>CM077150.1:272480269-273002376 GCA_039583875.1 Platanthera guangdongensis
GCTCAATCCGATCTGAGACAATACTGGACAAGCCTGCTAATAGTCCTATATGAAGGGGGACGTGGGGAGGTTGAAGAAGTGCTAAAAGCTAGCTCTTTGTAACTCCTTACATATTTGATTAATAAAAATATGTTTCCGCTATTGTTTCAAATAGCTTGGAAACAACAAAGATAGCACCAAGCCAAAATAGGATTCATGGACATCATGAAATCTAGTTTAACAAAAAACAAAAGACTCCCCCGCCAGATTTAGATAACACAGATCCATAATTCCACGATATTGATTTATAATCTAGTAACAAGATATAGTATGCGAGTTCTACCTGATACTGCATAACGACCACCTGAAAAGGCACCGACAGTAGACAGTGCTGACGAGAAAAACTTATGCCTATGTGCAACAATTGCGCAACGACAGACTGGCGGAGACTGGATTCCACGATAGTCATAAACTTACTACTGTCACAACCACAAACACAGAATGGACCATTGAGACAAGTGTGACGCCGAAGACGACTCTGAACCTTCTCGACCCAGACAACTTGTTTTTAGGACTCACTGTAACAGTAGCATATTTAAACATCAATCCATGCAAAAGGCAGTGCGCAAAGTTTAGAAAGACAGGAATTAAAAATCTAACAGAGCGTCCAAAAAGATCACTTGGAGTATTATTCATCACGTCAATAGATAGCTTAGAGTATATAGAAGAGTAACATTGAATAGAAGGCATCCGGGGCCACACATTTACAAACCTGTTCGTCCTCATCAGAGGTCAGTCCACGGGGCTCGTTTGACTCGGAAGGTCTTTCAGCGCCACAGTGTTGCCTGTTGCACTTGGTCCTGAATGGGTAGTTTTGTTATTACATTTGGACACTTCCAGCTTCCTCCTGAACTGTTGGTTCTGCGAATATTGTTTAACGATGCATCATATAGAGATTCCAAAGACAATAAATAATAATAAATAGTACCATTTGAAATACTAACACTTGTCCCCACAAGGTAATGCACAAGCACACTTGATTAATCATATATATAAATATATATATATATATATATATATATATATATATATTATATATATATATATATATATATAGTATATATATATTATAATGTATGTATGTATGCATGTATGTATATACACACACGAGCAATTCTACACGGGCTTCACCCGTGCTCGCTGACTCTTAGCGGCTGCGCCCGCATAAGAGCGGGTTGCACCCGCATATGAGCGGTCAGCCCGCCCGCATATGAGCGGTCAGCGCCCGCATATGAGCGGTCAGCGCCCGCATATGAGCGGTCAGCGCCCGCATATGAGCGGTCAGCGCCCGCATATGAGCACTTACTTTTAATCAAAACATATTCATATGAGTACTTAAAATGACCGTAAAAATATGAAATGATATTTTTATTTTGTAAAAAAATGTAATTTTTTACCTAAAAAATCAATTTCTCTCCCTCTCTCTTCTTTCTCCCCTCCTATCCCTAAATGTAAGGATAAGATGGCTATAAAGATTCCCTCTCCCTCTCTCCCCCTCTCTCTTCTTTCTTTCCTTCTCTCTCTTCATTGGATGGATGAGATCAAAATCTTGGCACATGTTGGATGGCTAAGATTAATTCTACAACTCCAAACTACTTTATTGTAGTCAAAGATATGCTAATAAAACCAAATAAAAGTGTGCGAGACTTACTAGAACTCTTAAAGTTGTCTGATTTCGGACCCTGCATGGGGAAAATAAAATGGAATTAAAAGGAATGCTAAAGAGGAAAATCATATATTATATATATCACAACATACATAGAGCCATAGAGGATTCAAACAATAGTAATTAAACATCATAGCAATACAGAAATGCAGAAATACATACACCTTGAAAATTAATAAGCAAGATCACTTGTGAAACATGCTCCACTAAAGAAGAGCAGCAGTCATATACATAAATATACATTGTCTGGTCCCGGTTAAAAACACGTCCAACCTCAGAAGAAAGAGTAAAAAATAACATATTTCCAAAACATGCACCTAAATATTTAATCAATATAACTCAACCACATATGTATGATGAAAACCACAAGTATACATTGCAATCTGATACAAAGAATAACCTATTCATGCTTAACATTAGTATGAAAGCACAATGCCTAGCATTGAAAACTTGAAATGCAAAGACATGGGACTTTATGAGTGATGTCATAGAGTTTGTTGGAGTTTATTAAGGCTCTGTTTGACGCGGCGGTGGAGGTCGTGAACGTTATGAATCGTCGTTCGTGAATGTCCGGCCTCATCTAAGGAACTTCATCCACTTTTGTGTTCAAAATAAGTTTTTTTCTTGGTGGCGGTCATAACCCTTGTCATGCCAAGCATACATTCTATGACAGCAGCGTTTTTTTTTTCATACTCACAGGAGCAAAAACGCCGCGCCAAATGAATCCTAAATCTCATTTATCTAACTGGGACATTATTAGCTCATATAAGATCGATGTGATGTTTGTACCACGTCTCTTTGTAATGATGTACATAACATTTTATTACATTTTAATGGAGAATTCATATTGCTTGACAGCAGTGTACGCATGACTGAATCATCCATACAATTTGGCAACAGAATGATTACTCTTTCTTAATTCATCAAAGGTAGATTAGTCCTCTATGTCATTGACAGCCCCGTTATACGTAATGTTTGGGAGTTCCAGAAATGCAAAGCTACACGACCTAACTCGGTCGTGGTGGAGAAATAGGCAAGGATATACCAACACATCGCACTTATGTAGTGCGCCGCAACTTGTCTTGATTAATAGTAGGCATGGATTGGCTAGAAATTCGTCTGTATGTGAAGTTCCACAAAACAATCCAGTTAGGTAAGAAAAATAAGCAAGAGTAGTTTAATTCAATATTAGGAGTAGACTTCCTACTTGAAATTTGAGAAATTGAAATTGAAAGGAAAATTGGTGGACAAGATTATCAATAGAACATTAAGTATTACATTATTGAGGACCACGAAAAGTTTTTTCATATGGTTTTTTTTAATTTGAAAAGACATTATCACGTACCATGAAATCTTATTTGGCGTGCATTTAAAAATGTGCCAAAGTATGCACAGTAATTAATATTTGGATAATGAGGCCATAATTAGTACTAGAAATAGTCGTGGAATGACCAAAGAATTTCCAAACACAGTAAGTTTACATCGAGGATCAACAACACATTTTTTATTTTAAAAATATACTAACAAAAGAAATTCAAAATGAGATGTCTTCATGCATGCATTAAGCAGAAAACAATCTTAAATGGTGCGAGATTTCCTAAGTTATGAGAACAATTAGAACAATGAAGATAATATTTAGAAGATAACAGGTTTCAAATTAGTACAAAGGTCTAGTGCATGTTATGCAATTCTACTGTGGGTGGTGATATTAATAACGATTAATCAATTTTATTAGAGAATAAAGAGCTACCGAGGTGTGATAGGTTTAAGTGATGATGAAAAATGAATTAAAACAGTTATAAATGTAGAAAAGGGGATAACTGTGTCTTTCATAGATTTTCATTCAGACATTAAAATTGTATATGTGCATACATCGGGTTTTTATACCCATCAAAAGGTAGTTATCGCATTAGTATTTAACTAAGAACATTGCCTTCATTTAGCTGCAGGATAAGATGGCCTCTTTCATCTTCTCGAGAGTAGCTCTGACTCTATGGCTTCATCATTTGGTTCATGGTTTTAGATTTGTGGCTCGGCCCTGATTATCCTCCAATACTCCCACTTAATCAGAGGCCAAGCTGATCTTCATCTTCTTTCTGAGATTAAGAAATTTATCTCTGGAGACGATTTTTGTGAGTCCGTCAACAAGTTGGTTTTCTGAGATGCAATGTTCAAGATTTATTTGCCCTTTTCAAATAGTTCTCTTATAAAATGAAATCTCAATTTTATGTGCTAGCGCCTATTATGATATACAAAATTTTTTGTGAGCGCAATGGCTGAGATGTTGTCGTAGACTAGGGTTATAGCTTTGCTCTCATTTTCAACTTCTTCATTTCTTCGTTCTTCTTTGTTTCGGTGGATAATAAAAGGAATATTATTTATGATCTCTATTTGTTACATCTTGCATGTATATATACACACAACAAGGAGAGCTAAACATCCAATTAGAGGTGTGGGACTAAATACAGAAAGGAGAAGACCGCTAACTACATATCATTTTGCATTATTTACATACCAAATACCAACATTCCCCCTCGAGGTAGACGAAAGATATCCATTAAGCTCATCTTGTCACGCAATCTACATAAGTCCAGTGAGCTAAGTCCTTTGGTTAAACAGTCAACCACTTGCTCTTTTGTGGCAACATGTCTCAGCTTTAATGTTCCACCATCCAGCTTTTCTTTGATAAAGAACATATCGGTCTCTATATGCTTGGTTCTATCATGTTGAATGAGATTGTTTGTAATGTTAATAACTAACTTGTTATCACACCACAATATCATTTGTCCTCCATGATCTATCATGAGTTCAACAAGCAAGGCTTTCAAGTTTCAACAATAACATCTCCTTTACACTTAAGGCTATGGCCCTGTACTCTGCCTCGGTTGTAGATCTCGCAACTACAGTCTGCTTTTTCCTTTTCCAGGAGACAAGGCTGCCTCCCACAAACATGCAATATACTGATGTGGATCTTCTATCATCTGCACAGTTAGCCTAGTCGTAGTCGCAATGGCCCTCGATGTTTAGATGTCTATTCTTCTAGAAGATGGGTTCTTTTTCAGGTGTGCTCTTCAGATATCAAAGAATTTGATATATGACATCCAAGTGACCCTCCCCAGGATTATGCATATAGCGAGCTACCACACTCACGACAAAAGATATGTCGGGATGGGTGTAACTCAGATAAATCAGGCGGCCATCATCCTCTGGTACCTTTGTCTATCAGTTGGCTCTCCTGCCTCCTCATCGAGCTTGGACTTCTAATAAATATGAGAGATGGCATGCCTGCAACACAGTATACTTGTCTCTTTAAGCAAGTTCAACACATACTTTTGTTACAATAGAACAATTCCCCGTGCGCCGCATGCTACCTCAATCCCAAGGAAGTATCTTAGCTAACCCAAGTCCTTTGACTCAAATTCCTTGCCTAATTTCCTCTTAAGCTGAGCAATTTTACTCTCATCATCTCTTGTGATGATCATATCATCCACATACACAACAAATACTGTGATGTGAGCTCTATGCCTCCTAAAGAATAGGGTATGGTCAACATCGATATTTTAGGGTTTATGGTTTAGGGTATGTTGATATCCCATGGCTACCCTGGCTCTCCTGAGCCTGTCAAACCAAACTCGAGGAGACTGCTTCAACTCATAAAGTGACTTTTTGAGTCTACACACCTTCCATGTTGTTTGGTTTGTGCCAAAGCCCGGTGTCCATCCATGTACACTTCTTCCAACAAATCCCCAAGAAGATAGACATTCTTTACGTCAATCTGGTGCAGTTTCCATCCTCTATTGGTCGCCGAGGATATCAGTGTCCGCACCGTGCTCATTTTTACGATGGGTGCAAATGTCTCATCGTAGTCAATCAAAGAAGTCTGATTGTACCCCCTTTGCTACCTGTCAGCCTTGTAGCGCTCGATCCATCCCGCTAGGTTTTGTTTCATGGTGAAACCCCTCTTGCACCCAGCTACTCTTTTTCCTGGTAGCAGCGACACAAGATCTCAACTATTATTCTTTTCCAATGCTCCAAGTTCTTCTACCATTACAGTTTTCCATTGTAGATCCTCCTTATCCACCTACCAACACTTAGGAATAGAGACTGTGTTCAAAGATGTAATAAATCACCCATGTACAGGTGATATATGAGAGTAGGAAACAAACTTAGCAATGTCATGAGGTAATTCATACCGATCAAGTGAGATTCCACAATCTTGCGAGTACTCTTTACCAGTATGAGAGTAGAAGTAATGAGATAAGAAATTATATTACTTATTGACTCAGAGATTGAGGTAGATAGAATTGGTGGCGCAGGAGACAGATTAGGCAATGTCAAGGGACTTAGCACGAGTGGCTCCATAGGCATTATAGGTATTGTAGTCTCACTCTATTGTCTTCTTCTTGTATATACTCTGGGCTCCCCTGGGTATGAGGTCCACTTTCCGCAGATACATTTTGCTCACAAACCGGTATCACCACTGACTTCATAATTGGTAAAAGGGAATAAGGAATACTTGTTATTTGCTTCTCACCGTTATTGTTATCATCCCCTTCAAACGTCTCGTACTGTCTGTAATGAGCGAGTCCTCAAAGTGCGAATCAACTAGAGAGGAATAGCGTGACACACGCTCACGAAATGTGAGATCCATATTAACAAATAATTTCTTCTCCACTGGACTCCAACATAAGTACCATTTTTTGGTAATGAATATCCAAAAAAAATACACTTCAAGGCTCTTGAATCCAACTTTCCCACATTTGGTATATTATCTTGCACAAAGTATATGCAACTAAAGGTTATAAGGGGAACAGTATCTCCATTTTTTTCTCACAGCATCACAACCGGAGATTTCCAATTTAATACTAGTGAGGGCATCTGATTGACCAAATAGGCCGTTGTTGGAACAACTTGCCCCCACAACTACTTCAGCACATTCATCAAAATCATCATACTCCGAGTCACTTCAAGAAGGTGTCGATTCTTCCGTTCAAGTACTCTATTTTGCTCTGGTGTGTGTGAACAAGTGGTTTGGTGTTGGATTCCATGTGGTGACAAGTACTCCCCAAATGCCTGTTGGTGTACTATGTCCCATTGTCCGACCTCAACACCTTCACCATTGTGTCGTATTGCGCTTGAACCCCTTTATGAAAATCCTTGAAGCAGACAAACACATCACTTTTATTTTTTTTCATCAGACAGAATCAAGTCAAACGTGAGAAACAATCAATAAAGGACACGAAATATCGAAAATCATTCACAGTAGATGTGGGACATGGTCCCCAGACATCAGAATGAATTAAATCAAATGAATAGGAACTCCTACTACCGGAACTTGAATATGAGTTTCTGGTATGTTTTCCCAGTTCACATGCATTACATACAAGTTTTTCTTGATTAGTTTTCTCAAATAAAAGTGGAAGCATCTGACTCAAAATAAAAAATGAAGGATAACCCAGACGCCTATGATGAAGTATAAGTTGGTCCTCCACGCTCCTTTAACTCCTTCAGCATCCTCTATCAGTATGGAAAGGACCGAGTCCAGACTTTCCCTATCTAGGTACCACAATCCCATACGCCATGTGTCAGTCCCACGTTTCTTGTCAGTCTCCTTCTCATGGAAGATCGCCTTCGGGATATAAAACAAGACAACACACTTTAGTTGCGATATAATGACACTAATGGATAAGAGATTCGCGGAAAGGAAGTAGCAAGCAAAACATTAGACATACTCAAAGTGTTGGTACACTATACGGTACACTTTCCGTATAGTCTGGATGGGTTCTGGGACTACTAGGGAGTATACGAAAGAAACTCTCTAGCATTCCCAGTGACATGTCGAGAGGCGCTAGAATTGAGTATCCAATCTTGTGATCTATTGATGGATATCTACATGAGGGCATGTGTATCACAAGTACATGTGGCGGGGGGAGCAAAAGATGCAATGTTACCCCTAGACGAAGTTGGAGTCGGTGTGTCATCTATCACACCTTTCTGCTTCCTTCGCATCAGTTGGCGATAAGCACTCAAATCTCTTGCACCTCTTGGTGACCCATATCAGTAATACCTCATTCTGCCACTTCCTCGATTATCATCAAATTTGCTCGATAGCCTCCTCATCCATCACCTCTACGACATCCACGGTCGCGCCCACGACTTCCAAACTTTCCTCGTCCACCTGCATCCCCCTCCATTGGTGGCTTGGGGCAAGCCGGTCGGAGATGACCTATCTCACCATAATTGTAACATTGTCGCGTCTCGCTCTTGTATCTCACGTGCCCTAGATTGGTGACCGCTAGAGTCGATCCCCCCCCCACCCAGAAGAGTGGTTGCATCAGACTGGAGTCTAATCCTGCTCTCCTCCTGCAGCATGGTTGAGATTCTCTCATACAAGGAAGGGATTTTTTGTTAAGCAAGCAATATTGCACACCTCGGCTCAAATGTCGGATTCAATGCTCTCATAAAATGCATAATACTAATCTGAGCATCTCGCGCCCCTTTTCTGCACTCAGGGTCTATGCAACATGCGGTTGGAGAGAAATGATCATAGTCTGCCGACAGTCGCTCCAGATCTGCGGCATACTCCCGAATCAATCGATCTCCAGCGTTATCGTCTCGATCTCTCTCTCAATTTGAAAAACTTTCATATTACTGTCGCCTTGTCAGCTCCTGCATAAATCCTCGGTAACTTTCCCTTAAACATCACTCACTGTCTCCATGTCATCCACAGTTACAGCATTAGATGCGACCATCGAGTTTAGGAGCCAATTGTGTAGTAGGCTATGTGTAGTCTTCCACTCGTTGTATCCATCTGATTCCCTCTTCTCATCAGTCAGATAGTCCTCCAAGTTCCTACCAGAAAGTGCTCTCTTTACCCGAAGCGACCAACTTAAATATGTAACTGATCCATTGAGTTTCAACTCTACAAGTGGAAGATCTAGCTTCATTGGAATCCCCGACAACTGAGACGAGCCCTCGCCTTTGGACATCTACAAAAACTCAAAAAATACTTTTAGGTCTGTCTCCTCCATTTTGACAACCAATTTCTCCATGAGCACACACAACTCTTGGTTTATTTATTTGTCAATTTATTTTGCCGCGAAACAAATTGAGTCGCAAACCAACTTGAACGCCCTTCCTCCCTGCCGCACCAGGCAAACCACACCTTTGTGAGTTCTCTACGTCGTACTCTTACGCAAGCCAATGTGACCACACGACGCAGCCTCTGATACCACATGGTGTGCAATGGTGCTCGTCCGGCCCTCAGACAGCGGAGTCAGTAGCAAAGGCGGCGGCGGAGGCAGGGAGAAACAGGAAACGGGGAACCAGAAGTTCAAGGTGACACGATCCTGCCTGGAAACCCACGGGAAAGGCTCATCGGTGCCTGATCTACCACGGGGAGGTGTCGTCGGTGCTGATACAGCTCACGGGAAGTAGCCTTTGCTGAAAGAGGAAGGGAAGGATGGGGGGCGCGCTGGATTTGAGGAAACGTCAAAGACAGTGTCTTGTCTCTTTTTCCAGCTGCGTTTCAATAGGTAGGGTTTCTGGTTATAAAGCCTTAAAGGATTAATTAAAATAATTCAATGGGGGGAGGTTTTCAAAGCAAAGAGAAATAGAAACGACTGAGGAGTTTTAAATCAGATTTTATTGAAATTAAGGGCACTGAAACAAATAAACTCCATCATTCATATTCCCTAATAATTATAATATTCAAAAAAGTCTAATTTCTGAAATCAAAATATTAATTTGGATAATTTCATAAAATAACTTACTTAAAATGCTTTATAAAATATAATTCTTCAAAGCTTGCCCTAGTTAACCCCTACATAAATTGACGGACTTCTTTATAAAGGGCCTTACTAGTCGGTCACGCCCATAAGCCAAAAAACGTGCGCGAGTGACATGCGTAAAACAAACACGTACACACTAATAATATGCATGCAAAAGTAAAACACCAACATGCGCAACAACATGCGCTACAGATATAAAGAAAAATGATGTAAATAAAATAAAAGTGCAACATAGGTTGCATCACATTCCCTGAATGTTCTGTCAACTGATATAGAGAAGGTTCAACGGGACATCTAAAGAATCCAATTCCCTGTGGATGTGTCAATATTGAAGTTCCGGGCTTTAGATGTCTGCTTCAATCTGTAAAGAGCCTTTTTAAGCTCAAGTACTTCACACTCTTCGCCCTTCGTTTCATATCCTTTAGGTTGTTTGACAAATATGTTTTCTGCTATTACAGCAGGTAAAGAATAGAGCTTCATTTGAGTTTCTTCCTACAAAATTGTCTTCTTCTTTCTGCTTAAACCAGCAGTCCCAATCGAGGTGTGTAAGGCTTTTTGCAGCACTTACATTTATGGAAACAGTCAGCTGCTACATGATTTGTTTTCTTACAAAGTGTACATTGTAAGGTGCTCATCACAGGCTTCTTTCCTTTGTTACGGAATTTTTTATGCTTTGGAAAAATTGTCCATTATTCCCTTTCTCTTCATTCTTTTGTTTTTTTAAGTTGCATCTTTTGAAAAGCATTGTCAAGCTTGGGCTTCCTGCAATATTCATTCTATCTTCATGAGATTGTAGGGAGCGCATCAGCACAATTATGGTGAGAGTTTCCAAGTTTATAGCCTCTTCTATATTAGTGACTACATGATCAACTGATTTGGGTAAGCTTCTCAATGTTTCATTATGCTGATCATACTTGCTATTCCAAGATTGCGTATCTGATTGTATATTGGTGAAACGGGTATGGAAATCTAAAATTGTTTCATCTTCTCTCATTCGAAGGCTATCAAATTGTTGCCGTAATGTTTGAGTTTCAATAAAAATGTACTTTGAATTCTCTAGCACCCATTAGTCTTAATATTGCATTAGTGATGGCTTGTTGAATTAGCAGCGGAGCTTGGGCATTCTTCATCCTTTGCTCTCTGCTCGGTTTCAAGAGTTCACCTTTGCCTTGTGCAGGAAACTAGATTCGATTTTCTACGGCATCCAGGACATCTTCAGAGTCAAATACAGTTCACATCTTAATACTTCAGTATTCATACAACTCGACATTGAAAATAGGAATGAATGAGTGTGAATAAGAAATGGTAGATGGCGTAAATTGAATGAGAAAAAGCAGGATTGATCTGAACAACAAGAGGAATAATTGGGTCGTCCATAGATTCACTCATTCATTACAATTTTACAAGTGCATACATCGGGTATTTATACCCATCAAAATGTAGTTATTACAATATTATTTAACTATGGACTGTGTCTTCATTTGCCTGCAGGATAAAATAGCCTTCTTCATCTTTTTAAGGGGAGCTCTGTTACCGTGCGGAAGGAGAGGAAGGGGACTAAGAAGGCAAAATCCAAGAGGAACTCTCATGGCCAACCCTATGCTCAAATTTCCATTCATCAAGATAATCCATACATTAGTCTAGCTTGTGTATTAAAATTCTTTCAATGACAAAACTGAAAATAAACAGCAGTACATAAAGACCGATGTCGCATGGGCCTTCTTGACCGCGGGTGTCTCCATCTTCGAATAAAGAAGTCTTCGAGTCTTCCTCACGACCATCCAGATCCGCGCCAAGATCCGCCTCCCTAACAATACCACTTCCTGGGAAATTTGACTTGTCCTTAAGGCGATAGTCGGGAAACTGAGTCTGGAAGTCTGCGTGGTTTATACACGTTGCGTTGATGTAGGGGTGATGCGGCCAAGCCACAAGATCCTAATCCAGAGTCACTCCAATGGTTTACTTCGTGTTCGGGTCCATGATAGTACTAAAGGCGTACATCAAAAAAGTGTCGGTAACAACCTGTCGTCAACCAGGTAGTCTCCCACAAATCGCTTGAGTTGTTATACATGAAAACGGGGATGGATGCGGGAAATACCTCACCAAAACACGCTACCACAATGAAAAGTCGGTAGAAAAGGGCGAATAACTTGGGATGCAAAAGTGTGGCCACCGAGGTCTGGCGATATGGACAGAGCTTGACAAGCACTGAATCTCCGACCCAGAAGTGGACAACCCAGCATTGTTTATTTGCGTGATTGGCATTTTCTATTGTGAGTATTGCAAATGGACTTTTAAGTGACGCAAGATTTCAACCTTGTCCAGTAACCGAGTGTGAAGTTCCTCGAACTTGCACTTGTCAAGCAAATGTTCTAAAACGGTGGGAGGGGGCTACCATAAACTACATGGAATGGTGTCATGTTGGACGCGTATATGAAATGAGGTGTTGTAGGAGAATTCCAACAAACCCAACCATTTCTTCCAATCGCATGGTCGGTCAAATGTAAAGCATCAAACATAAGTCTCCAAACATCGATTCAAAACCTCCGACTGACCATCGGTTTGGGGGTGGTAGGTCGAGCTCATTCGTAACTGTGCCTTGGAGTTTGAACAACTACCAAACAGTGCTCATGAACACCAGGTCCCAGTCACTGACGATTGATCGTGGAGAGCTATGCAAATGCACGACCCCGAGATAAAAGTCTCTGCCACAAGAGGTATCGTAAAGGGATGTCGAAGAGGAAGAAAATGTGCATACTTTGACAAGTGATCCATTAGTCCTCACAACTGTCCGTATTCAAGATTTGAGCCTATGTCTTGCCAAGAGAGTTACTCTTGACCAGCCCTCCTAGAATAACAGCGCCAAGTCTTTGAGACACCCTGATGATCGTCCGAATCGGCGTCAGGATCCGCCACCGTAACAATCTCTGACTATGCGGCTTCATCATTTGATTCATGGTTTTAGATCTGTGGCTCGACCCTGATTATCCTCAAATATTAAGTACCATCAACTAATTATTCAAAAGCATATAAATATGGATGATGATATGATCTTTAGAGTTAAAGTTGAGTGATTAAAAGGAAGAAGTGCCTTGAAAGTCCTATGCAACAAGAGGGTATCTTGGAAACTTGTAAATAAATTTTATAAAATCACAACTTGGTT
Source organism: Platanthera guangdongensis (assembly GCA_039583875.1). Classification (NCBI taxonomy): domain Eukaryota; kingdom Viridiplantae; phylum Streptophyta; class Magnoliopsida; order Asparagales; family Orchidaceae; genus Platanthera; species Platanthera guangdongensis. The sequence goes on from CM077150.1 coordinate 272,492,928, forward strand.
GGCATAATAATGAATTTGAGAGTTCCACTGTAAGAAAATCATTGAAATCTATGATGAGTGTGACAAAAATGAGAATGATAGGTGCAGAGATATATTGAAAATAAAATAATAGAAAGTGGACTTGGGTAATTTGGAAATGTACAATGAAGGTTAGAAAATGTGCCAATAAGTCGAGTAAATAGAGTTAATGTCAAAAGATTAAGTATGATCAACACGAGATAATATGGATAGAAGTTGTTCAATATGACGTGTAGTTCAAGTTTGACTCCTCGGGTGACACTCTATGTGAACAAATGGGGAACAAGAATTCAATAAGTCAACCCCAAATAATTGGGATAAGACTATTAATGATGATAAATATGGAATGCTTGGTAGTAAATTTGACATTGTAAAAATAACTTAATAAATGAACTTTTGAACATTACACTTTTCTACTAATAAGCTTATTTCTTCTCCGTGTCACATAAAATGTGATATAATCAATTCTCACACCCAAATGTTCCCTACTCAAATCTATTGAGATAATGGTAGGTCATTACACAACTGCTCATATTTGACTTTCAACAACCTTACATACTGATGAGAAGAACCACATTCCAAACGATCTTCTTATTGACAATTAGAAAAATAGTTCCATTTACATTGACAGAGAGATGAGAATCTTCGATTCTGGATTAGCAAGCATATTATGAACAAGTACCCTTCCAAGAAAGGCGAGTTTATTAATATTTGGCAACTTAATCAACTAAGTTATATAAAGTGAAAAACAAATCTCAATGAAAATAATCCCTTAAAAGTAAAATAATATGACAGAATATATTCCCTCTTAATGTGCATCAAAGTTTTAATCAAATTTGAATCAGTACCGCAGATTTCTTTCCCTTTACTCCTCCCATTATGAGTTTTGAGAAATCTTACAGCTGCTACAAGAAATGTACTTGTTTTTCTTGTTCAATACATAACAAGTGATACAGCTAACAGAGCAAAACAAATAAATCATTTCTATAATTGTCAGTCATGTGAGAATGCCTTGTACACGCAATTTGCATATGAACATGAACAAGTCTAAAACAAAGAACATGTGACCTTTGCATTAGAGCAAAACAATAAGTATATTGTTAGTCATTTAGAAAGAGAAAATACAGCCACTACCTGGTTCCCAGGCCTTGGTGTACTGCATTTCCTCATGTTACAAACGTTCCGGAAGGCAAAGTTTCTATTACCACAATTCGGGCAAATCCAATCATTATCACGTCCAGCATCTGAGAAATTCAGCCAAATATAAAGAGAGGAAGCAATATAAATATACATACATATATATAACCCACGCAAACACAATCAAATTGACAGTTCATATATGCACGGGCGCGCACATATAACCTCTAACCCTAACCTGCAGGCTTTTTGTGAAAATCATCGGTAGGAAACACTATTGGCCTTGGCATCCCCTGAAAACATATGTCAAGCATCATAAAATAAGCTTGAGCAATATATAAGAGCTTCATGAAATAGACAAAATGTCCTGTAAACACCATTAACCTTAGAAAATGGAACAATCTCAAACAATTAACCATAGCACTTATCTGGAAATAATAAAAAAATCTTAGCTTACCATCGGGCCATGTCCCATAGGCATTCCCATGCCATATCTGTCCATTACGGGAGGCATACCATAGATACCACCTGAAGCATGTAGGTATTTGTAATGACTATTTTAAACCGTATATAATTAAGACAGGCAGAAGCATAATATGATATTAGACAAAAGTGTTTAGAATAATAGCAGTGAAATAGACACCCAAACATTAAACTATCAGACAAGGAACGCTGGAAACAATCCAGTTTCAAACCAAGGCAGCTCAAAATTGTCTAGAGTTGGCTCAAAATTAATGGGTCCTTAACAAAAAAATTTATAAAACTAATGAAAACTGAGATAACCATTACCCAGAGACAAAATCAAGTGGGATCAAAAAATAATTTATTCCAATAACAAACACATCACTAACAATTGAACTAAATAAGTGCATTGTTAGCATATCCGAATGAAATGTTTTTAATATGTTTATATTTTGTCATTCCAACCCAATCTCAAATTGGCTGGAACAAAATAATGAGCCGAACTTTGGCTCGAGGCTCAGATCGATCCAAGCCCGATTCAAGCAGATTAATAAAATACATTGGAAAATACTAGAAATTATGTATATTTGCTCATCATAAAATAGTAAGACGAGAGTTTAAGATTAAGTCAAATCCTCAATTTAGGTGAGAAGCACCGAAGACAGAAAAAGTGAATTGCATAAATTTCTAAAACATAAGTTCAGTTGATTGACCTGCTCCTAGCATGGATCCACTCGAGTAAGGAGATGGGGCAGACATGTGCAGTGGACCATAAGGGCTTCCCACAGAAATGCGGCCTCCATATGCATAAGGATAGCCAGAGCCTCCAGCAGGCAGATCATATGGAGGCAATGGGGAACCACTATAAAAAGATGACCCATATGGCGCACCACCATAGTGAGATGCCGATCCCACATAACCACCGGCTGACTGGAAGTGCGGAGGAGTTTGCAATCTTGGAGCAGACTTCTGTAAATTAGTGGTAAGACACTATGAGCATAAAATGGTGATGAAAATAAAATCATTTGATGTTAATGATAAAAATCACTGAAGAAAAAAGTTGTAATCAATATAAAATTAAACAAAAAGAACCAGCAAGGAATCAATTGATGAACATAAATATAATACAAATAATAATCCAGTAACAAGTAACCGTAGTAATTTATTAAAAATAGTATCTACCAGCTGGCTGGGTAAGGTCCAAAGATAACCCAAACAAAGGCGCATGAAAAAAAATATCCAAGTTAACTTTCAGGGTTTAAGTTTGTGAAAATCCCTGTAAGGACGTATGTAGTTAGCAGTTTAAACCATATAAATATATCTCATCGAACTAAAATGTTGTCAGATATATTTTTTTAATTGACTCATATAGATACATAATATATAAAACTAAAATGTTGCAAACAACATTTTCTTACCGAGCAAAAGCATACTGAGAGAACTATGATCATAGAAAGAACAATGATACAAATTTTAAAATTCCAAAAATTTGTTTGGCACCGAGGTTTTGATTTTTTTTGTTACTTCAGATCAACAACAATCTTTCCATAAATCATGAGAAGAGTCGTTCTTTAAGGTATACTAGATCCTAGAGATATTGTGTGTGTGAGTAGGCTTCTCACTCAACAAATATTCATCGCTAAAATAATTTTAACCATACAAACAAAAAAATATCTTTAACAGCCTTCCCTATCAGATAAAAAAACTCACTGAACTATGATCCGAAGGCCTTGATTGAGTACAATTGTGCATGTTGCATGTAGTCCTGAATGAAAAATTGACATTACCACAACTGGGACATGTCCAGTCATCTTCTCGCCGGCCACCTACTCAGAAGCATGAGAAGTAGGATAAGCAATGCACTAGAACTTTTCAATAACCTAACAAAATCAGGGTATCAAAGCTACAAAATATTGCAACTTGATGCCATTTGATTGGTTAAAAATAGCACAACACCATAAATATACACTTCACTGTTAATATCAAATAACACTAAAAAATCCTCAAAAAATGACTGAACAGAGGAATGGTTTGCTGAAATATCAAATAATTTGAAATTTTAAATTTTACATAACTATTAGTTAGTATGTAATTTTGTCGGTTAATATGTATCCTACGTGATAAAGAAATATTTCTTAAGCAGATGATATGCACACATAATGGAGAGTACTAATAAGTTTTCAAAAATCTTGAGAATTGAATATGTCGATTTAATATACTTTGGGCTTGGAAGCAACACCCTCAAAGAAGAAAATGAAAATCATGGTGGACCATAAAAATAATTGGGCTAAAACAATCGGAATAAACTTTGATTGATTACAGAAGATGAATTTAGATGGGTAATAATGTCGCAAATAGCTGTCAGCAGTTGGAGAAAAATAGATATAATTCAGCATTTAACCACAACTATGTTTTTTCAATTACAATTTCCATGAGATAAAGGATATTTGATAATGAAATCTCTCGGCTATGTTTGGCGTGGCGGTGGCGGTCAAGAACGTGGTGGTTACGAACCTTCATTAGTGAACGTGGTCTCACCAAAGGAACTTCTTCCGCTTTTATGTTCCAAGCTAGTTTCCTTTTCTTGGTGGCATTCCTAACCGTTGTCATGCCAAACATACATTCTAAGACAGTGACATTTTTGTCTAGACTCACCAGTGCAAAAACGCTACGCCAAACGGAGCTCTAAGGGCACTTTAACAATGTTTCAAAAAGTTAATAAAATCTGAACAGATTAAGTTTGTGAATGATGAAGGAATTTAAAGAATATCATCATAGAACATTTTTGCTAGTGGTATGAGAAATATTATTAACATTCATCATAATAAAAAAATAAAAGATGACTAATTAAAGTTAAAGATCAGAATTGTTTCTCTACCATCTGTTCGGGCGCGTTTACCGGCAAATGAGTTCCGATTATCCACCTGCAAAAAGAAAAATATGAAGGGGTAAGAGATAATATGAAGAATCTTTTTTTCTTTCCTTGTTTGTGTTTATTTATTAAAAATATTGTAATTACAAGTTAGCTACACTAAGGGCTGGGGAATTTTATTTAAGGCAAGTTAATTTTCATCATCATGATCCTCTCAAGAAATAATGTGGATTAATACCCCCATCTAAGTTGATGTTTTTCATTTAAATGCATAATCATGCCTCTCATAGTAGGCCTAGAGAAAAGCAAGTGCAAATAATAGCTTAAAATAATTCCTATGAAATTTCAACTTGATCTGACCTTTAAAACTAATAGAGAAGTTTGCTAATGGCCATATGAGTGCAAGATCTCAACTCCAAAGGGGAGCGTCTATTCTCTCTGTCCGAGGATGGTGGAAGGTGGGTTGATGGTGGTGAGAATACTATGGAGTCTTGCCGCAGCAGCCTATGCAGCTCTAAGGAAGCATGAAACCCTAGCCAAAAACTAAAGATTAAGTCTTGCCTATTCATTTCGTGGCCCTGAGGGCTCTCAAATAGAGGTTACAAAAAAAGACATTTTGAAAATAAGTCCACACAAAAGTACTGATTACAGAAATACCATAAAGGGCATCCCGGTGCACAAAACATCCTTGAGTAGTGAGGGTCCGGAGAAGGGACCCACCACAAGGATGAAATGTAGGCAAACCTTACACTGCATTTTTGCAAGAGATTGCTTCCAGGACTCGAACCTGTGACCTCAAGGACACAGGGAAACACCTTAACTGGTGCGCCAAGGCACCGCTTCGATTACAGAAATACCATAGCATGATAAAAATGAAACGAAATGCCATTGTTACGAAATGGTCTTCTCGGCTGCGACAATGGTAAGGTCAAATAAAACAACATTTATTACTCCTCTCTGGATTTCACAAAGTGATAAGCCAGTCATGGAACAAAATTTTGCCAAAAAAAATTGATCTATTTGGCATCAGACAGATCAAGGATTCCAATCCATGGTGGTGCAATCGAAGGCCAAAAGGGGAAAATGACATGGGCCTATTAGAAGATGGAATAATAGCTGCAGTGTTTCACATAATTCATATTGGACGATTGAATCATGGGCTCATATTCAAACATGGCTGACAAATCAGTCATGGTCACTTTGGATTTACAGCACACCTGCGTCTAGGTCGGATGGAATTTTACATACAAAACCTTAGTTAGGTTGACTTATTGATCTTTGCAAGATAGTATACTCCGAAAATGTAATATAACTTCAGTAGATATCCAGCTTTACTGGAGATTACTGAAGTCTATACAAGGATGACTTCGTTCAAGTATGAAATGAACGAGATCCTTGAACATGAAGGGCAACCAAAAAAGAGATCGTCGAAGAATCAATGCATCAAAATTCAAGTACGCGGAAGACGAAGATCGGTGAAGAAATATCAGCGCATAAATCAAATTATAGTTGAAAAAACTCAAAATCATAATCAATGAGTAGATAGCTTTCGTGTCAACGAGCATGGTTATAAATGCAACGGTTCGGTAAGAGTATAAACCGTGAGTCTTGCCGAGAATCAGGAGGAAATCGATAAACAGGAGACGCAAAAATTAATAAGAACGGCCGTGGTCGGAGATGGGAGGCGGAAATGAACACCTGAGACATGACGGCTTGCAACCGAGGACTCAGCCCTTCGCTCCGGGGAAGAAAGGAGAAGAGTGGGGAGCCAAGTAAGTCGCGATTTAGGGTTTTGTTGAGAGATGCGGTAACAAGAGAATGCTCTAGCCCGCGATTGGACGGCTAAGATCTCTTGCGAGGGAGAGAGAGAGAGAGGATTCTACGGCTTTGCATGAACTGCACCCACCAATCCACCGTACTCCAAAGTATTAAATATTATGAACTGCACCCACCAATCCACAATACTCAAAAGTATTAAATATTGCATTATTATCTTTGCATCAATTTTATTTTAGCAAGAAATTTTTGTATGTGATCATGAGTGTGCGCCTAATCACATCCCGCATAATTTTTACGCATAAAAAGTATGATCATGGGTTTGACTACGCATGCGATCACGGTGTCAGATCCCCCGCGCGTCGATCTCATCACACGTAACAACAGAACCGTCGCGGACGTCGCCTCGCCGGCGCCGGGTGGCTGGAGTCATTCCCGGACGTCGGCTGCCTCCTCCACACGCTGATGTCGGCCGTCCCCCCGGCCGTCGGCGCTCGTCCGAGGGAGCGGCCGCGCCGGTCGCGGCCGAGAGAGCGCTCGCTGGCCGCTCCTCCTCGGCCGCTGGTGCGCGACCGAGGAAGCGGCCGAGCCGGACGCCCCTCCTCGGCAGTCGCTGACGGTCACCCCCTTGCCGGCGAGATTGGCGGCAAGTTCGTTGACCGCCTGTGAGAGCCCGTCCCCACAGTCGGATCGTTTGGGGTCGTTCCTTATCGTCTGATCCGCGTGTAACCACTCACTAACCGTCGGGTTAGTGGGAGAATTTTATTTATTAATTTAATTATAGTGCAAATAGCGGGATTCATTATCATAATGCTCACCCCTAAACTATATGAAAAATATTTATGAGGGTAGTTATGGTGTGTGGATAGCCCGTAACCACCATAACCACTCACTGAAGGCTATAAAAGGAGCCTCAGACCTCCTCATTTCTCACATTTTCCTCTGAGTCTTCTTCTTCAGGTTGAAGCTCGGCTGAATTCCTCCTACGAGCAGCACTTGAGCCGCACTCGAGCCGCACTCGAACCACGTACGAGGCAAGTTAAAGCCACCCGACGAGGCCCAGTCTCTCAACTTCCAAGTGATCTCCGCAATCGCAAGTTCAAGCGTTCCGCTCACACGTTCAGAATCAGCAAGACGCTCAGCGAAGCCCATCAACGCAAAGTGCAATTTGAAACAAACTCTCGTCGCGACGGTCTATCGTCTGATCTGTGTTAAGTGTTCTCTCACCCCAAAATTTTAAAGAGAGGTGGCTTGTCACCTTCGATTCCGCAAACAAACTGTAACAGTCTGGAAATAGTGGACTTTGACCGACACAGATTCGGTCACGTGTTTTTTTACCCGATTGGGGGTTTTTCCACGTTAAAATTTCATGTATGTGATCGACCTACTTCATTGACTGTGTGTGTGCTCGATCGTTTCGAGAGCTGAGGCGATCCAGGTTATTTCGGCCCGACCGGGACATCGAGTTAGACCGCAACAGTCTAGCATCGTCTGTGGGAAGCGAGTTCACAACATCCTCAGAAGACAGTACCCTCAACACAATGGTACTCGCAATTAGAAACCATGGCGAGAGAAGCTACCCTCACTACAGAAGGGACGACACTCAGGGGCAGGCTGGTCCAGTTCCCCTCACCTGCATATCATCATACCTGAAGAATTACCCCCCATGCGGATGTCCAAGGCCGCAGAGTCTGTTCAGACAGAAGCCCTGAAGCTCAAAGTCATTACAACTGCCCTGAAGTAGCGGGCCTCGATGAGAGGCCCACGCGTGAAGAAGTTCTCAACTTAATCACAAAAGAGCTCGAGTGAGCCAAGCGACGTGCCGCTTCAGCCAAACGTCCCCTCCACCATTCCTCGCCACTTGCACCTGATGTCATGACACATCCAATCCCCTATGAGTTCAAGCTCCCAAAGATCGTGGCATACGATGCAACTTTGCAATGCCCCAGATCAACTGTTGTGTCAAGCTTTCCCATCGACTTTGAAAGGACAAGCTCGCACCTGGTTCCTATCTCTGAAGGAGGCGAAGATAAAGAATTTCGGAGAACTATCACAATAATTCACGGACCAATTCATTGTCAGTCGTCGAATAGTTAAAGATTCTTCCCACTTATCTGGGATCCACCAAAGTGAAGGAGAAACCCTCAGAGATTTTTTTTTGTCATTTCACTGCAGAAGCACGGCTGATCCGGGGCATCAGCCCCGAGTTCTTACGAGGCTTCCTCTTATGAGGACTCCGCCCCGGCAGCTTCTATTCAACATTAATGGAAGAAACAACATCAAGTTATCATGATCTAATAAGACGAGTCAAAACCCAAATTGCAGCTGATGAAGCAATTGAGACACATCAAAAACAATTCGATGAAGACATAAAAAGGAGAAGGGAGCAAGAAGCTTCATTAGACCTGGGGAAGAATAGTGAATGTCACGGCAACCCGCAATCTCGACATCACCTGAAATGCACTCCCCTTGATACCTCCAGAACAAATGTGTTTTACGCAATCCAAGGTTGTGAGGCGCTCCGCAAGCCCAGACCCCTCACTAAAAATGTGGGGGACCAAATAAAGTACTGTGAGTTCCACCATGGATGAGGAAATGACACAGAAGATTGCTCAAAGCTTAAGGAGGAGATCGAGTATCTCATCAAACAAGACCACCTAGGGAGATTCTTACGGGGCTAAGCATCAAGTCCGCTGACAGAAAATCAGCCAACTGCTTACTAAAACGGACTGGGGGACAACCCTAAGTTGACTGGCCCAAGAGAGGGCTTCGTACCTATCATCGTGGCTCTGCCCATTGTAGTGTTTATCAATTTTACTTTCCTATGAATTTTTCATGTAAATTTTCATAAGAACAGTCTCATGACTTTAACTCTAATAACTTTTAAAGTTTTTTTTATTTCAGGCATATTGAAGGCGGGCATCATCTGTGCGGTTTGAAATGCATACTCACTCCGCTCAAGTGCAAAGGCGTTCATTTACATTTACAACAACTGCCTCCGGGCAGCGCGCTCCTCACAACGACTGCCTCCGGGCAGCGCGCTCCTCACAGCGCCTACCTCCGGCCAGCGCGCTCCTCACAGTGACTGCCTTCGGGCAGCACGTACCTCGCAAAACCTGCCTTTGAGCAGCTCACTCCTTACAGCATGTAACACCTCCATCCGTTACATGACAAATAATAGAAGGTCTGGTCGGGGCCCCACACCATATGCCACAAACAGGCGGTGAAGTTACGGGTTAATATCAAAAACTATTTGCATCATAACTCAGAGTATTCTAGCGGAAGCTTTTAAGTTATTTGAATTCACTTCATTTGAACAACCACAATATACAAACCAGCATTTATATATAACATCATGAAGGAATGTTCTCCAAATACACAGTCAGTCTGGCCTTATGGCCTTACAGTTAAGCTTTATACATATGAGTTTCATACATCTGCACGCAGCCTGGCCACACATGAAAATAACATCATATGAACTTATTTGGCCTTCAAGGGCCAGCATAGCAGCAGCGACAACAACAACAAGGGTTTCAGCCCCCTATTTTTCGCTCGGCTCTCCTGCACCTGCACAAGACAATCCACCGCAATGGTGGCAAACAACGCAACGGTCAGTGTTCAGCTGACCAATTTATAACGACCCTATCCCTTACCCGAGGTAGTGGTATTGCTTCCCTGCAGGCATAGCATTTCACAAGCAGATATATCACACAATGTGCACTCGCGCACAATCAAAATCACAAACGTCGCCCACACGGCCCGACGCTTCGTGCACTCAGGGTACATTCTTGGTGTACCGGAAATACCAGGGTCCCATCGCCGTTTAGGGCACATTCTTGGTGTACCGGAAATATCAGGGTCCCACCACCGTTCGAAGGCACATACTTGGTGTACCGAAAATGCTAGGGTCCCACCACCACTCGGAGGTACATGTTTGGTGTACCGGAAATACCAGGGTCCCACCGTCGTTCGAAGGTCTGAAGCCCAACGACAAACTTGAGCATTTCGCTCCACGGCCTTCAGCCGGAGACTTTAGTCTTATTGTAACGACCCGGGATTAGGCCCATAGCCCCCCATGGCATTGCTACCAGATGGCGCGCACACCTAAAACTCTCATTATGCGTTTCTGTCGAATGCCACGCGCCCAGACACTCATGGCGGACAACCATAATGCGGAGACAGTTCAGTCGTTTCCTGTTGCTCAAATCGTTAGTTCATTAACGTGGGTCGGCCTCCCCTTAACCGTTCGGCACGAAGCCTTTTAAAGAGCTCCCAAAGCTCACAAATAGCCACACTGTCCTCTAAGGACTGGCTTCACAATCACAGGTTAGCTAGGAGCCATCGCCACCGACACTCACTATCGCCCTGCGTTAACGACAAAACTCACTTGACTATTCTGTATTACACAATTGCAGGTTATCGTCCTTCTTTTTCACAAAAAGAACAGGTGCGCTCCAAGGTGACATACTTGGGCGTATATATCTCTGTTCCAACAATTCTTGCAGATGAATTTTTAGTTCGGCCATTTCCTTTGACGCTACTCGATATGGTGAGCGGGCCACAGGTTTTGCACCTGGCACCAGCTCAATCGAGAAATCAATCTCCCGCTGTGGAGGTAATCCCGGAAGCTCCTTCGGAAACACATCAGCAAACTCCGACACAATCAGAACATCATACACACTGGCTTTTGGCTCAACAGCCTCAATAAGCGTGAAGAACAACTCCGCGCCTTTCTGAACTGTCTTAACCACTTGAAGAGCAGACATCAATGTCATGCTCGACCTTCGCATACCAGCGAACTTCGTTTCCCGTTTGGTATTCTGCACCAGTGTGACTTCCTTTGACTTGCAATCTATATAGGCACGCTGCTCCGAGAGTCAGTCCATGCCAAAGATCACATCAAACTCCGATATTGGCAGCACCGATGCTTCCAATCTGAAATCCCGACTTCCTATTCGTACCTTCACAAGACAAGACCTATCCGCATGCATGACACATCCATTTGGTAATAACACCTTCACACTATCTGCCACCATACGAATCGGTACACCGATCCGTGACACAAAATCCACAGATAGAAATGAATGAGAAACACTAGTATCAAACAGTGCTCTCGCCGGACAGTCTTGAATCAGTACAAAGCCTAATACAAACACATCATACACAAGCTACAAACAAGGTATGAAATAGCAAAAGCAATAATCAAATATGTTACCGCCTACCTGTGACAATGTCACTTTGCTTTATGGCCTCCTGTTGGCCAAGATTATACACTCGGGGTTGCGCCCGGGATGCAGTGGACTCCACCACTGCCTTTCCTTTATCTGCATATAACGCTCATGTCTTCTTTTCAACCTTTGGTGGACCAACCTGACAGTTACGGGCTATATGCCCCACTTGACCACATGTATAGCAGGTCTGAGACTCTTGCCTCGAAGTTGCTCCCGATGCAACACTCGAGAGAGCCTGTGTAGAAGACTTGAATCTCTTACCCCATTTCCTTCGGTACTTTGATTTTCCCGGGTGCAGTACTCTGAACTCGGACTTTGTCATCGCCAAGTCCCTTTTTCCTTGCACCCGCTTCATATCCTTCTCCAACGCACACGTCGTATCCACCAACACCTGAAACCCTTTGTTCACCGAACTTGATAACAAGAATCTCAACTAATCCTGCAAGCCTTCATAGGACCGATTGGTTTTTCGTTGTTCATCAACGAAGATAGACCCTGCATAGCATCCCAATCACGTAAACTCATGCAAGTAGGTATCAGCACTACTCTCTCCCTGAGTTAGACGCTGGAACTCATTTTCCATAGCGATGTGTTGTGCCGCCGGCAAGTGTTTTGCCAAGAAAAGTCGTGAAAATTCCTCAATTGAGACTCCTGTTAGTTGCTTGTCCGCTAAGTGGTGTAACTCTATCTCGTCACACCATAGCCGAGCATCTTCTTCCAACAAGAAGGTGGGCAAGGTGACCTTCTGATTTTCCTCTGCCCTTATCGCCGTCAATATTCGCTTGACGCGCGACAACCAATCTTCCGCCTGCGTTGGGGATCCCACACCCGTAAACGTAGGAGGATTGAAGCTCATAAATTGCTTCAACTGCCGTTCAGTTGCCCGAGGATCAACAGCCTCAACAGGTTCTGGCCTTACACCAACCCGTTCTGGCACCAATGCTGGCTGCGCCTGCCCAGTAGGTTGTGCATGAATAATTGCAAATAGCACCTCAGCAACTAAGCGTACTGTTTCCGTAGAAGGAGGAGGTGTAGGCACCTCAGCTGGTGCCGCACTCTCATCAGAACGCTGGGGCTCAGACTGCCCAACACCACTACGAGTCACTTATAGGTGGACAAGACACACATGAGTTTCATACATCGGCACGCAGGCCGACCACACATGAAAATAACATCATATGAACTTCTTTGGCCTTCAAGGGCCAGCATAGCAGCAGCAACAACAACAACAATAAGGGCTTCAGTCCCCTATTTTTCGCTCGGCTCTCCTGCACCTGCATGAGACAATCCACCATAATGGTGACAAACAAAGCAATGGTCAGCGTTCAACTCACCAATTTATAATGACCCTACCTCTTATCCGGGGCAACGATATTCCTTCCATGTAGGCATAGCATTTCATAAGCAGATATATCACACAATGTGCACTCACGCACAATCAAAATCACAAACGTCGCTCACACGGCTCGACGCACTGTGCACTCAGGGCACATTCTTGGTGTACTAGAAATATCAGGGTCCCACCGTCGTTCAGGGCACATTCTTGGTGTACCGGAAATATCAGGGTCCCACCACCGTTCGAAGCCACATGCTTTGTAACAGCCCGGCCCATGGCACTCAGAGGCTGCGCACAGCATGGCCCAAGCTCCGGCACTGCTACAGGGCTGCAGCCCAATACACCCCAACGCCTCTCCCGCCTGTTTCTCAGCAAGGCGCGTTGTTGGGCCATGCTGTGCGCAGCCTCTGAGTGCCATGGGCCGGGCTGTTACATGCTTGGTGTACCAGAAATGCTAGGGTCCCACCACCACTCGGAGGCACATGTTTGGTGTACCGGAAATACCAGGGTCACACCGCCATTCGAAGGTCCAATGCCCAATGGCAAACTTGAGCATTTCGCTCCACGACCTTCAGCCGGAGACTTTAGTCTTATTGTAACGACTTGGGATTTGGCCCATAGCCCCCCATGTCATCGCTACCATATGACGGGCGCAGGCCTAAGACTCTCATTATGTGTTTCTACCGAATGTCACGCGCCTAGGCACTCATGGAGGACAACCATAACGCGGAGACAGTTCGGCCGTTTCCCATTGCTCAAATCGTCAGTTCACTGACGCGGGACGACCTCCCCTTATCCGCTCGGCACGAAGCCTTTTCAAGAGCTCCCAAAGCTCACAAATAGCCACACTGTCCCCTAAGGACTGGCTTCACAATCACAGGTTAGTTACGAGCCATCGCCATCGTCACTCACTATCGTCCAGCGTTAGCGACGGAACTCACTTTCCATCCCCAGCCCTAAACTTATCTAGATCAACCATCCAGTATTCCCTGCAGCCACCTGCAGTGCCAGAAATACTGGTCTTTCAAGCATATAGCACAAGCACTTTGCTGGTATTTTCCTGGATTTTCACTCCAGTACTTCCTGCTAATAAATTTCACAGGCACAACCCACCAAATCCACAAGCATATTCATCTATACGCGGAGTATTCTCCGGTGCACAAAATAAAACATCACTAATTCAGACCAACCTGTCCAGATGGGCTTCACATAGTATGCTTATTATGTACTACACATTTCCGGATCTACTTGCAAGACATCTTGGGGATATCCAAAATCAACCCAATGGAATCACTCAATAAGCCACCTTTTGGTGGGGGAAACCATGCATATGTCAAATTAAGGACTTCACATGTCCAAGGAAGAAAGATCGTTACCCTTGACGATTGCTTTGGAGCCATGGAAAACTCGCCAGATGAAAAACATCACAACGGCCTTGCCTCCACGAATCTGGCCTCGGCACGCGATTCGGGGCTCTGAAGCTCCACCGGCAGCCAAATTCCTCCTCCCCCCCCTCCTTGCTCTCCCCACTCTCTACCTATTTAGAAAGAGAGAGAAGCCTTTGCTAATGAGAGAGTTTATCATCAACTCATAGCTTTATTATAGCAGGGATATCTCAGAACCATTGGATCCTAGTTGAAAGGAATGAACGGCCACGAAAAACCCTAAAAACCACTTTCCTGGGCCAGACACGGCCTGTGACACGTCCATGTCACAGGCTGTGTGCCTTAAGCGGCAAAGAAACCGACTTGACCCGATCAGGACATGGTCGTGTGACACGCCCGTATCACAGGCCATGTGCCAGACACGGCTTCGGACACGCCCGTGTCCAACCCATGTTCCTCAGTCCTCACAGAACTGTCCAAGCACAAAGAAGGACACGACCCTAGACACGCCCGTATCACAGGCCGTGTACCCCACTCGAGGATCGTCGAGTGCATTTTGTCGAGCTCACTCGAGAGAACATCGAGCGCATAGCAGGACACGACCCTGAACACGCCCGTGTCACAGGTCGTGTACCTCACTCGAGGATCGTCGACCGCATTTCGTTGAGCTCACTCGAGAACACCCTGCCTGCACTCGAGTGCAGGACACGGCCATGTACACGTCCGTGTCCCCGGCCGTGCACCTCACACAGAGTAAGACACGGCCTTGGACATGCCCATGTCCCAGGCCATGTTGCCCACCCTACTCAGCCCATTCATCCTCGAGATTTGGGGCGTTACACAGCAACTGCCTCCAGGCAACGCGCTCGTTACAGTAACTGCCTCCAGGCAGTGCACTCATCATAGCAACTGCCTCCGAACAGTGCACTTGTTAGAGCAACTGCCTCCAAGCAGTGCGCTCCTCACAACAACTGTCTCCAGGTAGCGCGCTCCTCACAGCAACTGCCTCTGGGCAGCGTGCTCCTCACAGCAATTGCTTTCGCGTATTGCGCTTTTTATAACAACTACCTCCGGGCAGCGCACTCCTTACAACAACTGCCTCCGGGTAGCGCACTCCTTACAACAACTGCCTCATGGCAACACACTCTTTACCGAAACTGCATCCGGGCAGCGCGCTCTTTACAGCAACTGCCTCCGGGAAGTGCGCTCTTTATCGCATCTGCCTTCGGGCAGTGCACACTTTATCGCATCTGCCTTCGGGCAGTACGCTCCTTGTAATACCCGGATCAGAAATTTATATTCTCCAACAATGCTCTCTTAAGCAGCCACAGGACTCGGGCCACAAAAGATAAAAGATCAAGGACAATGTTATCATATCGAGTAAAGTCGTAAATGCGGTACATAAAATCAGCAAAGGGCGATAACAAGTATGCACCAGACGTAACAAAAAGAAAAAGACAAACATACAACAGACTCAACCAAAGAAAATACGGTAATACAAGAATATAACGCCGCTACGTATCAACCGCGTCAACATCAGAACTCTCATCGCCTGAGATATCATCAAAACTAAAGCCAGGTATGTCGCATCCCAAGCTCTTGCCAACAAGACGGAAGACTTTTGAAACTCCACGCCAAAGCGCCAATTCACGAACATCCTCCATCTGAGTCTCCACCTCCTTGGTCCAGATCTCATCACGAACCTCCTCACCAATCAAGCAACGATCCCGCATATAATCTAAAGACTCCAAGTACTCCACAAGTACGGCGGTCTTCAACTCTAACACACGAGTATCAGAAGATAACATCTCCACTTGGGCCTTCGTCGTATCGAGCTTTGTCTCTGAGCGGGAAGTCTTCTCTCGAGCACGCTTTAGCATATGTGCAGTCCTCTCCACCAGAGATTTTTACACCTCCAAGGACACCTGTGTCTCCTACAATTCCGCCTTAATCTCTGATCCAATTCGATGAAATTGGGAAATGTCCTGATCATAAGCGACAAACGAGCTCGCCGCCACCCGAAACTCCTCCTGAAGGGCCAGATACTCATCCTTCAAGCTCACATAATGATCATTCCAAGTAACGATAATCTGAGACTGAGCCTCGATCTACGAGGAAAAGATGGAGAAAAATCAGTACAAACACAACAATAGAGGAGAACAAAAAACAATCAAACTCGTTTACCACTTCATTCACTGTCTTCAAAGAAGAAGGCAACCTCGGAGCAGCCGCCTCCGCAGAGAAAGTCTGAGGAGCAGAACATCCGAGCACCTATACCTCGGGAGTAGGCCCATCTCGACCATCAGAAGAAGTGGATGTACCCTGAGAAACCGAACAAAGCACCGTACCGTCGCCACCATGAAGGGATACAATGGCCTTCCTCT
Source organism: Platanthera guangdongensis (assembly GCA_039583875.1). Taxonomy (NCBI): domain Eukaryota; kingdom Viridiplantae; phylum Streptophyta; class Magnoliopsida; order Asparagales; family Orchidaceae; genus Platanthera; species Platanthera guangdongensis. The sequence continues at coordinate 272,509,529 of CM077150.1, forward strand.
TCCGACCGCAATTCGAAGACGTCTCGGTAATCCGCCCAGAATTAGAAGAAACACTGCACTGCAGCAAGCGTTTCTCTTCTACAGACGAGGAAATGTTGAATAGCTGGTTCGCCAACTCGCGGGGCTCTAAAAATCCTAGCACTGGGGAAAACTCCTGCTCCTTCCCCTTTTGGCGGCGGCAACGATCAGGCAATGCATTTCATAGCTCTGGCAAGCCCCAGGAGTTCTTGACATGGCCAAATAAAGTATTTCTGTGACGACGGTCTGTCCGAGTCTCAAAATCAAGCCAACTCTTGTTGTTATTAATTTCCACACGCTCACCACCATCAGAGCGAATGTCGCACCAATCTCGGAAGCAGTCCAAAGAGAGTTTCTCGCCATATTCACGAAAGAAGACAACCAATCTCATGAGGCGTACTACCCCCAATAGAGTAAACTGGAAAATTGGCACTCCGCAAAATTTCAGAATCTCGACCACTTCCTCACATGGAGGGAACCGAAAACCCGACCTCAAAGTAGTCTCACAGATTGTCAACCAACCCCAAGGAGGATTTTGAACCCTCTCTTCTATGCGTGATACTCCACCTCAAGGTCGGCAGGCAAACCGAACCTTCTCTTCCAAATCGCAACCTGATCGTCGGTAAGAGGAGAACACAGACACATCGGTCTCGCAGTATGTTTCGAACCCTGACACAAAAAATCAAGATTAGACTTAGATAAGTCAATCCAAAAATCAAAAACTTCTGCCCCCCGTCGAGAATATGATGGCGCATTAAGCAGCAAAACCAAAACCATATGCGTCATAGCCTGACTCGCCCAAGTACATGCCCGCAAGCAATCCAGCGCACGCGTGCAAGCAAGCTAGTTTGCACATGGCCTAGAGCACGCACGCACGACCTCAAGCGTACGGGCGAGAGCGCGCCCTAGTACACACACACCCGAGCGCGCGACCGGGCGCACACTCGCACGCATGCCCCGCACGCGACCAGGAGCGCGCGCACACCCCCACACTAACAGGTGCGTGCGCAGCCAGGCGAGCTCCCGCTCGGGCCTGATGCGTGTATGCTCCCTCGCGCGATCTGGTGCGCACACACCCGCATGCATGTCCTAATGCGCATGGGCACGCCGACCGCTTTCCCCCGACACATTGGCCGACGAGCCCCCTTTTTCCCCGAGGTGAATTCTCCCGTCAGCGGTCATTCACTAATAAGGTGGCGCCGACTCTCAAGAGAGCGCCCCGTCACCTCCCCTTCTCCTTCATGGGATATTCTAACATTTTGCCTGAGTTTGCAGGACGCTGCCATCCGCTGTCTTAAGCCTTTCACCATTCGCCATCGTCGCCACTGTGAAAAATGTCCAAAGGGGAGATCCTTATTTTTCTTCTCCTGAGCCGATTTCTTGCAACAAGGATCTCGGGGATAATTGTTAGGAATAAGATCCATCTTTCTAATGATGGGTGTGCAGATAACCACACCCCTCATGATCTCCACCTAAAAGAAGTGGGATCATGGTTTTGACCGCAAGCGCGATCACCGCGCCCGATCCCTCGCGTGTTGATCTCGTCACGCGTAACAACATAACTGTCGCGGACGTCGCCTCGCCGGCGTCGGGTTGCCGACATTATCCCCGGACGTCGGCCGCCCCTCCACCCACCGTCGCAGGTCGTCCCCCCGACCACCGGGGCACGTCCGAGGGAGCGGCCACGCCGGCCACTCTCCCTCGACCGCCAACGCACGACCGAGGGAGCGGCCGCACCGGCCGATCCTCCTCGGCCGCCGGTGGATGACCAAGGGAGAGGCTGTGGCGGCCGATCCTCGCCCGCCGGCCGCGGCCGAGAGTGCACCCGCCTACCGCTCCTCCTCGGCCACCGGTGCGTGGCCAAGGGAGCGGCCGAGCTGGCCGCCCCTACTCTGCCGTCGCTGATGCCCCCCCCCCTCACCGACGAGATTGGCGGCAAGTTTGTCGGCCGCCTGTGGGAGCCCATCCCCGCCAACCGATCATTTGGGGTCGTTCCTCATCGTCCGATCCGCGTGTAACCACCCACTAACCGTCAGTGTTGAAGCCAGGAAAAATCCTAACCTCGAATTCGGACCAAAGCCGCCTAAGGTTACCGGTTCAGAGGTCAGATCAGAAGGCTAGGGTGACTAGGACGGAGAACCAAGTCAAACATGACCCCAGATGTTGCGGCAGGAAGGTCCCACCACGTACCCGGATGCTCGAAAGGAGCAACCCCTTCTCAACCAAAGATGACCGAACTGGGTACGAGAGAAGCTAGCTGATGACGAAGTCGCAAGGTCGCGACTTGATCTCCAAGGAAAAGGAATTCAGAGGCTTGACTAGTATCTCAAAAGTAAAGCTCGCGAGTATCCTATAGAGGATTTCCAGTGCCTCACCCCATACCCCTGGGGTACTATTTATAGGCAAATCCAAGGAAGGGGTGTCATATTTATACCCCACCCCTTAGCGACTAGGCGACTTCCGGAGGAACTCGCACGGGCTGGGCGAGTATCTCGCCTAGTCACCTACCTAGCGAGTATGCTGGTGGAAGCTCGTCATACTCGTCCAGACCTTCCGCGATCTTGTATGCTGACTTTAGCTCCTGTCTTGACTTATTGACCTTGAATTCTGCTGACTTGGTCGTGGTATGACCCACCCTCGACGAATATGAGTTGTACACAATCCCCACTCTTTCTGAGCGACATAGGAGCTCGGAAAGAATCATCCAACACTTATTCGGCGAGCTGCAATGCCGAGTATCAAACTTGCTCGCAACTGATGACTGCCTGCTGATCTCTATAAATAGGGGGGCCTGTCTCTTCAAACGGATCGCCAGAGGTCGCGCAAAATGTCGAATGCCGAGAAACTTCTTCAAGAAAGTCTCGCCGCGCTGACTGGCATTCTCGGCGTTGCTAAGCCCAAAAGGCCACGCGACAAAGACGTCGTCGCCGACTTACCCCCTCCTAAGAAGAAGAAAACCAAGAAAGCCAAGAAGCCCGTCTTTGACGCGGTTGACCCGCCGCCACCTCCTACGCAAGTCGCGGCTTCGACTAGCAATACTGCACGCTCTGTTAGCACTCTGAGGCTGCTCAGCGACCTGGTGCTTGACGACATCCCCAATGTAGTTGCCCCTGATGCGAGCCACCTCGGCTCGATGGATATCCCCGAACTCGCCACCACCCCGGCGCCGCGGCAGGTCAAAATCGTCTCCCTGCCAGGTCGCCATGTTGCTGAGATATTCATTTTCACATCGGTTGGTCGCTGTTTTTGCTTCTCGCTGACTCTGCTCTTATACTCGCAGATTCTCCACAGGAGGGTGCTGACGTGGTTTTGAATGTCGTCACGCTGAACTCCGCGCCGCGGCTTGCCCTCTCATCCGAGAGACCAATCAAGACCGCGCACACGGTCCGGATTAATGTTGGCGCCAAGAGGGTATCTGAGGCCTCGGTTCCTGCGGCGAGCAAGGAACCATCGCCGAAGGATCCTCCGCCAAAGAAGGTGGCGCCAACGAGCAAGGATCTTCTGGCGAGTAAGGCCCCGCCCGCCCCTGCGCGAGATTCTGTACTGCCCGCGCATTCTGCGCTGCCGCCGCCGCCTCCTCCGAACGTCGCTGCCATCCCGGCGGTGACAGTATCTTTGCTGCCACTGCCTCTGGTCGTGTCTCCACAAACTGCTACGATGTGACTTCCTTCGCCTCTTTCGCTGAAGACCCCGCCTCAGCCGACGAGTTCGTCGCAGCCCTCGCCGCCTTCATCCCAGCCTGTGATCGGGAAGTCGGTCAAGCCACGACCGAGCTACTTCCCGCCGAGGGTGGGAGATTCCGGCCATGGGGGTCGTGGGCAGGGTAAGGTGGCCGAGCATGCTGGTGGCCCATCTTCTGACCGGCAAGATGCAATAACTCGCGGCCCTTCTCCTCGCCGATCAAGGTCTCCTCGCCGCGGTAAGTGCCACTACTGGTGCTGCTTTTGGTGACTAAGTGGCATACTCCTAATCTGGTGACTTCCTTGTTCTGACAGATCAGTCGGCGACTCCAGGGGCGGCCTTCATCGACGTCATCAGGTTGTCAGCCAGCGAGTATCGCCACGCCGCTGCTCGTGCCTACCTGGAGATGGAGAGCAAGTTCGACCAGCTGGTGATCTGCGAATCTCATCGACGGATATCATCTCTGGAAGTGCGGGTGGAGAAGATTGAAGAGCTCTTGAGTACTCTAGAGAGCTATGAAGCCCGCTTCCATATGGTGAAGGAGAATTATCGCAAGCTGGGGATCAACAATCATCGCCTCTAGCTCATCCTTGACGAGTTGGCCGGCATCCGTGCAAGTATGGGCTCCGTCGGGCGGCTGTCGAAGATGGAGGAGCCGCTGCGACTTGGCGACGATGCGATGTCGGTGGCGATGGAGCATTATCGGTGGGCGCGCGAGATGGGCTGGGTTGGGCGACATTCTCATCCTCCAGAGAGACCTCCTAAGACTTAGATTTTTTTTTCTTTTATTTGAAGCTCGCCTTGTGCGACTTATTGTAATGAACAATCATTGGTGACTCTAATAAGCGAGTTTGTATCTCGCGCTTTATTTGTTTCTTCTGCTTTCTTGTTGATGTCTTTGCGATATCTTGTCTGGGATGTGCTGAGTTTGTTATGTAGGTTCTGATCATCGTCACGTTATTCTTCCTTTACGATGCGCGATGTAGATGCCGAGACTCATTTGTTTGCCTAAACTTCGACTTACGCTGATACTCGGCAGGGCAGAGATATACCCCCCTGCTTTCGCCTATAAATAGAGGGGGTAGGTAGAACATAAGTACGATGTTGCGCTTTCCAATCCCTAGCTTGCGAGTATCTTTCTCTACTCGCGCGCTTCGACCACTCTTCCTTCCTCGCCCTTCTTTCTCCTTTTAACTCGTCAACTCGCAGAAATGGTGGGAGACGACGCCAGTGCTCACCGACAAGCCCATGCCGCCAACTTTGCTGATGCGGATTTCAAGAAGTCGATTAAAACAGAGCGAGATTTGGTGAACTTCAGGGAGAGACATTTGCCAGAAGGATACTCGGCAAGGCTCCCTAGTCGCAGCGAGTGACTAAACACCCACATAGAGGGTGCGCTGGTCCTACCGCTCCGTCACTTTGACGCCGACCTGTGACTTCCCCTATGGTCGGAGTATTGCGAGATCCTGCAATACTTTGGCATCGTCCCTGCGCAGATCAACCCCAACGGCATGGCGATCATCATGGGGTTCCTCTGCTACTTATGGGAGGAAAGGGTCGCCTTCAACTTTTCTGTCTTCCGCAAGATATTCGCCTTCGCCGCGACCGCCGAGGGAGTGGTTTACTTCAGTAGCCACGTCTGCACCTTGGTGGGGATGACGAACAAAGTCCACCGCTGGAGCGAGCTACTAGTCGTCGTCGAAGGCGACTTCGCGGGCGTCCTGGGAAGGCCGCACCAACCTGCCGATGTCACCTTCCTTCCGCCTATATTGGAGGGCGTCCGCGAGCTTTTGGTTGAGTCATTATGTGGTCGCCGGTTCGATGTCAGCTTCTGGCGACTCAACGTCAACACTCTGCTGGAGATTCATCCCAACGAGGGTAAGTTTGGGCGAAAATCATCTCTTGCATACTCGCCTTACTAGTTGTAGCTGGATACTGATATTTACTCGGCACTTTGCAACGGCGTGCGAGCTCCCGGAGAAGTCGCTCCCTCCGGAGAATGACTTCGCCACCTCGCTTCATGACCCTAACCCTCCGGCTGACGTCGGTGAGAAGAAAAGGCATGCCAAGGGAAAGGGGAAGGTCAGGTCGCCAGGTCCAGCGACCACGAAGGTGAAAGTATTGTCGCCGCGACCTGACGACCACAAATCGCCTCCAGATGCTCGGCTTCCCCACTTCCACCCCAAATTTAATTTGGGGCTAGGGGCGGTGGATGCCTATGGTCGCCCGCTGGTGACCTGGTCGGAGGACGAACTGTTGGGTATTGTATCCACAACGTACCTGATTTGAAGAAGCCCCTGAACAAGCTAAGGTAAATAGGCAATGTTTTGACAAAATATTTCAAGTTGTGCTTGCAGTTATTCCACGTTAAGTGCACACCAATGTCAGGGTGCAGTAGGTCAATATACACGGATCTGCACAACGTAATCCCTCGTTGAGCAGATCAATGTGTTGGCCTACGTGTACTCTCTCTATTGGAGTGCACTTACTTTCAAGTACATGGCTGTAACTATGCAAGAGCAGACAAGGAGCAAGGATGGGTCAAGGGGCAGCTCTTGGGTGGAAAGACGAAAAATCGTCTAAGTATAAATCAGCGAGAATCGTTAGTGATTCTCGCCGACTCTATCCGGCTACCTCAAAGCGGTGCCAAGTAAGATTCGGCGAGAATCACTAGTGATTCTCGCCGAACCCATCGTTGAGCAGATCATGGCTAAGTAATATTCGTCGAGAATCAACAAGTGATTTGGCGAGAATCACTAGTGATTCTCGACGAATCGTCGAGAATCACTAACTGATTCTCGCCGATTCGTCAAGAATCACCTTCGATTCTCGCCGATTTTTACTTGGGCAATTTCCTGGAAACCGCTGGACCGGATTCTGCCGCTGACACTGTTCTGAACCGAGGTTAGGGTTTCTTCAGGTGGGACCCATAACGGTTATAATGGGGTATTTCCACCGTATAAATATACGCATATTTTTGAACAGTCAAGACACACAGAAAGAAGCCGAGCGACGATCTTGACCTAAAATCGCGAAACTGCTCCGCCGCCGCCGTCGCCGTTCAAGCAAGTCGTTCGCCGACCTTGATCGAGATTTCTTCCTGATCTTCCGGCGACAGAAGCTTAGCCAAGCTTAGAGTCTCACGCGTCTATCCAGAGATCCCTTGTCTCTTGATTTGTTGATCGGGAAAAACTTCCCCGTCCGAATCGATCGAGACGATCGATCCTAGAGTGACCGTTGAAAGACCTAGCTAGCTTCGCTACGAAGTTTGGATCTTCAAAGTACAGCAGCCGCACATCGTTGTCGCCGCCGATCCCGTGAACCTAGCCGCCGCCCATCTTGCCGCCGCCGGTTCTGGGGAGATTCTCTGCAAGAGAGATCTAGGGTTGTGGACTCTTCGTAGACTTCAAGAACACGTCGTCAACGAAGAGGGACACCTTAGTCTCCAAACGTAGTTTGTATCTCTTGTACATTCGAGTTTTACTTTTGTTGTAAAGGAACGTTGGTTCCTAGTTGTAAGGGTTGGGTGCAACCCGTGTTGTGGGAGTGTTGACTCCTACATGTGGAAGGGTTCCTTCTGATAGTGCAACGATTGGATTTCAATCCTATTGGTGAAGAGATCGAGTCGTCCCTTGTTGGGAGATAGGTCGAAGGGGGAAAGTGGATGTACCCAAATCGGGGAACCACTATAAATAGCTTGTGTATTCTGTGTGTTGTGCTGTTTATTTTTATTGTGCAGGTACAATTTTAAATTCCGCAAAAACGCTGCACGTCACCTATTCCCCCCCCCCATAGGTGAAGATAGTTGACACTAGGTGGACTTTCAAGTGGTATCAAAGCGAGGTTCCTCATCAAAAAGGTTAACACCTTGAGGTTAATCCTGCCGCTAGTGTCAAGAAGGAGGCAAACATCTACTATGGACGGGCTCAAGTTCACAGGCAAGATCCCAGTGTGCACCAGGCTCAACTTTCCTATCTGGAAGGAAAGGATCAGGTTCTACATGGAAGCAGTTGATCCTCGACTCTTCATGATCGTGGAGGAGAGACCTTATGTCCCCACTAAGGTCTCCACCATTGATCCTACCAAGAAAGTACCGAAGAAACTTTCTGAAATGGACAAGGACGAGATGGTGCTAGTGGGACTTGACAAGAAGGCGCAGAACATTCTGGTCAGCGCGGTTGATGACTCAATGATGTAGAACTTCTGCAACTGCAGGACAACACAGGAGATCTGACATTGTCTGATCATCCTAATGGAGGGCACTGATGAAGTAAGGGATGATCGAAGATCCCTTCTGAACCAGAAATATGAGGCCTTCAGACAAGGGCCTAAGGAAGAGATCGGAGTCACCTACGAGAACTTCCTCAAGATTGTCAACGTCCTCAAAGGATACAGAAGAGTGTTCACTAATGATGAACTCAATGATAAATTCCTTAGGTCCCTTACTAAGGAATGAGACACAAAGATCTGCGCCATCCGAGAGTTTAGCAGACTAGCTGAAACAGACCCGCAAATTCTGTTTGGGAAGCTAATGTCCTATGAGCTTCAACTGAACACCAGGAAAGCAGAAGAAGAAGCAGAGAAGGCTGCAGCCAAAGAAAAGACTGTGGCTCTAAAAGCCAGTCACTCCAGAAAAGGCAAGGGTGCGGTTTCATACCGTGCCAGGAATAAGGATGAGGAGGAGGACTCCGAGCCATGCTCCTCCAGCTCAGAGCTGTCGGAGGAGGATTTCTCCCTCATCACCCGAGAGTTCAAGAAGTTTCTCAAGATGAGAAATCAAAGAAAGAAAGACGGCTCCTCCTCCAGGCATCAGAAGAAAAATTATTCTTCTGACAGGTATGCTTCTAAACCGAACAAACATCGCTCCTCTGACATTATTTGCTTTGGATGCAATAAGCCAGGACACGTCGTGGCCGACTGCTATCAAGGCAAGAGAGAAAAAGGGAAAGGAGAGGAGCACAAATCCTCTAGAGATAAGAAGAAAGAGCAGAGCTACATCGCCAAAAGGCCAAAGACACTGAGTGAGTCTGATTCCTCAGACTCCAGTGATGATGAGGAAGCCTACTTCGGGCTGGTGGGTCGCTCCGACTCAGAAGGAGAATGCCCCCCATTTACTGGGAAGGTAAAAGCTCACACCCCTCTCTCCGACTCTGAATCTGATCCTGAGTCTCAGGATGATAAACCTGAAGATAGCCTTTCGGCCCGTGAAGCGGAGCTCCTCGAGAAGTATGAGCTTCTGCTCAACACTTTCGAGGAGTGCCGTAAGAGATTGAAGGCTGAGAAAAAGGAAGTGAAATTCCTTAAGGGTGAGTGTGTCTCCCTAAGGGAAGAGGTCACCAGTTTGATTTCTCTCCGACAGGAGCACCTTGACCTAACCTCAAAGCATTCAGAGTCTCTCAAACTCCTTGATTTTAAGCAGGAGGAAGTCGACAAGTTGGAAGAATAACTTGCGGCAGAAAGGAAGATCGTCAAGAGCTTCTCTATGCCAAAAACTGTTCTTCCAGTAGTTGATACCTTCTCTGCTCAGGCCAAAGGAGCTGGCTTGGGGCATGTAGGGGTATCTGGTTCCTCATCCAAGAGAAACAGGAACCAGAGGAAGAATAAGGCCGCCAAGAAGGCCTCTGCTGATGAAAAGGGAAAGGCTCCGCTCAGTCCTGTTGCGTTCAGAAAGCCTAGCTTTCCTTGCAAACAACATGACTTTGAATCAAGCTTTGGTCATCATTTCCGGCCTACGGTTGCAAAGCCAAAGAGCCGATATGATGGTTGGATCTTTCACCGGAACTTCGGTGAGAGTGCCTTCAAGGCACCTTATGAGGAAATCCACATAGGAAATTATGGTCAATTCTCTAGCGGCCATAATGGAAAGCAGACACCAAGAGTCAAGCCTGTTATACTGACGAAACAGAAGGTGAAGAAGTCATGTGACTGCAATCACTATGAGGCCTCCACCTCCAGATCCAAGGCCCCGGCTGCACCCACCATTCTCAGGGTAAGGCAGGAGCCTAGGAAGAGGTACAACAGATTCGACTGTTGGTGTTGTGGCAAAGTCGGTCACTTTGCCGTGGATTGTTGGTTTAATCCAAGGTATAACGAGACTCCCTATGTTAGCACTGCGAGACCGACCACTCGTAAGGTTAACCAACCGAGGGGGAGTATACTAACCAGGAATCTAGGACCCAAGTTCGATTGGGTTCCTAAGGGAAATTAATTTTGTTTTGCAGGAATGTCCAAAGGCACCAAAACGTCGATCTGGTATTTGGACAGTGGATGCTCCCGACATATGACTGAGACAAGAAGCCTGCTGCGTGATTACACTCCAGTCGAGAATGGACCCAAAGTCATCTTTGGAGGGTCAGATCGAGGAGTCACCAGAGGTTACGGTATGATTTCCAACGGTATAATCTCTATCACCGACGTGGCTTATGTTGAAGGGTTAAACCATAACCTGATCAGTGTAAGTCAGTTATGTGACAAAGGTTATGACGTTAAGTTCTGCAAGGATAAATGTCTGATAATTTCACGTACCTCTTTTGAGACGGTATTATCAGGCATTAGGAGCAGAAATATCTTCTGCTTAGATTTTCTCAGTTTAGATTCATCTACCCCCGTATGCCTTGTGGCAAGAGGCAGTGCATCTCTTTGTGAACAATGACACAAGAGATTAGCCCTTATTAATTTCAAAACAATTAGTATGCTGTTTTCTAAAAACTTAGTAAGGGATGCTCCCATTATCAAGTGCATCAAAGATAGCCCCTGTCCTGCATGCCAGATGGGCAAACAGACTCGGGCTACCTTTAAGAGCATTGCAGACAAAGACTCTTCCCAATATCTTTACCTTCTACATATGGACTTGTTTGGTCCAATGCAAGTTCATAGCTTGGGAGGCAAGTCCTATAGGCTAGTGATAGTTGATGATCATTCTCAGTTTACATGGGTGTTATTCTTAAAATGAAAGTCAGATACGTTTGACATCTTCACTAGCTTTGTCAAGCAGGTTCAGAACGAATTTAACTGCTCAGTGGTCAAAATCAGAAGTGACCATGGAACAGAATTCGAATCTGGTGCTATGACAGAGTTTTGTGAAGAACAAGGTATCTTTCATGAGTTTTCCTCCCCGCGCACTCCTCAGCAAAATGGAGTTGCAGAGAGGAGAAATAGAACTCTCATTGAAGCCTGCACGACAATGTTGAAAGACGCTTCTCTCCCAGAATACTTCTGGGCAGAGGCGGTCAATACAGCTTGTCATGTACAAAACCGAGCATTGATCAACAAGCATCATTGTAAGACGCCTTACGAGCTACTGAAAGGCAGGAAACCAACCATGTCCTACTTGAAGATCTTTGGTTGCAGATGTTATGTACTGAATAATGGGAAGTACCCGCGTACTAAATTTGGTGAAAAATGCTTCGAAGGCATATTCATGGGCTATAGTTCCCACAGTCGGGCATATAGGGTCTTCAATAAGAAAACCCTAGTGGTAGAAGAATCAATTAATGTTGTATTTGATGAAGGGAGTTTGCTTAACAGCAATTCTTCCAGTGGTATTCTTGAAGATGCAGGTGCACGACTTGAACAGCTGGATCTCGATGAGACCGCTAAAGATGAAACTCCTAAGTACGTCAAAGTTTCCACCTCCACGTCATCTGGGAATGTTGAAGATCAAAATGGAACAAATCTCTTAGAAGAAGGAGAAGCCCAAGAAGTAGTCGAAGCTCCAGACGCCAGACTTCTAGAGCTCCGGCACGTGAGGGATCATCCTAGAGATCAGATCATCGGAGATCCTCGTGTCGGTGTCAGAACTCGAAGAGGTACTATTAATGAAGTTTTGCATCTTAGCTTCCTGTCACAGGTTGAGCCAAAGAAGTTCGACGAGGCGAACAAAGACACGGCATGGATTTTGGCCATGCAAGATGAACTACATCAATTCGAACGATGCAACGTTTGGACGCTGGTTCCCAGACCACACAAGCAGAATGTGATTGTCACCAAGTGGATCTTCAGAAACAAACTGGATAAAACATTGTTTCTCAGGGAAGTCAAAGGCAAGATTTTGCTGGTGCAAATCTATGTCGATGACATTATATTCGGCTCAACGGACAACAATCTTTGCAAAAAGTTTTCTAAACTTATGCAAGGAAAGTTTGAAATGAGCAGTATGGGAGAGCTCAAGTATTTCTTGGGACTTCAAGTGAAACAGTCTGAGGATGGAATCTTCATATTTCAGACGAAGTTCACAAATGAACTCCTTAAGAAATTCGGTATGGAGAATGCAACCTCTATGAGGACTCCAATGGGATCCACTATGTCTCTGGATAATGATGAGAAAGGTAAACCTTTCGATGAAACCAAATACAGAAGCATCATTAGATCCCTGCTCTACCTTACTGCCAGTAGACCGGATATCATGTTCTCCACATGTGTCTGTGCCAGATATCAGGTGAACACTAAGGAATCTCACTATGTCGCTGCAAAGCGAATTCTAAGATACCTTAAAGGTACTCCCAATCTTGGCTTGTGGTACCCGAGAAACAATGATGTCGAGCTAATATGTTTTTCAGATGCTGATTTTGCAGGGAGTAGGGATGACAGGAAAAGCACCTCCGGGACGTGTCAATTCCTCGGACGAAGGCTTATTTCATGGAATAGCAAGAAACAGAATTGTGTTGCAACCTCCATAGCAGAGTCTGAATACATCTCGGCAGGCAGCTGTTGCGCACAACTGCTATGGATCAGAAATCAGTTAGCCGACTACGACCTTCAGTTCAAGGAAGTTCCAATGTACTGCGACTCCTCCAGTGCAATTGCAATTGCCAACAATCTGGTATCGCATAGCAGAATGAAGCATATTGAAGTGCGATACCACTTCATTCGGGAGCACGTGGAGAACAATGACATCTCTCTCTGTTATGTCCCCACGGACAAGCAGATTGCAGATATATTCACAAAGCCCTTAGACGAAGCCAAGTTCAGTCTTTTCAAAACTGAATTGGGGATGCTAAACTATGAGGAATGAAGACTACAGAAGCTTCAGACTCGTGCAAGAACTGAGGGGGAGCAAGGTACTCAAGTGTGAGCACAGGTGCAAGAACTGAGGGGGAGCAAGGGGTCAAATACAACAGACCCAGATTTGCAGAAGCCGAAAAAGGGGAGATTACCCTCTCGGCTAAGGCCAAGGTGGCTCCCAGTTTGCTCCCAAGAAATTGGTTTTGGTAATGAATACCTCACTCAACTCAATTTCAAATTTATGATTTTCATTTCCATACGCTCTATTCACCTTAGCTTGTAGGGTTTAGGCTTCTTCAAATAGGGGAAGATTGTTGGGTATTGTATCCACAACGTACCTGATTTGAAGAAGCCCCTGAACAAGCTAAGGTAAATAGGCAATGTTTTTGACAAAATATTTCAAGTTGTGCTTGCAGTTATTCCACGTTAAGTGCACACCAATGTCAGGGTGCAGTAGGTCAATATACACGGATCTGCACAACATAATCCCTCGTTGAGCAGATCAATGTATTGGCCTACGTGTACTCTCTCTATTGGAGTGCACTTACTTTCAAGTACATGGTTGTAACTATGCAAGAGCAGACAAGGAGCAAGGATGGGTCAAGGGGCAGCTCTTGGGTGGAAAGACGAAAAATCGTCTAAGTATAAATCGACGAGAATCACCAAGTGATTCTCGCCGATTCGGCGAGAATCGTTAGTGATTCTCGTCGACTCTATCCGGCTACCTCAAAGCGGTGCCAAGTAAGATTCGGCGAGAATCACTAGTGATTCTCGCCGAACCCATCGTTGAGCAGATCATGGCTAAGTAATATTCGTCGAGAATCAACAAGTGATTCGGCGAGAATCACTAGTGATTCTCGACGAATCGTCGAGAATCAGTTAGTGATTCTCGACGATTCGTCAAGAATCACCTTCGATTCTCGCCGATTTTTACTTGGGCAATTTCCTGGAAACCGCTGGACCGGATTCTGCCGCTGACACTGTTCTGAACCGGGGTTAGGGTTTCTTCAGGTGGGACCCATAACGGTTATAATGGGGTATTTCCACCGTATAAATATACGCGTATTTTTGAACAGTCAAGACACACAGAAAGAAGCCGAGCGACGATCTTGACCTAAAATCGCGAAACTGCTCCGCCGCCGCCGTCGCCGTTCAAGCAAGTCGTTCGCCGACCTTGATCGAGATTTCTTCCTGATCTTCCGGCGACAGAAGCTTAGCCAAGCTTAGAGTCTCACGCGTCTATCCAGAGATCCCTTGTCTCTCGATTTGTTGATCGGGAAAAACTTCCCCGTCCAAATCGATCGAGACGATCGATCCTAGAGTGACCGTTGGAAGACCTAGCTAGCTTCGCTACGAAGTTTGGATCTCCAAAGTACAGCAGCCGCACATCGTTGTCGCCGCCGATCCCGTGAACCTAGCCGCCGCCCATCTTGCACCGCCGGTTCCGGGGAGATTCTCTCCAAGAGAGATCTAGGGTTGTGGACTCTTCGTGGACTTCAAGAACAAGTCGTCAACGAAGAGGGACACCTTAGTCTCCAAACGTAGTTTGTTCTCTTGTACATTCGAGTTTTACTTTTGTTGTAAAGGAATGTTGGTTCCTAGTTGTAAGGGTTGGGTGCAACCCGTGTTGTGGGAGTGTTGACTCCTACGTGTGGAAGGGTTCCTTCCGATAGTGCAGGGATTGGATTTCAATCCTGTTGGTGAAGAGACCGAGTCGTCCCTTATTGGGAGATAGGTCGAAGGGGGAAAGTGGATGTACCCAAATCGGGGAACCACTATAAATAGCTTGTGTATTCTGTGTGCTGTGCTGTTTATTTTTATTGTGCAAGTACAATTTTAAATTCCGCAAAAACGCTACACGTCACCTATTCCCCCCCCCCATAGGTGAAGATAGTTGACACTAGGTGGACTTTCACGAACATTTGGTGACGCTGAGCACCAACTTCCCCTCCTGGTCGGCGGACTGGGAGGACAAGGGGGAGGCCTTCGCCGTCCTTCACGCACTATACGTGCGAGGTGATGCCGAGTCGATGTTGGAGCTCAGCGCGGAGGATCTCGCCCAGCAGGCATCATGCTCGCTTGCGCGAGCTGTCGAGCTGAGCCACTACTTGGCGAGGAAACTGCTGGAGACGACTAAGGCCCTGCAAGTCGTCTGCAAGAAGGCGATCGATCTCGGCATGAAGTCTGTCCGCTGGAGGGATTAAGAGGTAAGTCGCGTCCTGCGTGCGACCTTGCTGGTGTTGGACTTGGGTTCATTTCGCTGACTTTCTACTCTTTGTTGCAGGCTGTCGAGATTGAGGCCGCCAAGAAGCTCTCTGAGTG
This sequence comes from Platanthera guangdongensis, assembly GCA_039583875.1. Classification (NCBI taxonomy): domain Eukaryota; kingdom Viridiplantae; phylum Streptophyta; class Magnoliopsida; order Asparagales; family Orchidaceae; genus Platanthera; species Platanthera guangdongensis. Next base: position 272,524,553 of record CM077150.1, read on the forward strand.
CGAGGCGAAACTCGCCAAGTCTCAGGCGGAGTTGGAGGCGACCCAAGTCCGCGCCGCCGAGATGGAGACTCGGCTAACTGCCTTAGAGGGCCGCGCGAGTTCTTCAACTCCTCAGCCAGAAGCGCCGCAACTGGAGGACGACCCTCACTATGCGTTCAAGCGATCTCGCACTCTCTGGAAGGAGAGGTCGTCCGTCCGCCGCGAGATAGCTCGCGCTGTAGGGAATGTCATGCTCGCGAGGATAAGGCTCAACGGCCAGCTCGCCGAGGGGGATAAGGAGCTCACTTTCGACGAGTTTCTCCCCGAACTGCTCGCCGATGAATCGATCTCGCCAGATCTCCTACCTTCTCCATCATCGGGCTCCAGCAGCAGTGACAGCGGTAGCAGCAGCGGCGGCAGCAGTATCAGTGGTGGGAGGAAAGCGAGGATGACGACGAGGAAAAGGAGGATGCTGACATTGGAGATGAGGAATATCGGCCTGATACTGGCGACGACGAGTCCTAGTTGCTCGCTGATATTTGTCATACTAGCACATAACAGTTAGCGGAATTTTGTAATAGCCGACATTTGCAACTTGTAAATTTTTGAAATATATATTTATACAAGTCTGAATTACTGTCATCGTTCTCTGCTTTTATGTATGTTCGCTGATGATGCTCGCTAGGCTCATAGGCTCGGGGAGGATGAGTGCTTGCGACGCTTTACTCGCATGTCAGCATCGTTCATAGTCGCATAGTTATTACTCACACGATCGTAGTCGTTCCCACAACTCGCATCCCAATACTCGTCTGCATCCTAAACATATAGTCGTTGTAACATACTCGCGCGCTTGCTATGTCATGCCCGCACACTCGCCAATACCTACTCGTATGCTCTCCCTGGTCTGCTTGCACCTGCACAATTCATTTATTTTTCCGGAGTTAACTCTGACTGGCTCGAAGACCAGAGTCGACACCCTATGAGAAGCTGAGCTTGGTTGTTGGTTGGGAGTAGTCGACACCCAGCAGGAGCCAAGCTCAACTGAGGGTGGGAATTAGTCGACACCCAGCAGGAGCCAAACTCAACTAGGGGTCGGAATTTGTCGACTCGGGGAGGCAAGTAGTCGGTCTGCAGGAGAGGAGCTCGTACAGAGATCTCAGACTACTGCATCACTCCAACGAGGAACTTGATCTCACTCGAGGAGGTCCTTGGCCAATATGCAGGAGAGGAGCTCGTACAGGGAATTGAACTTACGGTGACACTACCACTCGAGGAATTCGATGTTGGAGTCGAAAGCTCTTAGGAGCCTTGCTCAACTAGAGTGGTGTAAGTCGACTCGGGGAGGCAAATAGTCGGTCTGCAGGAGAGGAGCTCGTACAAAGATCTCGGACTACGACATCACTCCAACGAGGAACTTGATCTCACTCGAGGAGCTCCTTGGACAATATGCAGGAGAGGAGCTCGTGCAGGGACTTGGACTTACGGTGACACTACCACTCGAGGACTTCGATGTTGGAGTCGACAGCTCTCAGGAGCCTTGCTCAACTATAGTGGTGTAAGTCGGCTCGGGGATGTAAGTAGTCGGTCTGCAGGAGATGAGCTCGTACAGAGATCTCAGACTACGACATCACTCCAACGAGAAACTTCATCACTCGAGGAGGTCCCTAGCCAATATGCAACTTGTGCAGGGACTTGGACTTACGACGACACTTCCACTCGATGACTTCGAATGCTGGAGTCGACAGCTCTCAGGAGCCTTGCTCAACTAGAGTGGTGTAAGTCAACTCGGGGAGGCAAGTAGTCGGTCTGCAGGAGAGGAGCTCGTACAGAGATCTCGGACTACGACATCACTCCAACGAGGACTCCAACGAGGAACTTGATCTCACTCGAGGAGGTCCCTGACCAATATGCAACTCGTGCAGAGACTTGGACTTATAGCGCCACTTCCACTCGAGGACTTCGAATGCTGGAGTCATTTTTCCTGCTGTTTTAAGAGATTGTCAATGAATCAGGTGCATTGATATCTTTGAGGACGAAGGAATTATAAAGGGAGCGATGATCCCGTCGCCGTCGAGTTGGGAGGTTGGCGTCCAGCCCTGTTCCTGATAGTTCCTCCAGTCGGAGGAGAGATGCAATCGGGGGTAGCTAGGCCGACATGCAAGGGGGGAGCTGATCTCGGTCGTCAATGCAGGGGTCCGACCTTACAAAGGTGCTTATATCCCGAGGCATCGTCCCATCGTCCGCACTGGGCTATCTAGGAGAAATAGGTCGGAGGCCCATTCCCCAATAAAACCGTGGAGATCATGCCAGCTCTATGGCCTGGCTACGAGCGTGCATGCACGAGCGAGGGGTAATGTTCTTCCGAGGGTCCTCTAGGATGCACTCGCGACTAACATCTTCTCTTGGGCTTATCCCTGCCTTTTGGCTGGTTATCCTACCTTTGAAAATAACGAGGGGCTGTTGCCCAAATGAGAGCTCGAAAAGGTTGATCCTTCCTCGAATCCAAGAGGTTGAAGTCTAAACCTATTCCTGTTAGTTCCTCTAGTCGGAGGAGAGATGCAATCGGGGGTAGCTAGGCCGACATGCGACAGAGGAGCGGATCTCGGTCGTTAATGTAGGGGTCCGGTCTTACAAGGGCGCTTATATCCCGAGGCATCGTCCCATCGTCCGCATTGGGCTATCTAGGAGGAACAGGTTGACAGACGGTTTCTCGGATCGATCCCGGAGCAGAACCTTATGGCCTCAGAGAACTTGAGATGAAAAAAGCATAAACAGAAGTCAAACAGTAGCCACTATCTGTATATATATATGAAAATATGTGCAAATAAAATACAGCATCAACCGCTAGGGATAGAACCTTTTCAGGTCATCCCCGCTCCAAGTACCTCCCAACTGCTCTCCATATGATCCTGGAGATAGTAGCCTCCAGTGGCCAGGGCTTCTTGGTTGATGAAGGGACCTTCCCAATTTGGATGCAGCTTGCCAACTATTGAACCTCTCCCTGCGGCGTCTACCTTTTTCATGACCAGGTCCCCTGCAAGGAAATGCTTTAGGCGGATATTTTTGTCGAAGTGCTTCGTCATACGCCTCTTGATCTCCTCTTGGCGGATGGAGGACAAGTCTCGAAGCTCTTCAACGAAATCCAGCAAGAGTCTTTGAGCGTCTTCATTTTCCCAGCGCCATTTTTCGCTGCCTTCTCCAGCTGCTATGAGCCTATGACCCTCGGGCTCCGAACCTCAAACTCCACTGGGATGAGTGCCTCAGACCCGTGGGACAACTTGAAGGGAGTTTCCCCTGTGGCCGAGTTTGGAGTTGTTCTCAGATCCCAAAGGACTGAGGGGAGCTGTTCTGCCCAATTGCCTTTCAAGTTGGTGACTTTCTTCTTCAGGAGGTTGATGATCAACTTGTTGGCGGCTTCCACTTGTCCGTTGCTGCGAGGATGACGCACAAAGGTGAATCGAAGATCGGTCTCTAGCTGCTTGCAGAAATCCTCTAACTCCAAGCTGGCGAATTGTGGCCCATTGTAGGTGACGATGGCGAGAGTAATCCCGAACCTGCATGCAATCTCTCTCCAAATAAAATTCTTTACAATTTATGACGTGGTCTTGGCCAGAGCTTTTACCTCGATCCATTTGGAGAAGTAATCGATCATGACGAGGACGAACTTCCTCTGTCCACTGGCCTGAGGAAAAGGGTCGATCAAGTCCATCCCCCAGATGGCGAAGGGCCATGGAGCAGTGATCGAGCGCAGATTTTGAGCGGGTTGTAGTTGAAGAGGAGCGAAGAGCTGGCATTGGAGACATTTTTTGGAGAAGGTTTCCGCATCTTTCTGAATGGTGGGACAGAAATACCCGTGCCTTAGGATTCTTTGTTCCAAAGTGCGAGTCCTTGAGTGACTGCCACACTCTCCCGAGTGGATCTCCTCCAGAATACGAGGGACTTCCATATCTGACAGGCAGCGGGCCAGAGGTCCTGAGATGGTCTTGCAGTAGAGCTCTCCTTCCTGAAGCAAATAGTATGCGGCTTTGTAACGGAACTTCCTCTGATCCCCCGCGCTGGCAGAAATCTAACCTGTTGCCAGGAAAGAAATAAATGGATCCCTCCAGGACGCCCTCTGCTCGATCTCCATCATCTCCCCTTCCTCGATGGACGGTCGGAATAATTCAGTCACGGTTCCTCCAGCCCGGGGACCGTACTTGGCAAGGTAGTCGGCTTCTGAATTCTCTTCTCGGGGTACATGCTCGACGAAGAAAGATTGAAACCCCCCGATCAGACCTTTTACTTTTAATAAGTATCTCTGTAGGATCGGATCATTCACCTCGAACTCGCCTCTGATCTGGGATGCGACTACCATCGAGTTGGTGAAGGCCCTGATATCTCGAATTGTTAGCTCCTTGGCGAGACACAAGCCAGCCACCATGGCTTCATACTCCGCCTGATTATTTGTAACCGAAAAGAGGATCTCGACTGCTTGCTCGATCCTGGTTCCCTGGGGGCTCACCAGCACGACTCCAGCTCCCACGGAGTATCTGCTCGAAGCCCCATCCACAAACATCTTCCACGAAACTGGGCTAGAGGAGCCTTCCTCTCCTTCCACCTCGGCTGAGAAGTCGGCGAGGAAATCTGCCACGGCTTGTGCCTTGATCGCTACCCTTGGAGAGTAAGAGATATCAAACTCGCTAAGCTCCACCGCCCACTTTGTCAGTCTGCCATAATGCTCCACTCCATCCAGGATGCTGCGTAGAGGGTGATCGGAAACGACCCTGATGTAGTGAGTCTGAAAATATGGACGGAGCCTCCGAGCTGAAACCACCAAAGCAAACACCAACTTCTCCAAGATAGGATATCTCGTTTCCGCCTGCCGCAGCACTCTACTCACATATTAGACAGGGAGCTGCCTCTTGCCTTCCTATCAGACCAACACCGAGCTAACTATCTCCGCTCTGACTCCCAAATAGAGAAAGAGATCTTTGTTACCCCACGGGCTTTGGAGGAAAGGAGCTTGGGTTAGCTGTTGCTTGAGCTTTTTGAAGGCCTCCTCGCACTCTGCGGTCCACTCGAACTTCTGATTCCCTCGAAGAGTTTTGAAGAATGGAGAGCACTTCTCCCCGGCCTTGGACAAGAAACGGCTAAGGTACGTCTGTCAGCCTTCCCGTCAACCTTTGAACTTCCTTTGGATCCTTCGGGGATGCCATCTCCAGAATGGCCTTTATTTTGTCGGGATTAGGTTCCACCCCATGGGAGTTAGGAGATGACCTAAAAACTTCCCTCTTCCTGCACCGAAGATGCACTTGGCCGGGTTGAGTCGCATCTTGTACTTCCTCAGGGTAGCGAAAGTCACCACCAGATCCGTTATGTGCTCCACAACACTTTTGCTCTTGACGAGAAGATCGTCCACATAGACTTCCAAGTTCCGTCCCTTCTGCCCCTTGAAGATTTGATCCATCATTCTCTGGTAAGTTATCACTGCATTCTTGAGCCCTAAGGGCATCAACTTATAGCTATAACAACCATCACTAGTTATGAAGGAGATGTCGCGGCAGTCGGGGGGATGCATCCGGATCTGGTGATACCCTGAAAAAGCATCAAGAAAACTCTTCACAGGTGTTGAAACCGGAATCCGATCTCTTGTGGAGTTCGACCGTTGGGAAAGGGGTGGTCTCGCGCCTACTTTGCTCCTGCAAGAAAAACAACAAAGAAGGCAAGAAGAAACAGACCCAAGGGCTCGGCAGGGAGGTCCCACCACAAATCCGGAAGATCTCTGAGCGCTTCCCCTCCTTAGCCAGAAGCCGAGCTAAGGTACCCACAGAAAGCACTTGAAAACGGGAGTAGGGAGGCACTCAAAACGTGCCTTCTGAGGTACGCCTTGGGTCTTATTTATAGTTTTTTGGAATCTGAACTGCCAATAACCAGAAGAACTGACCTGAAAATACCAAAAAGCCATGGGTTGGGTCTGCCAACAACCAAACTCCGCTGTCCTGAGCAGCTATGCGCAGTCCAACCTGGTCTGCCAACAGCGTGGCTCCGCTGTTCTGAGGAGCTATTCGCACCCATGGGGAGTCAGCTCGCCTCCAATCCCCCTCCGCGGGAGGCGGGTGCGACCTGGCTCCAGCGGGCTGCCTATCCTTCCTGGACGAACGCAAGCCGGGCCGCCGCGACCCGCCAGTCCTCTGCCGGGGCGGACAGGCGACCAGGTCGCGTGTAGGGGGCGGGCTGGTGGCCATTATGACCCTCCGATCAGCTCGCAGGTTACGGGTTGCCGAGCCCATCCGCTAGTACTGGTGTGAGCGGGAGAGTAGGGGAGCCGTCTCGCCCGGCTCGCTCGCCTGAAAGGAGCGGGAGAGGACCAGCCCCCTGCCACATGTCTACTCGCTGCTTGGGTGCGGGTCGCGGGGCTAGATCCGCTCGACGAACATGGGTTTGCACACAATCTCCGCTCTTTTTGAGCTTGACACAAGCTCGGAAAGAATCATCCAACCCGCGTGTTCGGCGAGTACTGTGCTGAGCTGGCAGGGAATTTTCTGGTGGGCCCCCACTATTCGGCTATAAATATACCGCTGGACCCAGGGGGGCTCCCCAGACCCTCTCATTTTTCTTGAACAGACTGCAGTCTCTTGATGCCGGTCAGCGAAGAAGTGCGAGCTCGCTTGGCGGCTGCGGGCCAGAAGACTCGGGAGGAGGCCCTCGAGGCTGCCCCTTGGTTAGCACGCAGGTCTCCCGGCGCTCTCTTCAGGCCGGTGAAGGGGAAGATCATGAGGCGGTCCCCGACGAATAACTTCCCGGTTTCTAGCTCGGCGGCTGGCGATGAGGTCGCTCCTGAGGTATGCGACCTTCCTCCTTGGCTTATCGCAACGTCTCTGACCCCTCGTCTTGCAGGCACCGCCTCGTGAGGACGAGGAGGACCGGGGGGAGGATCGCCCCCCTCCCTTATCGTTTGAGAGGGCTGCCAGTCCCCCAGGTCTGGACCGCCCACCTCCGAAAACCTCTCGTTCGCCGGCTCCCCACGGACTGGGAAAATCCCTTGAGACCCTCGAGGGAGAAGCCTTTCAGGGTCGGTCGGGCTCCTCTCGTCCTTCCATCGGCGTGGACGACGTGCCAACCCCTGGTAAGCTTGTACTCAGCGTTTGTCTTGTTCTCGCTCGCTCCTTCTGAACCGCCCTTTTGTAGGCTACAACATGGTCTCCTTCGAAACTGAGATGAGTGAAGGGTATTCGCCTCCGCCCGACGTGGAGGGTGTTTCTGATTACCTGGGCGACCCGACCGATGCGGTGGGGACGAAGAGGTAGGTGACGCGGCTGTTCCAGAAACACACGCTGCTGCTTCAGGAGCTCGTGAAGAGGGTCGATCAAGACAAGGCCGACACCGAGGCTCGGATCGCGGCCTTGGAGGGAGCCCCGCGCGCAGCAGAAGGTGGCGAGGTCACTTCTCCTGGCGTGCACATTGCGCGAGCCGAGGAGCGTCTTAGGAATGCCTCGGAACAAGTCGGCCTGGCTCAGCAGGAGCTGGTGGCGGTGCGCGATTACCATTATCCTCGCGTGCCGCCGCGATTGGGAACGCAGCGGCGGGGCAGGTGGAAGTGGATCCAGTACTGATCCGGCCTTTCTCCCCCCCCCCCCCCCCGCTCGCGGGATATCGCGGAGTTTCTACTATTTCAAAGCCTCATTCTGTATTCGCAACAATTTGTGACTCTCTTCGCCCGCCTATGGGCCTGATTTTTTGATCTCTGATGCACGCCAAAATTATCATGTTGTTGTTTTTATTTTCCTTGAGGCGGGCTAGAGGGTACTCGCGTCCGCCCCTTGCCCACCTCCTGGTGCGAGGGCAGGTCTGGGGATGACCTCGATCAACCCGCCATTCTGATCGTAGCGGGAGCGAGCCGAGGAGCTCGCCAGCCACGAGTCTCCCCGACTCGCTCAGGATCCTGGGCGGGCTCGGGCTGAGACTCGCCCGCTCATTCTTCGCGCGGATGCGAATGAGCGAGACCTGCTGCTAAAACGGTCCTGGCGCTGTGGCTGCGCGTCGGGGAGTCCAACCGTCAGGCCCGATTTTTGCTACACGCACCTCTCCCGTTGGCGGGAAATTTCCCGCCCTTTCTTTCTCCCTATAAATAGGCGTGGCCGGTTCTTATCCTTTCATCGCTTCAAAGCACCCGCCCGCCTCCTGCTCTCCGCGAAGCACGACTCGCGTTCACCCATTGGGTCTGTCTCGCTTGAACGGCGGCAATTCGGCGGAATGGGCGGCGGCGGCGGCGGCGATGCGGACGGGCGAAGCAAATGCGCCTGGACCTTCTCGGAGCACGACTTTCCCCGTGCTGTCATCTCAGAGCGCGAATACTTAGAGGCCCTAGGCGACCATATCCCGTCTGGGTTCTCGGCGAGACGGCTCGGGGAGGGGGAGAAGATGAACGATCTGTCCGGGAACGAGCTCGCCATTCCCCTTGCTCACTTTGAGGTGGGTCTTCGCCTCCCACTCTGGCCAGAGGTTCGTCAGGTGTTGAAGTACTTCGGGGTCGTCATAGGCCAGATGACCCCGAATTCCGTAGCTGTTATGGTAGGGTTCGCCTGCTTCCTGCGAGAGGAGCGGATCGAGTTTAATCTCGCGGTCTTCCGCAAACTATTCTCCTTCCGTGCGAACCGGGACGGCACCGCCTACTTCTCCAGCGCCCAACTCAAGGTGCGGGAGACTGTTAACAAGAGTCACAACTGGCTCAAGAAATTCCTGTTCGTCAAGGGAGATTTCGGCAACGTTCCCTACTCGCCGGTGCAGCTCAGCGAGGCGAGTTACCGCCAGCCAAGCCTGGGAGGCCATGAAGCAGACTTGTGCGGGTTCTTCTCCGGGAAGAACTTCGAGGTCGCGTACCTGTGCCGCAACCGCGACGACCTTGCGGCCGTCCCGCCTGGGGGAGGTTTGCCACTCGCCACTACTCTTGTCTCGCTCTTTGCTTCTTAGGTCTCACCCATTTTTCTCGGTAGGCGAGCGAGACGTGCCCCTTCATCCCCCCTATGAGAGTGTTCGGGTCGCCTCCGGGGTCCTCGCCCGTGCTCAGGCCGCCGACGTCGCTCAGCGCGAGGCCCCGTCGATCCCTGCTAAGAAGAGGCCGGGCCGCGAGCAGCCCGCTCCCCCGCCAAAGACGGCGAAGTCTGCGGGTCAGCAACTTGCCGGGGGCCAGAGGAAAGGCAAGGACCCGGCGGTTCTTCCGGCCGAGGGCTCTCCCCTTATGGTTGCCTCATCCAGTGACGCCCCTGGCGGGGTGGCAGGCACTTCTGCGCCGCCGGACGGGTCGCAAACTTCCGCGAAGCCGGTGCCGAGAGGGCACCACAACTTTGGCTACGACGAGAAGTATTTGGACGAGCTTGGCGTTCCGCTTCTGTCGTGGGACAAGGACTCGAACCGCGCGGTGGTCTCGACCCTGTTGCCGAGTTGGCTGGAGCAAGACACCATCGGCGGGGAGGCCTACAACTTCTCGTTCGGCCTCTACTCGCGAGAGGACGCCGCTATCTACGACAAAGAGTCGACGCGAGTACTGGTTCACGAGAGTGCGCGGGCTCAGCTGCGCGGCCTGGAGCTAGCCCATATGGTTGGGAGGCGCTGCACCCAGCTGGAGCGGAATGCCACCTCCCTCAAGAAGTTGGCGGACGAGAGGGAGGAGGCCCGAAAGCTTGCCCAGGAGGACGCAGATCTTCAGAGGAGACGGGCAGACGCGGCGGAGGAGACCCTCGCGCAGTTCCTGGGCGGGGTGGTACGTGTTTACCTTCGATAACCGCCCCTTCTCGCGAATTCACCTTATGATTATCTCTCCTTTCCCCAGGACGCGGCGACGGCGAGCCGGATGTGTGCCGAGATCGCCACCCTTGGTCAGGACAAATCGGCGCTGGAGGCGCGGGTACGCAAGCTGGAGTCTGCCGCTGCTGTCCCTCCGCCTGACAACAGGGGCTGCCCGCTCGAGCATCATTCTGACCACGAGTTGGAAGTGTTGATGCAGAAGAACGCCGCCAGCGTCGCGAAGTACATGATGCAGATGTTGCGGCGTGCGGATCTCCTCAAGAGCGAGGCCGCGGAACTCTCGGCGAGCGACGTGGTGCCGGCACTGTTCCTCCCTGTGCCGGATCCCGGGGATAAGTCCTTCCAGCCCATCTAGGACTTCCCGCCCCGGATCTCGCGTCGCCCCCGCTTTTTGACATTTGTTTATTAGGGGTAAACACTATGCTCTTTTTGTCATTTGAGATGTAAGCGCGGGACGCGCCTATACTTTTTGATTTTTGTCTGTTAATGCTCTTACAAATGCTTCCCCACTCGTTACTTACGTCTGCCTGCGGTCATTGCGCGATGTAATTTTTCCGTTTTCACGCTCGCTGCCGCTCACCTCGCGTTGCGTCAACGAGGTCGTATGCCTACGGATTCGGCTTAAGAGTTACAGGAGGCCCGGCAGGTCGTCCCGTTGTGGGCGACCTGTATCAGCGGCACGGCCTCCGCTGCTGGGGCTACTCGCTGGCCATACGAGGCGAGGCGACTCACTGTTTGCCCGAGACGTCAGATCCCTTGCGGGTCGACCTCTTTGCGACGCGACCCGGGTTCTCGCCTCCTCCCGGTCGCCAATCTGGGGGCTGGGTGGTCACGCTAGACCCCCCCCCTTTCGGCTAATCTTCGCGATTACAATCCCTTATTAACACCATTTGAGTAGTTTTCGGCCCCGCCGGCTAGGTGGTCGCCCGGCATCGTGATTCGCTCTGGGTCGCAAACTACTGCCATCGAGTGACTTCCGGCCCTGCCAGCTAGGTGGGAGCCTGGCAGCGGAATCTTCTCGAGGCCAAGGATGACACCGAGTGACTTCCGGCCCTGCCAGCTAGGTGAGAGCCTGGCAGCGGGATCTTCTCGGGGTCTGAACATATTCCATCGAGTGACTTCCGGCCCTGCCAGCTAGGTGGGAGCCTGGCAGCGGGATCTTCTCGAGGCCAAGGATGACACCGAGTGACTTCCGGCCCTGCCAGCTAGGTGAGAGCCTGACAGCGGGATCTTCTCGGGGTCCGAACATATTCCATCGAGTGACTTCCGGCCCTGCCAGCTAGGTGGGAGCCTGCGGGATCTTCTCGAGGCCAAGGATGACACCGAGTGACTTCCGGCCCTGCCAGCTAGGTGAGAGCCTGTCAGCGGGATCTTCTCGGGGTCCGAACATATTCCATCGAGTGACTTCCGGCCCTGCCAGCTAGGTGGGAGCCTGGCAGCGGGATCTTCTCAAGGCCAAGGATGACACCGAGTGACTTTCGGCCCTGCCAGCTAGGTGAGAGCCTGACAGCGGGATCTTCTCGGGGTCCGAACATATTCCATCAAGTGTCTTCCGGCCCTGCCAGCTAGGTGGGAGCCTGGCAACGGGATCTTCTCGAGGCCAAGGATGACACCGAGTGACTTCCGACCCTACCAGCTAGGTGAGAGCCTGACAGCGAGATCTTCTCGGGGTCCGAACATATTCCATCGAGTGACTTCCGGCCCTGCCAGCTAGGTGGGAGCCTGGCAGCGGGATCTTCTCGAGGCCAAGGATGACACCGAGTGACTTCCGGCACTGCCAGCTAGGTGAGAGCCTGGCAGCGGGATCTTCTCGGGGTCCGAACATATTCCAATTCTCTATGCAGGCTGGCTATTACCGTACTGGAGCGTTTGAAGAAATTTATTATAATGAAAGTGTCACTTACATGCTTTAGGGGAAAAAGCGCTTCAAGTCGTCACCACTCCAGGTGTGACTCAGGGTCTCGCCCTCTACATTTTAGAGTCGGTAGCCCCCTGACTTTAGGGCTTCCTTTACAATAAATGGTCCCTCCCAGCTGGGATTGAGCTTCCCTACGGATGCCGACCTCCCTGCCGCATCCACCTTCTTCAGCACCAGGTCTCCTTCCGCGAACTGCTTGACCCTGACGTGCTTGTCAAAGTATTTGGCCATCCTTCTTTTTACCTCCTCCTGTCGGACAGTCGAAAGGTCCCTCAATTCTTCCACCGTGTCAAGGGAGAGTCTCAGCTCCTCCTCGTTCTCGGCCGGTCATTCTTCTCGGCCTTCTTTGGCCGCCACGACTCGCGGCGTTTGGACTTCAAATTCCACGGGGAGTACTGCCTCGCACCCATGGGAGAGCTTGAAGGGGGTCTCCCCTGTAGCCGTGTTAGGGGTGGTTCTTAGGGTCCAAAGAACTGCGGGGAGCTGCTCCACCCAGCTCCCCCTCAAATTCTCCACCTTCTTCTTGAGGAGGTTGACGACGATCTTGTTCGCGGCCTCCACCTGCCCGTTGCTCCTGCGGTGATGGACCGAGGCGAACCTGAGGTCGATCCCAAGCTGCTCGCAAAAGCTGGTGAACTCGGCACTGGCGAACTGGGGCCCGTTGTCCGTGACGATGGCCTGGGGCAGCCCATGGCGACAAATGATCTCCCCCCAAACAAAGTTCCTGATCGCCTGGGCGGTCACCTTGGCCAGTGCCTTCACCTCCATCCACTTGGAGAAGTAGTCAATCATCACTAGGAGGAACCTTCTTTAACCGCTGGCTTGGGGAAATGGCAACCAAATCCATTCCCCAGATCGCGAAGGGCCAGGGGGCCGTGATACTCCTGAGTCGCTGGGCCGGCTGTAGCTGAAGAGGGGCAAACAGCTGGCACTTATGACATCTTCTTGCGAACTCTGCGGTGTCTCGGCCCAGGGTGGGCCAGAAATACCCTTACCTGACTATCCTTCCCTCCAGGGTCCGACTCCCGGAATGACTCTCACATTCCCCGGAGTGGACTTCCTCCAAAATCCTCTGCACCTCGCCCTCGGCCACGCAGCGAGCCAACATCCCTGAGAGGGTCTTCCTGTATAGCTGCCCGTCCTGGAGGAGGTAATGAGCTGACTTGTGCCTTAACTTCTTCTTGTCTACCCCCTCCGGATATTCTCCCGTGGAGAGGAAAACTACAATTGGATCCATCCACGAAGCTTGTTGGTCGATTTCCATAAGCTCTTCTGAAAGATATTGTACCTAAACACCTAGAGTGGGGGGTGAATAGGTGCCTTGAATCTTTTTAACTTTTTAGGCAGCAATCAGATAATATCACAGAATTATAACTATTTTATCACAGCACACATTCAGCAATCACAGAAATCCACAGCACACAGTAGACACACAGTTTTATAGTGGTTCCCCAAGGTTTGAGTACATCCACTTTCCCCCTTCGCCTATCTAGCAGTGTACTAGATTCGGCCAAACTTCTCCACTATCTCAGATCCTCAGATCTTACACTCAGAACCCACAACACAGGTTCCTACACCTCAGGCCCAAGGCCCTACAACTCAGCTTCTTTACAAAGCCTACACTCAGCCACCAAGGCCTACACTCAGCCACCAAGGCCTACACTCAGCCACAACAGACCTACACTCAGAGATTTCAATCTCCTACACTCAGGCACTCAAGCCCTACACTCAGCCTTTATAATTACAAGCTTACAACACTCAGATCCCTAAGGATCCTACAAGATAAAATGAATACAAAATTGTAACTCAACAACTCTAAGAAAAGAGAGAAGAGTTGTGAGTTTCTTGATGAGTTCTTGGAAGAACTCAGCTGAAATCAATCTGACTTGGCTTTCTTCAAAACTTCTTGAATGTAGAACTCAATAAGATTGATCTCCTCTGCAGTTGATCCTTGACCTCTGCTACTTAAGATTCAGAACAAATCTGAACTCTTCTTCTCAGCCTAGTTCCAACGGCTGACTTCTTGGATGGAGCTCTCTCTCTCCAACTTCTTAGATCTTCACTAGATTCTTCAAGGAATAGCTAGATCTTCTTTGTATATTGATCACTTGAACAACTTGGACAATCACTTGATCTTCAACAACAGTTTCTGTAGACTGTATAAGCCTATTTATAGGCCGTCTTCATGGTAACCGGCTGGTCCGGTCCATAACTGATTTCTGACAACTCTGACAGGTGCAGTAGACCGGCTGGAATGGCAGCTGTCAAGTCATCCAGTCAGTTCTTGAAAATTCTGTAACTGTCTGCAAGTGTCGAGACTGTCTGTTTTTAAGTGTCGACACTTATAGACCAAGTGTCGACACAAGTTGTCTAAGTGTCGACACTAGCCTACAAGGTGTCGACACAATTTCTTGTGTTGTAGATTTTATATCTCGACACTACTTCTTCTTCATGTGTCGACACTGATAATGTGTGTCGACACAAGTCCTTATACTTCAGTATTTTGCTGAATTCTTCTAAGTGTCGACACAACACCTTTGTGTCGACACATCTTCATGTGTTGAACTTGCTGAGTGTCGACACAGCTCCTTGTGTCGACACATTCTTCTTCTGTTGAGACTTTTGCTGAGTGTCGACACATCTCCTTTGTGTCGACACTTGTACTTAGAATATTCTTGAACTTTGCTAAGTGTCGACACAGCTCCTTGTGTCGACACTTTCTTCAAGTGTTGAGTCTTCAGCTGAGTGTCGACACATTCTTTCTTGTGTCGACACTTTCTTCAAGTGTTGACTCTTCTGCTATGTGTCGACACATTGTTCTGGGTGTCGACACTTGTACTTAGACTCTGCTGACTTTTGCTGAGTGTCGACACAGCCTCCAAGTGTCGACACTTTCTGATGTAGACACAGTTTCATTGGGTGTCGACACAACTGCTATGTGTCGACACTGCTTCACTGCACTCTTCTTCATTGAGTGTCAACACAGCTCCTTGTGTCGACACTTTCTGTCTGGTGTCGACTCAGCATCTCTGGTGTCGACACAATGACTCCAAGTGTCGACATTGCTTGCCTGGGTGTCGACACAAGTCTTCTTAAGTGTCGACACTTTCCCTCTGGGTGTCGACACATGGACTTAGAAACTTTTTCTTCTTTCCTGCAAATACTTAACCTGCACAAGTGAACTCAAAACACATCAAATACATTTTGATGTATATCATTGAGTTGGGTGAGGCTTCTTCAAATCAGGTACATTTACACCAATGTACCCAACAATCTCCCCCTATTTGGAGAAGTCATAACCCTTAGTCAATGATATACACCATACAGAATAAAATCAAGTATGATGTAAAACAGGATTATGTAATCAGGAAAGATCATCACATGTATTAAACAAACATGCATATACATATAACATCTCAGAACAATTATGAAATAGATTTTAAAACACATCATATTGTTCTCACAACTTTGTAATATTCATATTTCAAAAGTTTACAGAATGTTAACATCAAAAGATTACATAGTAAACTTAAGAAAATTTCTATGCTATTGTTGTTCAGCCTCCTTAATCACAATCCCTTTTCCAGACTGAATCTTGGCTTGCATAGGAGCTTCAGCAGCTTCAGTATCAACAGGTTTCTTCCCTTTCAGCTCCTTCTTCTTAAGTTCCTCAGCTTTAATCTTTTGCCTTTCAAAATAATGATAAGGCTTGAAAAAGTACTTGCTAGGCTCTTGTGCAGTAGGAGGTAGCTTTCCCAACTTGACCTTCCTTCTATATTGGACTATTGCTTCTTGCCTTGTCTCATGTTTCCTCCATTCAAGTTCAGAAAACCATTTATTTCTGTCTTGTATATTATCTTTTGCAGCTTTCCATGCAGTTAAGATAATATTTCTTGAAGTAGGGCTCCACTGTTCAAAGTCTGGTCTTTGTTCAGCTTGCTCTCTGAACCTCTTCTTTGACAATCTGGTTTCTTCTTCTTTCTGCATAGCTTCTTGCATAGCTTCAGAGACTGGCTAAACAACTTTCTCTGGGATAACCTTCTGAGTACCCTCAGGTGGACTATACATGGTCTGGATATCAGCATGTATGATCTCAAAATCTGGTGGAGGGTAGATGACTTGAGCCACTTCAGGTTGCTCCCCTCCTAGATAAGAAGGATGAATCTCAGATTCTGCAACATTATCATCATCACAAAGAGGAGGATATCCAAGAGTAGCTCTGATAGAATTAGAAATCCATTTAGCATGATCAGAGCTGGCTTTGACTAACACCCTCTCCCCCTTTATGACTTCTCTAACCATGTGATCCCTCAGATCATCCTTTTGAAATCTTATTTGGGCATCCAAATAGTTGACTCCATCTTTAAAATAAGGCTTTAACCTTTGGAGTTTGTCAGTTATGATCTTCTGAGAGTCTAGTATGGCAGTCTTAACAGCAGTTATTTCCTCTTGGAATGCTTTGTCAAAATCTGCTTTAGCTGTAGCATTAGCTGGAGTCTGCCCTGCAGCTAGATTCTTCATCTCTGTTACTATGACATTGTGAGAAGCAGTCAAGTTATCATTTATCCTAATTTGATTTTCAAGTACATAGCCTTGCTTGACTGCAAGTTCATCCACTTGAGCTTTTATCTTCTCCTGATGTGTAGCCAAGTACACCACTGCATTCCCTCCCTTATGGAAGCAGTCAGTCATCTCCTTTTTATTAAGATTTATTTCAAATCTTATTGACTTTATATCCTGTGCCAGATCAAACTGAAGAGATTTGTGCCCCTCATCCACATATGTCTCTATAGCTTTCCTATGCTCATCAAGCTTAATCTGCATTGCAACCATTAGAGCACTATAATCAATAGTTGGTGCTGGCTGTGATATAGGCTGTGGAGCAACAGTTTGGAGAGCCTTTTTGTAATTCTAACTCCTTCTTCTGAATACTTGAAATTTCTTTTTCTTAGCCCTTGTAGTCTCCTCATCTTCAGAAGCAGATGTGCTGGCTATCTCTACCCTCTCCTTAGGTAGCTCCTTCTGCACTTCTGGTGCCTTCTCAGGGTCTTTCCTTGTAGGTTCTTCTAGAATTGACATTTGCTCCCCCTCAACTGGAGCATTCTCCCCCTCAGCAGCAGCATTGTCCTTGTCAAAGTCTTATTGATCCAGATTTAGAAATAAATCTTCCATTGTAAATTCTTGTGGTGAATGAGCAAGAGAAATTCTTTGCTCATCTACCACTGGATCAGATACAACTTGAACTTCAACAGTGTGTCTTCCATGACAACATCTGGGAGTTGGCTATCCAGCTGAGTTTGCTGATTAACATGAACCAATGGATCAAATAAAACAGTATCCACTTTAAGGAAATCTAAAGCATTAAGCTCAGTGATTACCTCAAGGATGATGTTGGTTGCTTGCTCACTTTCCAGGGTAGTTGGTTCTTCCACAACTAGAGGCTCCCCCTGGATTTGATCCTGGTGTAAGGGGCTAGCTTGAGGTAGCTCCCTCTGCCTCTCAGCAGTATCTTGTTGAGCTGGAGAGTTCACAGCATTTCCTTCTACATTCTCATCAGGTGTGAAGACAACTTGCTCTTCACTATCAGAGCTGCTAGATGACTCTTGAGCTATTGGGGCAGCTTTCTTTTTCTGCTTTTGAGATGTTACTTTCTCAGGTGTTACTTTCTCAAGGGTTGACATCTCCTTTGACAAAACCCTGTCCCACCTAGAGAATATCCTCAAGTCTATTTTCCTCATATGGTTGATTTTACTTCCAGCAGCTTGACCCATAACTTCTGGTATTATACCAGCAAGGTATAGACTTAAGATCCTGCCCAAGTTGGGCTTCTTTAGGCTTTCCTTAATCTTCTCAAAGATTACTACAGACCAGTCAGTTTTCAGAGTGAAGATTATCCTTGTCATAATACTAAACATATGGGCAGATACCCTGTCATATCCTCCTAGCTTACTTAGGATCACTTTGCCTACAATTTCAGAGAGGAATTTCCTCTGACTGTTCATGCCATTCCTATTAAACACTGACCCAATTTTCATCTTAGAATCCAGACCACACCATGCCAATGCATCTCTGGTCCTGGAAGCAGTAACCTCTTCTTCTTCCTTAGTTCTTGGTAACTGAAGGACTTTCCTCAAACTTTTTGGTGAAACCTTAACCTTTGCACCATAAACTCTGGATTTGATCTTGAATCCAGATTCGTCTATTTTTGCTCCATTGAGGAATTCCAGTACTTCCTTCTTCCAGATCTTTGTAGGCTCTGAAACAAGAAATTCCAACCCCGAGTCTGCAACTAGGGTTATCACATTCTTGATTTCTGGGTCTGCATCCTCAAACGCTTGTCGCACCAGTTCGTACCCTTCGTTGACGTTCTCCCCAAGCTTTGGCGCCATTAGGGTTTGAAGAATTTGAATTGAGAGAAGAGAGGTGTCGACACACAAGTTTGGTCTCGAAACTTTTGAAAGCGTGTCGACAGACAAAGGCAAAATCCTATTTATACCTTTCTAGGTTTGAAGATGAAAAGGCGGGTTAACTAACTTAAATTGTGTCGACACTGTAGATAAGTGTCGACACTGACTTATAATATCTCGACACCTATGTGTCGACACAAGTTTAGTCAACAGATATATGTGTCGACACATGTTTATGTGTCGACACCACATAACTTGACATTTAGTCGAGACTTTACTTAGATAATTCTGAGTAAAGCCTAAGTGTCGACACCACCTTGGATGTGTCGACACCTACTTGTCATGTGTCGACACTAATTTTCTGAAGTGTCGACACCAACTTCCTAGATGTGTCTACACTTTTTCCCTGAAGTGTCGACACCAATTTTCTGTGTCGACACAGATATCTCTGTGTGTCGACACCTTTTTACTTAGCCAATTTTATAAACTTATTCTAAGTTTATCATGCCTAGTTCAATTTTAAACCTATTGAACTTAGTTTCTTCTAAAGGCTTAGTATACATATCAGCTAGTTGATTATCTGTTTTAACATATTCTAGTAAAATATCTTATTTCTCTACATGCTCCCTAAGAAAATGATATTTTATTTCAATATGTTTAGTTCTACTATGAGAAACAGGATTATGTGCAATTGATATAGCACTTGTAGAATCACAAAAGAGTGGAGTTCTACTTACCTGAATTCCATAGTCCTCAAGCTGATGTTGTATCCATAGAAGTTGAGCACATCAACTTCCTGCAGCCACATATTCTGATTCTGCAGTGGAGATAGCCACACTTGTTTGCTTCTTGCTACTCCATGAAATCAGTCTTCCACCTAGGAATTGACAGGTTCTAGTTGTGCTTTTTCTATCTTCTTTGCATCCTGCAAAGTCTGCATCTGAATAACTTGTTAGTTCAAAATCCCCATTCCTAGGGTACCAGAGGCCTAGATAAGGAGTGCCCTTTAGATATCTCAATATCCTTTTGACTGCTGTCAAATGAGACTCCTTAGGGCATGCTTGATACCTTGCACAGACACATGTAGCATACATGATATTTGGTCTACTTGCAGTCAAATATAATAGGGAGCCAACTATCCCTCTATATAAAGACTCATCTACAAGTTTCCCTGCATCATCCTTGCTAAGAGACATACTTGACCCCATAGGAGTCTTCATGGTACTAGATGAATCCATACCATACTTCCTTATGAGTTCTAGGGTGAACTTAGACTGGCATATGGATAAACCATTCTCAGTCTGTCTTACTTGGAGACCCAAGAAGAACTTAAGCTCTCACATACTACTCATCTCAAATTGACCTTGCATTAGTTTTGCAAACTTTTTGCAAAGGCTGCTTTCAGTAGACCCAAATATAATGTCATCTACATATATTTGGACTAGTATTACTTTGCCTCTGGATTCCCTAAGGAATAGAGTCTTGTCTATTTTCCCCCTTGTGAACTTATTCTCAATGAGGAAACTAGACAGGGTTTCATACCAAGCCCTAGGGGCTTGCTTTAACCCATAAAAAGCTTTCCTAAGTCTATAGACATGATTAGGTAGAGTTGAATCAACAAAACCTGATGGCTGTTCCACATAGACTTCCTCTTTAAGATTACCATTCAGAAATGCTGACTTGACATCCATTTGGTAAACTTTAAATCCTTGAAAGGTTGTATAGGCCAGGAACATCCTTATGGCTTCCAGTCTGGCTACTGGAGCAAAGGTTTGATCAAAGTCAATACTTTCTTCCTGCCTATATCCTTTAGCAACCAATCTTGTTTTGTTCTTAATGATGACTCCATGTTCATCCATCTTGTTCCTATAGATCCACTTGGTCCCAATTATGTTGTGGTCTTTTGGTTTAGGAACAAGCTCCCAGACCTTGCACCTCTTGAACTGATTCAGTTCTTCTTGCATTGCCTCAATCCAATGAGGGTCTAGGATGGCTTCTTCAAACTTCTTTGGTTCAACTTGGGATAGAAAGCTGGAGTAGAGTGCTGCATTCAGGTTTCTGCTCCTTGTTTGTACCCCTTGTCTTGGATCACCAATGATTTGTTCTGCTGGATGATCTCTAAGATGCCTATTGGCTGGAGGCATCCTGACTTCAGGTTGAACTTCTTCAACATCTTCATCTTGCTGTACTCCTTGTGTTTCTTCTGCATTAGGTACATGTAGTACTCCCTCTGGACAACAACCACTGTCTTCTACTTGCTGTCTTGCAGTAGGTCTTTCTTCTATAGTGAGCTTGTCCAACTTCTCAGTTATACTTGTGGGGCTGCAAATACTACTAGACAACTCATTGTTAATAAGTCTAGTTTCATCAAATACTACATGTACAGATTCTTCTACAACTTGAGTAGACAAGTTGTAAACTCTATAAGCCTTACTGTTGTTGCTGTACCCAACAAAAATTCCCTCTTGGGACTTGGCAGCAAACTTTGTCAAGTAAGACTTTCCATTGTTAAGTATAAAGCACTTACAACCGAAGATCTTGAAGTAGGATAGGTTTGGTTTCCTGCCTTTCACAACCTCATAGGGGGTCTTGTTGAGGCTTTTAATAATGGTAGCTCTATTAATAACATTGCATCCAGTATTAACTGCTTCAGCCCAGAAATATTCTGGTAGTGATGTATCACTTAATAGGGTTCTACCAGCCTCAATCAAGGTTCTATTCTTCCTCTCAGCAATGCCATTTTGCTGAGGTGTTCTTGGTGAAGAAAACTCTTGAAATATCCCAAATTCTTCACATAGTTTTGTCATACTATCAGACTGAAATTTAGTACCATAGTCACTTCTTATTTTGACCACTGTACTATTTAGTTCATTCTAAATTTGTTTAACAAAGCTATAGAAGACACTGGGTGTTTCAGATTTCTGTCTAAGGAAGAACACCCAGGAAAACCTTGAGTAGTCATCTACAACTACAAAGGTATAGACCTTCCTACCTAGGCTGTGAACTGACATTGGACCAAAGAGATCCATATGCAAGAGGTATAAACACCTCACAGCATCTTTGTTTTCAATACTTCTAAAGGTGGATCTAGTCTGCTTGCCCTTTTGACAAGCTGAGCAAATACCATCTTTAATACAGTTAACTTGAGGACCATTCCTCACTAACTCTTTGCTAAAGAGTTTGCCAATTGTCTTGTAGTTTAGATGGACTAGCCTCTTGTGCCATTTGACACAATGAGAGACTGTCTCATCAGCTACAAGACATACTGGAGAACCATTGTTCTCAACCATAATGTCTAAGCAATAGACATTCCTTTTTCTATAACCAGTCAAAATGATCTCTTGATCATTTGACCTCCTGATATGACAACCATCTTTCACAAATGAGATGTCATATCCTACATCACTCAATTGACTTATACTAATAAGGTTATGTTTCAAACCTTTAACATAGGCCACTTGAGTAATAGTAATATAGGAGTTAGATATGTTACCAAAACCCTTGATGATCCCTTTTTCAGATCCACCAAAGGTAACTTTTGGACCATCCTTTATAGGTGTGTAGTCCTTTAGTAAACCCCTTGTTCCAGTCATATGTCTGGAACATCCACTATCCAAGTACCATATTGGGGGCATGGCCACTTGGACTTACCTGCAAAACAGATTAGTGAACCTTAGAACCCAAAGAATTCTTGGGTCCTTGGTACTGGTTAGTTTGCATCCTAACAAAGCTACCTGCAGGTTTTCCAACAGACAGTTTGCTACTCACTTTGGCACTAGCATTGTGCCAACAGTCCATTGCAAAGTGGCCTACATTGCCACAGCACCAACACTCAAACTTATTGTACCTTTGCTTAGGTACTGTATTTGCTTTTTTAACTACAGCTGACTTGTTGAGAGTTGGGGCTTTGCCCTTGGACTTGGACTTGGACTGAACAGTCCTTGCAGGTCTAGTAAATCTCAGTCCAGCTTTACCTTTGTGATGAACAAATTCATTAATTAAGGTTAGAACTGACTTAGGTTTAAAAAATCTAGCAACTAAGTCTTTCTCCTTCTGAAGATTAATCTCGAGACTCTTGATTTGATCATTCTTAAATGATATAGTCCCCATCTGAATCACAGTTATGTGCTTCAGTCTGGCTATCTCATTAAGCTTTTGATCAAACAACTTCTCAAAATCAGTTGCAGCAGCTTTGAGATTAGCAATTTCCTTTGCCTGACTTTTGGCTAGGGACTTGCTCTTCTTATAAGCTTGCAACAGAACTTTATATTCATCTATCAACTGATGAATATCCTCTTCAGACTTAGATGCACTCTCATCACTTGATGATGATAAATCTGATTCTGTACTGTCACAAGAAATTGAACTGAAAGAATAATGTTGTACCTTACTAGGTCCTAGCTGCTCCAGGATTTTGTCACTTTCTGTCAATGCCATTAGTCCTTGACACTGACTGTCCTCTTGTTCATATATAGAGTTCATGATCTGAATGAACTCTTCTCCTTCTTCCTCAGCAAACAGTCCTATATATGCCTCAGCATCTAACTCAGTTTCTGATGAAGAAATATCTGACAGACTCTTGTCTTTTTTGGCAACAAAAGACTTTTCCTTCTTGCCCTTGTATTGAGTCCTTTTCTTGTCACTAGACTCCTTCCTCTTCTCTGGACAGTCTGCAATGACATGTCCTTGTCTATTACAGCAATAACATACAATTTTTGATAGTGTTGCTTTGCTAGACTTGGACTTTTTCCTGTCTTTCTTTGAAGACTTTTTATTCTGATAATAGTCTTCTTTACCCTGTGAAGTAGATGACCTTGTCCTCCATTGTTTCTTCTTTAAGAACTTCTGAAAATGTCTTATAAAGGCAGCAAAGTCCTCATCACTTTCACTGCTTTCAGATTTTCTGCTGGCTGACTCATCTGACTCAGTTTCAGCTGCTTTTGGAGGTGGAGTAGGTGACTTACTTCTGTACTTTCTGAAGGCTTCTGTTTTAAAGGCCACTGTCCTTTCCTTATGTTCACTTCTTGTTGATTTCTCCTCTTCTTTCCTCACCATTAACTGCATTTCATAGGACAGCAGCTTGCCAAACAGTGTTGGTGGAGGAATCTCTGCTAACTTTGCCATTTCCCTAATGGCACGGATCTTGGTGTCCCAATCTTTTGTTAGGGACCTTAGAAACTTATCATTGAGTTCATAATTACTGAACTCTCTGCCATAGGACATGAGCTCATTCACAATCCTGTAGAACTTCTTATAGCACTCAATTATGCTATCAGATCTACTTTGCCTAAAGCTTTCATACTCTTGGTTTAGCAAAGATTTCCTATCTTGCCTCACTTCTTCAGAACCCTCCATGTACACAATAAGAGAATCCCACATTTCTTTAGCTGTCTTACAGTGTATCAAATTCTGAAAAGTTGCATCATCTATGACACTCACAATGATGTTTTGAGCCCTCTTATCCATAGTGGCTAGAACTATTTCATCCTTTGTCATTTCAGAGAAATCCTTAAGTGTTCTCTGATTTGCATCTAAGACTGACACCTTCATGGACACATATGACCCTTCCTTCACTGTGATATAAATCCTAGGGTCTGAGGCTTCCATAAAAAGTCTCACCCTTTCCTTCCATATACCAAAGATCTCTTTCCTACATATGAGTAGTTTCATGGATCTCAATTCCTTGTGATTCTCAGTGGAACCCATGATTCTTGAGTTTCTTGATTCTATAATTTGACTTACACTGAATCTGCCAACAGGATCTACTCAGGCAGTTATGTCACTTTTTGAGTAACCTCCCTCTGATACCACTTGAAAGATATTGTACATAAACACCTAGAGGGGGGTGAATAGATGCCTTGAATCTTTTTAACTTTTTTAGGCAGCAATCAGATAATATCACAGAATTATAACTATTTTATCACAGCACACATTTAGCAATTACAGAAATCCACAGCACACAGTAGACACACAGTTTTATAGTGGTTCCCCAAGGTTTGGATACATCCACTTTCCCCCTTCGCCTATCTAGCAGTGTACTAGATTCAGCCAAAATTCTCCACTATCTCAGATCCTCAGATCTTACACTCAGAACCCACAACACAGGTTCCTACACCTCAGGCCCAAGGCCCTACAACTCAGCTTCTTTACAAAGCCTATACTCAGCCACCAAGGCCTACACTCAGCCACCAAGGCCTACACTCAGCCACAACAGGCCTACACTTAGAGATTTCAATCTCCTACACTCAGGCACTCAAGCCCTACACTCAGCCTTTATAATTACAGGCTTACAACACTCAGATCACTAAGGATCCTACAAGATAAAATGAATACAAAAATTGTAACTCAACAACTCTGAGAAAAGAGAGAAGAGTTGTGAGTTTCTTGATGAGTTCTTGGAAAAACTCAGCTGAAATCAATCTGACTTGGCTTTCTTCAAAGCTTCTTGAATGTAGAACTCAATAAGATTGATCTCCTCTGCAGTTGATCCTTGACCTCTGCTACTTAAGATTCAGAACAAATCTGACCCTTCTTCTCAGCCTGGTTCCAACGGCTGACTTCTTGGATGGAGCTCTCTCTCTCCAACTTCTTAGATCTTCACTAGATTCTTCAAGGAATAGCTAGATCTTCTTTGTATATTGATCACTTGAACAACTTGGACAATCACTTGATCTTCAACAACAGTTTCTGTAGACTGTATAAGCCTATTTATAGGCCTTCTTCATGGTAATCGGCTGGTCCGGTCCATAACTGATTTCTGACAACTCTGACAGGTGCAGTAGACCGGCTGGAATGACAGCTGTCAAGTCATCCAGTCAGTTCTTGAAAATTCTGTAACTGTCTGCAAGTGTCGAGACTGTCTGTCTTTAAGTGTCGACACTTATAGACCAAGTGTCGACACAAGTTGTCTAAGTGTCGACACTAGCCTACAAGGTGTCGACACAATTCCTTGTGTTGTAGATTTTATATCTCGACACTACTTATTCTTCATGTGTCGACACTGATAATGTGTGTCGACACAAGTCCTTATACTTCAGTATTTTGCTGAATTCTTCTAAGTGTCGACACAACACCTTTGTGTCGACACATCTTCATGTGTTGAACTTGCTGAGTGTCGACACAGCTCCTTGTGTCGACACATTCTTCTTCTGTTGAGACTTTTGCTGAGTGTCGACACATCTCCTTTGTGTCGACACTTGTACTTAGAATATTCTTGAACTTTGCTAAGTGTCGACACAGCTCCTTGTGTCGACACTTTCTTCAAGTGTTAAGTCTTCAGCTGAGTGTCGACACATTCTTTCTTGTGTCGACACTTTCTTCAAGTGTTGACTCTTCTGCTGTGTGTCGACACATTATTCTGGGTGTCGACACTTGTACTTAGACTCTGCTGACTTTTGCTGAGTGTCGACACAGCCTCCAAGTGTCGACACTTTCTGATGTAGACACAGTTTCACTGGGTGTCGACACAACTGCTATGTGTCGACACTGCTTCACTGCACTCTTCTTCATTGAGTGTCGACACAGCTCCTTGTGTCGACACTTTCTGTCTGGTGTCGACTCAACATCCCTGGTGTCGACACAATGACTCCAAGTGTCGACACTGCTTGCTTGGGCGTCGACACATGTCTTCTTAAGTGTCGACACTTTCCCTCTGGGTGTCGACACATGGACTTAGAAACTTTTTCTTATTTCCTGCAAATACTTAACATGCACAAGTGAACTCAAAACACATCAAATACATTTTGATGTATATCATTGAGTTGGGTGATGCTTCTTCAAATCAGGTACATTTACACCAATGTACCCAACATCTCCTTCTTCGATGGAGGGGCGGAACAGGTCGGTGATGATGCCCCCCACCTGGGGACCATGCTTCGCCAGCTGATCGGCTTGCTCATTCTCTTCCCTGGGCACGTGTCGGATGGTGAAAGTTTGAAAAGTGCCAATGACCCCCTTCACCTTGGCCAAGTACGATCGCAAGGTGGGCTCCCTTGCCTCGAACTCCCCGTTGATCTGGGAAGCTACTACCATGGAGTCAGTAAGGACCTCCACATCCGACACCCCCAGCTCCCTGGCCAGGCGCAGCCCTGCTATCACGGCCTCGTACTCAGCCTGGTTGTTGGTAATGGGAAAGTGCACCACCATCGTCTGCTCAATTCGAGTCCCCTGAGGGCTTTCAAGGATCACCCCTACCCTTAGGGAATGCCTTCCCGAGGCGCCATCCACCCTCACCTTCCAAGGAGTCGGGCGGGTGAGCTCTTCTTCCGCTACTTCAACCACGTAGTCGGCCAGGAAGTCGGCCATCGCCTGAGCTTTGATCGAGAGCCGTGGAATGAAGGAGACATCGAACTCGCTCAGCTCCACCGACCATTTAGCCAGCCTGCCTGAATGCTCCACCCCCTCGAAGATGTTGCGGATAGGATGGTCGGTCACCACTCGGATTGAGTGTGCCTGGAAGTAAGGTCGCAGCCTCCGAGCTGAGATGATTAGGGTGAATTCTAGCTTCTCCAAAATCGGATACCGGAGCTCGTCCTTCCTCAGGACCCGACTCACGTAGTAAATAGGGAGCTGCCTCTTACCCTCTTCGCGAACCAAAACCGAGCTCAAGGCCTCCGCCCCGACCCCCAAATATAAGAACAGGTCCTCCCCCTCCTTCGGCCCTTGGAGCAGCGGAGCCTGCGTCAACTGCGCCTTGAGGGCCCGGAACGCCTCCTCGCACTCCTTGGTCCATTCGAACCTTTGACCACCCCTCAACGTTTTGAAGAAGGGGGAGCATCTCTCCCATGCCCGAGAAAGGAAGCGACTCAACCCTGCTAGCTTCCCCGTCAGCTGTTGGACCTCCTTCGCATTCTGCGGGGACCCCAGCTCCAAGATAGTCCTGACCTTGTCCGGATTCGGCTCGACCCCTGCGGGGGTGAGGAGGTGCCCCAAGAACTTTCCCTGCTGGCCCCAAAGACACATTTAAGGGGATTCAACCGCATCTTGTATCTGCGCAGGGTGGCGAAGGTCTCCTCCAGGTCCCGGAGGTGGGAGTCCACATCCCGGCTTTTGATCATGAGGTCATCCACATACACCTCCAGATTCCTCCCCCTCTGCTCCCTGAAGACTCTATCCATCATTTTCTGGTAGGTTGCCCCAGCATTCTTCAGTCCGAAGGGCATCATCTTGTAGCAGTAGCATCCATCTCCGGTGATGAACGAGACATCCTTGATGTCCGGGGGTTGCATCCTGATTTGATGGTAACCTGAAAAGGCATATAAAAAACTCATTACAGAAAAGCCGACGGCTGAGTCAACCAGCGCGTCGATCCGAGGCAAAGGATAACAGTCCTTAGGACAAGCTTTATTAAGTAATGAAAAATCGATACACATTCTCCATCAGCCGTCTCCTTTTTTAACCATCACGACATTGGAGACCCAGCCGGGGTACTGAATCTCGGACACGAAGCCAGCCTTGAGAAGCTTTGCCACCTCCTCCCTGATGGGCTCCGCTAGCTTGTCTGTCGTAGATCTCTTTTTCTGCTGAACGGGGCGTGCTCCCGGGTCCAGGTTGAGGCGGTGGCAAGCCACATCCGCGTCAACCCCCGGCATCTCCGCGGCGTTCCAGGCGAAGATGTCCACGTTTTTCTGGATGCACTCCAGCATCCTGCCTTGGCCCTCCGGGGTCAGCCCTCCGCTGACGCGGATCTTCTCCATCCTGCCTCGCCGGGTAAGCACCTCCAGCTCCACCACTTCCTCTGCTGCCTCCAGCCTGGATTGCTCCCCCCATCCTTCGGCATCCCCTTCCTCTGGAATGGGGACCTCTACCCCCATCTCTTCTCCCACGCCCCTTACTTCGGCCACCTCCTCCAGATCTCCTCCTGCCGCCTCTCCTGCGCGGTCCTTCACTTCCAGCTCCCCCCTCCTGCTTCCTGCTCGACCTCCTCCATCCTTCGCCCCATCTCCTCGGCTCCCTCCTGCCAGGAGATGGTGTTCACCGCAGTGACATAACACTCCCGCGCCACCTTTGGGTCCCCCCTGACCCTGACCTGGACCCCCTCAACGTTGAACTTCAAACACTGATGGAAAGATGAGGGGATGCAGCGGAAGGCGCTGATAAGGGGCCTCCCGAAGATGGCGCTGTAGCTGCTGGGGGCGTCCACAATGACGAACTTGTAGTTTCGGGACTGCCCCCCCCCCCCCCCCCAAGGTGACATGGAGGCCAACTCCTCCCTCCACTTCTTTCCTTTCCCCTGAAAACCCGAACAAGGGACCATCTGAGGCCAGCACCCTCTTTGCCTCTACCTTCATCGCGTCGAACGCCTTTTTGAAGACGACGTTGACGGAGCTCCCGTTGTCCACGAGGATCCGATAGACAGTGAAATTCTCGATGACGGCCTTGATGACCAGCGCATCACAGAACAGATCCTCGTGGTCTGACATATCACTCCTGGAGAAGGTGATCCTCTCCTCCGGAGGCAGGGTTTGGGATGTAGAGGCGACGCTCCGCCGGTACATGGTGTGGAGACTTGCCTTGCGGGAAGCCTCCATCCCCACTCCCCCGTGGATCACTCCGATCCCTCCTCGGGTCCCGACATCCACCCGGTCTTCGCAACGATCCTCCTCCGCCCGAGGCAGGACCTCCTCGATCCTCACTTCTTGCCGCGCCTCCTGCTGCTGCTGCTGCCGCTCCCTATTCCCTCTCATCTCCAAGAATTCCGAGCACGTGGCCGTTGCGTGCCCCTCTTCCTGATGGAAGTCGCAATAGGGCAGCTCCACCCTGACCTCCCTTCTCCTCCTCCTCATGATCCCCCTCATTGCTCCCAAAGCTATGGCCATGGCCTCCTCCTGATTGGGGAGTCGGGGCCTCTGACCCTGCCTCCAGCCCGGAGGGTGGAACTGATCTTGCCTCCCCTGATGGTGACCCCTTCCGTAGTATCCTCTCGGTGGCCCCTGCCCCTGCCACTCAGGTCTCCAGCCCAGCCGACAGTCGGGCTCCTGGTGCCCCCACCTCGGCTGTTGCTGCCACTGGAGCTGTCTTTGCTCCCTCTGCCTAGGTTCTCCTCTTCTCTCCTCCTGTGCCTTTCCTCCTCTCGACTCTTTCTCTTCCTCCGTGGCCCACCTGGCCAGCTTTCTTGCAAACTCCGGGTTCGACGCCTCCCCGTCGACCTCTTTTGCCGCCCTCTCCATCAACTCTTCGTAGGAGAGAGGGGGAACTCTCTTCAGCTCCATTCGGAAGAACCCCTGCTGCAGGCCTAGGGTAAAGGCCATCATCAGACTATGACCCGGCATCTCCTGGACCTGGGTAACTTCCTCCTGAAATCGGTCCACGTAGCTCCCCAACGTCTCGTTCACTCCTTGCTTAATGTGGAACAAAGACTCGGACTCCTTCTTCCTCTTCTTCGAAGTAGTGAACCTCAGCACGAACCCTCGGCGCAAGTCCTCGAAGCAGTAGATGGAACTAGCCGGCAGCTGGTGGAACCACTCCCTTGCCTTCTCCCGGAGGGTGATGGCGAAGAGTCAGCATTTGAATCCATCCGACATCTGACGGATGGAGACCACATCCTCGAACCATTGGACGTGCTGGACCGGATCCCCCTTTCCGGTGTAATAGGACATCTCGGGTTCCCTGAACCCATCTGGGACTGGAGCCGAAGAGACCAGCTTGCTGAAAGGACTCCCCCCCCACAGGGAGAGCCGGCGAGTCTCGCGAGCCCAACTCGCCGAACCTGTCTCGGCCTACCGAGCCGGGGAAGAGCTCGCGCCCCGGGAGCTCGCACCCTCGGCCTTCCTCGACCACTTCCTTCCCAGCTCGCCGACCAGGAGCGTCCTCGCCCAAAGAGGGGGCGGCCGCGATCTGGGCTGCCAGAGTCGAGCACTCGGCCCGTGCGCCGAGTGCGAACTTGACGAGGCCCAGCACCTCGTTCCTGAAGTCCTCCAACATCCCCACCGTTGCGAGAGGCGGGGGGGGGGGGGGGCGACTTCTGCCTGTCAGATCCTTGTCCTCCAGTCATTGAGCTCGCCGAAGCTTTTCTGCGCTGACCACTATCCACGCTCACCGCACCAAAATGTTGAAACCAGAATCCGGTCTCTTGTGGAGTTCGACCCTTGGGGAAGGGGTGGTCTCGCAGCTACTTTGCTCCTGCAAGAAAAACAACAAAGAAGGCAAGAAGAAACAGACCCAAGGGCTCGGCAGGGAGGTCTCACCACAAACCCGGAAGATCTCTGAGCGCTTCCCCTCCTTAGCCAGAAGCCGAGCTAAGGTACCCACAGAAAGCACTTGAAAACGGGAGTAGGGAGGCACTCAAAGCGTGCCTTCTGAGGTACCCCTTGGGTCTTATTTATAGTTTTTTGGAATCTGAACTGCCAATAACCAGAAGAACTGACCTGAAAATACCAAAAAGCCCTGGGTTGGGTCTGCCAACAGCCAAACTCCGCTGTCCTGAGCAGCTATGCGCAGTCCAACCTGGTCTGCCAACAGCGTGGCTCCGCTATTCTGAGGAGCTATTCGCACCCATGGGGAGTCAGCTCGCCTCCAATCCCCCTCCACGGGATGCGGGTGCGACCTGGCTCCAGCGGCCTGCCTATACTTCCTGGCCGAATGCGAACCGGGCCGCCGCGACCCGCCAGTCCTCTGCCGGGGCGGACAGGCGACCAGGTCGCGTGTAGGGGGCGGGCTGGTGGCCATCGTGACCCTCCGATCAGCTCGCAGGTTACGAGTTGCCGAGCCCATCCGCTAGTACTGGTGCGAGCGGGAGAGTAGGGGAGCCGTCTCTCCCGGCTCGCTCGCCTGAAAGGAGCGGGAGAGGACCAGCCCCCTGCCGCATGTCTGCTCGCTGCTTGGGTGCGGGTCGCGGGGCTAGATCCGCTCGACGAACATGGGGTTGTACAACAGGAAACCCGACGGCGGAATCAACCAGTGCGTCGATTTGAGTCAAGGGGTAGCAATCCTTCGGGCAAGCTTTATTCAACATGGAAAAGTCAATACATAGATGCCAGCCCCCTCATGGCTTCTTCACCATTATAATATTGGAGACCCAGCATGGATATTGGATCTCCGAGACTAAACCTGCCTCCAGTAGCTTCTCTACTTCCTCCCTAATCGGCCCGACCAACATGTTAGTGCTCTTCCTCTGCTTCTAACGAATAGGAGCTACCGCAGGATCCATGTTGAGGTGATGGCAGGCAACATCGGCGTCGACCCCTGGCATCTCGGCTGCACTCCATGCAAAGATGTCGACATTATCCGACAGGCAAGCGACCATCTCTATCTTCCCTCCCAGCGACAGGGATCCTCCAACCTTCAGTAGTCCCAGCTCTCCTCCCTGAGAGATCACTTCCACTTCCTCCACCTCTTCAGCAGCATATAACCCCTTCTCCTTCTCCAGCAGCTCCTCCAGCTTCTCCACGTCACCCATTCAGCTGATGGTGCTAACGACATTCAGGTAGCATTCCCTGGAGGCCTTGGGATCTCCCTTGATCCTGATCCGAACATCCCCGCTGCAGTACTTCAGGCATTGGTGATAAGTCGACTGAATGACCTTGAAATAGTTGATGAGGGGCCGCCCGAAGATGGCGTTGTATCCGCTCGGCGCGTCGACGATGATGAAGCGACACCGGATCGATGTCCCGCCGAGTGTAACCAGAAGCTCCACTGCTCACTCCACCTCTTTCTTCTCTCCTGAGAAGCCAAAGAGAGGTCCATCTGCAGCCTGGACCCGGGACGCTTCCACCTGAAGCCCGACAAAGGTTCTCTTGAAAATGACATTCACCGAGCTCCCGTTATCCGTGAGGATTCGGTCGACGGTGGAGTCTTCGATGACAGTTTGAATCACCAAGGCATTGTGGAAGGGGTTCTCATTCCCCAGCATATCCTCCTCTGAGAAGGTGATCTCCTCTAATAATGGCGGGTTCTGTGACGTCAAGGCGATGTTCTTCTGATAGATCCGGTGGAGACTCCCCTTTCGGGAAGCTCCGAGTCCGGCCCCTTCGTTGATCACTCCTATATGCCCACCTCCTGGGCCATGTATCACTTCTCCACGACCTCCCAGGTCGACTCGATCTTCATTCCTCCTCGCTGGAACTTGGAATGCCACCTACCCCACCGGGGCCTCCTGTCTCTGTTGCTCTCTTTCCACTGTTCCTGCTTCCAACCTCCTCCTTGCTTCCCAAAACTCCGTGCAAGCCAAGGTCACGTGCCCCTCTACTCGATGGATATCGCAGTAGAGGGGAATCTCCACCTCCTGACGCATCGCCCGCTGCTCCCTCCGGCGCCATTTGTTGTCTTGGTGAGCGATGACCATCGTCTCCCTTCTTCCTCCTCCTCGGCCTCCCTCCTGTCAGTTATTGTTCCTCCTCTCCTCCTGGAAGTGTTGCCTTGCTGGTGGTCTCCACTGGGGGCGATTCTCGAGATACTGGAATCGCCTTTCCCCCCTTCCTCCTGCTTGGGCCTCCGCTAGCCTCCTCTCTTCTTGTCTCTGAGACCTCTATTGTCTCCTCTCCTCAACCCTCATGGGCCCTTCTATTGTCCTCCTCTCTTCTCTCCTCGGCTCTTCCTTAATCCTCTCCTACCTCTCTGGCGTCCTCCTCACCTTTGCTCCTGAAGATCCTGCTCTCCCCTTCTCCCTCGAATCCTCTCCATCCAGCATTGCCAAGAAGTCCTTGTTCTTCTCCTCTCCGCGAACAAAGGTGTTCGCCCTCTCTATCATCTCCTCAAAATATCTCGGGGGGGGGGGGGGGTTAGATCCCATATCCATGCTGAACAGTCCTTGCTTCAGCCCGAACTTTAGGGCCACCATCAAGGTAAAGTTGTCCACCTCCTCTACCTCTAGGATGTCCTCCTGGAAACGGTCTACGTAGTGGCCCAAGCTCTCGTGCTACCACTGCGTAACCTTGAAGAGAGCCGTCACCTCCTTCTTCCTCTTCTTCGATGTCGCGAACCTCGTCATGAGGCCCCGACGTAGATCAGAGAAATAGTACACAGACCCTGCTGGCAGTTGATGGAACCAGTCTCTAGCGTTCCCCTTGAGGGTGATGGAGAAGAAGCAGCACTTGAAGACGTCAGACATATTGCAGATTGAGACGACGTCTTCGAACCACTGAAGATGTCTGACAGGGTCATCCCTGCCAGAATAGTAGGTGAGGACGGGCTCTCTGAATCCTTCAGGAATTGGGGCTGCGAGGATCTCGTCACAGAAGGGGCTCCTCCCACCCTGGCGATGGCGAGTTTCATCCTCGCTGGAGAAGTCATACTCGCTATAGTGTCGAGTATCTCTGTATCTCGTCGGTGATATCGGATCCCGAAAGCGGACGCCTTGACTGCCTGCCGGATGATATCGCGACTGCATCGGTCTCTATTCTCTTGCCCAAGCAGGCTCCTTTCCAGCATGCCTCGGAGGCGATTCCTCCTCCAACGGTGTCACGCGACGGGGAGAAGTTTCCGTGACATCGGGGCGAAAAGCAAACCCTACGAGAATGGTCTGCTCGATCCTTTTTGCAAACTCTTCAAACGCGGCAACCGTCACAAACTCGCCACCTCGCGCGACTTCTCCTCCTCCTGCCGTGGTGCCGACCAACTCTCCATGCTCGCCACCATTGGCCATCTTACTCAACCACTAACCTTTCCTCCTTGGCTGTGATCCACGCTCACTGCACCAAGTGTTGAAGCTAGGAAAAATCCTAACCTCGAATTCGGACCAAAGCCGCCTAAGGTTACCGGTTCAGAGATCAGATCAGAAGGCTAGGGTGATTAGGATGGAGAACCAAGTCAAACAGTACTCCAGATGTTGCGGCAGGAAGGTCTCACCACGTATCTGGATGCTCGAAAGGAGCAGCCCCTTCTCAATCAAAGATAGTCGAACTGGGTACGAGGGAATCTAGCTGATGACGAAGTCGCAAGGTCGCGACTTGATCTCCAAGGAAAAGGAATCCAGAGGCTTGGCTAGTATCTCAAAAGCGAAGCTCGCGAGTATCCTGTAGAGGATTTCCAGTGCCTCACCTCGTACCCCTGGGGTCATATTTATAGGCAAATCCAAAGAAGGGGGGGTCATATTTATACCCCACCCCCTGGAGACTAGACGAGTTCTGGAGGAACTCGCACGGGTTGGGCGAGTATCTCGCCTAGTCGCCTACCTGACGAGTATGCTGGTGGAAGCTCGTCATACTCGCCCAGGCCTTCCGCGATCTTGTATGCTGACTTTGACTCCTGTCTTGACTTGTTGACCTTGACTTCTGCTGACCTGGCCGTAGTAGGACCCACCCTCGACGAATATGGGTTGTATAGTCGGGTTAGTGTGAGAATTTTATTTATTAATTTAATTAGAGTGCAAATAGCGGGATTAAATATCATAATGCGAACCCATAAACTATAACAAAAAATATTTATGAGGGTGGCTACGGTGTGCGGATAGCCGCGAAACCGCCATAACAATCCCCTGGAGGCTACAAAAGGAGTCTCAGGCCTCCTCATTTCTCACATTTTTCCTCCAAGTCTTCTTCTTCTTCAGGTTGAAGCTCTGCCGAATTCCTCCTACGAGCAGCACCCGAGCCGCACCCGAGCCAAGTTAAAACCACCCGACGAGGCCCAGTCTCTCAACTTCCAAGTGATCTCCACAACCGCAAGTTCAAGCGCTTCGCTCACACGTTCAGAATCAGCAGAATGCTCAGCGAAACCCATCAACACAAAGTGCAATTTGTAACAAACTCCCGGCGCGACGGTTTATCGTCTGCCGTGTGTCAAGTGTTCTCTCACCCCAAAATTGTAACGAGAGGTGGCATGTCACCCTCAATTCCGCAAACAAACTGTAACAGACACGAAATGATGGACTTTGACCGGCATAGATCTGGTCAAGTGATTTTTTACCCAATTGAGGGGTTTTTCCATGTTAAAACTTTGTGTCTACGATTGACCTACTTCATTGACTGTGTACGCTCAACCGTTCCGAGAGCTAAGCCGGTCCAGGTTATTCCGACCCGACCGGGACGTCAAGTTAGAGCGCAACAATATGATTTTCAAATCTCTTCTGGATGAAAAAATCATCAAGTATTATTTATAATTTAAATTTATTTTAAGTTAAAAGTAATTTATAATTTGTAAGAAAATAAATTATAATATAACAAACAAAATAAAAAATATTTAATTGCACTTTGAAATCATAAATGAGCGCACCCTTAAAAGTGTCATCCTTTTTAAAAAGAGATCAAGTGTTTGTGAGGTTTTTAAATCTACATGACCCATTCTTTTATGTGATATCTAGTTGACTTATATGGAGCAAAATATCATGTATCATTAGTGTATCACGCATTCACAAGATAGTATTTTCCTACCAACATCTCAAAATGATATGTTTTTTCTCGTACTTTACGCAACACTCCAGAGTCCGCTAATGAACTATCTCATCCAGAGAATACATGCTTAAACATCATATTTAAATCATAAGCACATATATTAATATTGTTTAAGCATTGTTGTGGTCAACTCAACGCTCCTTGTAGATCAGACTAAAATTACTAAATTAGGTTGTCTTAGCCCGTGAAGCGGTGGAGCGCGCAAGTAGTCACAGAGTAAATAAAGAAGTGCACAAGACTATTTTAATGTGAAAAAACCCCTCAACAGAGTAAAAAATAACGTGATCAGTTCGATGTCAGTCAAACTTCATTATCAACGACAGTTTAAAAATTGTCGGTGCAAACGAGGGCGGTAGACCGCCACTCGTTATAGCCTGGATATGAGAGAGAATACAAATGCGCTCGGTGGACGACAGACCGCCGCTCAAAAAGCTCAGTTTCTACTACTTTCAAGGGGGCGGACGTTCTTGGTGTTGTCCGGTTGCTGAACACGGCTGCGAGGTGCATATAGATGCGTTGGTGTGAAGTTGCAAAATGCTGCGCACATAGGGGACTTCTTGGAGTGGTCTGCGAAACACCTCTTCGAAACATTGTAGATTTAGACAAATTCTCGGGTTGCTAGACGGGAGGAGGTGGCTCGTAGGAGGATTTTAGTAGAGCTCCGACCTGAGAAAGAAGAAAGTTGAGAACAAAAAAAGTTAAAACTGAGAGGGGTCTGGGGGGCTTTTTATAGGTCTCATGTGATGCAGTTATCTGCACACCATAATTACCCAAATTACTGGGTGCATACCGTATTTAACATAATTTTAAACATGTATTATTTCTATAATATTTCTTATGTGCATACCGTAATTAAATAAATAAAATACCCTACTAATGACGGTGGTTACACCGGTGGTTACATGAGTGGTTAACCGTGTAACATACGACGACGATCATGATGGAACGATTAGGGGGTGGAGAGGGATCGCCATCAACGAGTCGCAACTCCTTAGCGGCGGGAGACCACCAGGGGAGGAAGAAGAGTCGCGGACGGAGGAACGGTCGGCCGCGGGCGAGCAAGGAGGGCGGCCAGCCCAAGCGCTGGTTGCACCTAGCGGTCGCGGTGCGGGCGGCCGGCCTTGGCATCGTCCTCACCCTACGACTGCGACACGGCCTCCCGCAGCGCATGCGGACGGCCAAATGCCTTTGGCCGGGGGCCCACCGGGTCTCGCGGTTTCGGCCGCTTCACACGGCTGCGGGGAGTAGCTGCGAAAGCCGACCGCAGCGCGCAGCCGCCTCTTGCGGTCGCGGGAGAGGTCGCGCCCATCGGTCGGGAAGGCCGGCGGCGGTGCCACTCGTGCCTCGCGATCGCAGGCTTGCGACCATGAGACGCGGCAACAGCCGACCGAGAGGCCGGCTGGGAGCCCTCAGCCCGAGGGGGCGGGCGTCGGGGAGTGCAGGGGGACGACTGTTTTGGCCGTCCGCAGGCAGTTTGCGTGCTTGGTGGGATCTCATGTACGGGTCGTACGGGAGATCAGACGCGC
Source organism: Platanthera guangdongensis (assembly GCA_039583875.1). NCBI lineage: Eukaryota > Viridiplantae > Streptophyta > Magnoliopsida > Asparagales > Orchidaceae > Platanthera > Platanthera guangdongensis. Next base: position 272,561,490 of record CM077150.1, read on the forward strand.
TGATTGCGTGTGCGACAATTACCTCCATGATCCCGACCAAGTTAGTGGGGATCATGAGTGATTGTTATTTTCACACCATTTTCTCTATAAATAAAGTTTGACCTCATTGTTTTCCCCCCAAAATCCTCGGTATTCAGAGCTGAAGCGTGAGAAGAGCGAGAATTTTTTACGAGTGACTGAGTTGTCGTGATCATGGTGACGACGAACGTAGAGACACTGAAAAAAGCAAACGGAGGTGACACGCACGTCAAGGTACTTCATGAGCAGAGCGGTTGAGCGGAAAAAAGACGCACTCGCACGGGATGGATTTAACGCCCATGAATTTCCGATAATTAATTTTGATTTTCTACTATAGGTAAGTTTCGTCGTTAGTGTAAGACCCCCCCCCCCCCTCCCGGATCTCAAAACACGGCACGAAGGGGGATCTTATGCCCGGAACAACCGCCTTGCGGTAGCATTAGCACACAGGCTAACCTGTACCACAAGACGCCTACTCTGCCGGCTACAACAATATCAATAGAACATGCCAACCCAACCAAATATAATAAGTAAGAGAAGTCAAAATCCACACTAAGTAATAGTGTACAAATACATCAATAAAGGAGAAGCTAAAACATGCTTTTACAATATATCAGAGTACAACTAATCATTGCCCAAACGGGCTACATCGGAGCATCAAAATGCTAACATCAGTAACCGACGGTATCAATGTCACCGTCACTTCAGGCCCTGTCGTCCTGGCCTGGCTGTCCTGCTGCGTAGTCCGCGGCTGCTCTAACTGCGGCGTGACCTCCTAAAAGGAAGATGTAGCAACCGTTAGTCGGAACGACTGAGTGGTTTCACATCCGCACCCCGGCGACTCCTCGGCACCGGGCGGAGAGAAGGAACAAGGGTAATATATATGTATGCAAGTAAAAGAAGTACAAGCAGGTGGCAGTAGTGTAAGAGTAACAATAACATGATCTAGCAAATATTTAAGAGCTACAGAAAACTAAAATGTATAAGTAACAGCAGGAAAGTAATTTAACTTATAAGAATACCCATACAAACTTATAAGTTAAGGATCGGGTTACATGAAGGTAACTCATCGTATAAGAGTGCCTATACAAACTTATACGATGACGATCTTGTTGTGCAATGTTATGAAATGCTATGAATGTTATACAATGACTCACTCATGATCACACCCATGCAATTGCTATGTCGACACAGACTATAGTTCTCACTTTTTGAGCAGGTAGCTAACCTCTCAGGCATCAGCCGCCGTGGCCAGACAGTGACAGTAGAACAGACACTTCTACTACTAGGCGAGTATCCACACTACTTCACCTAGGCCTCCGTACGCCTCAACGCTAAGAACACAACAGCGGAGCCCATGCGTACTATGACCCCGCGGGGTCTTGGTAGATGTGCACCAAGAACACAGCCCGAACTGGCCTTGTGTGACCCGGAAGGGGCCTCGGAAGTAAGCACGAGGACACAGCCCAACCGTTCACTTAGCACGGAAGGAGCCCCGAGACATGAACATCGAGGACCCAGCCCAACCGCCCAAAGTCTAACTGTCAACTCCCGTCGGTGTGATGATCGGCGAGCCCGTAGACCTGCCACACTATCCTTAACCCAGGATTACGACATCGCGTGTCGACTCACACCGCATGCAAATGCCACATCAACACAACATGGAAGGGGCCTCGGATGTAAGCACGAGCACACAACCCAACCATCCATCCATACCTTATCACAGCACAACCAAACCAGTGACGGTCAACACCGCACTGTACATCCCTTCACAATACTACCCGTAGGGAGACGACGCTCTAAGTATTGAACTACTAAACTCATGGTCATGATTTATTCTTCTATACGACTCCCAAATGATGACAACATAATATAAACATGTTACGCATATAAAGATCTATCAATCTTTCCAAAAGTACTAACCTATTATGAACATGATGCGCGTGTAAAGATCCATCACACTTTCCATAGGTTAACGACATCTTATTTACATGATGCGCACAAATAACAATCTTTCAATTCTTATCAAGTCAATTCGTTTAAATAAGATTGCTTCACAATTTGATTATATGGAATCTAATTAATAAGCTTCGTCAATCATGCAACAAATGATTAATCATAAGAGTTCATCCAAGTCAAGAAACTTGCAATAATAATTTCACCGAATCCAAATCCATCTTATAAAAAGCCCAGAATTTAGGTGCAGATTGAATCTGGACAGCAACTTCGACCGGAGATTCCCGAAGCTACAGGAATCCGGTGAAGACGTGTAAACCCACGTTGGAAAGGTCTTTCCGTGGTCCACAACTTTCGTATTCAAACCTCAACCCAAATTTGACGTTATCCTATTTGAAATCGGACTTGAATTCCGCTGCGTACAGAACACAATTTCTGCATGCACGATTTGTTGAACACTATTTTCGTTTAGACTTTCTCGTGGCTACAGACTTTTCCTGAAGTCGTGCAACCATTCGTTGGAAAGGTATTTCCACGGGCTTCAACTTTCGTGTTTAGCCGAAAGCCCAGATCTGAACATATCACGCTTAAAAATGGCCACGAAGTTCGCTGCGTGCAGAATACAGATTCTGCACGCATCTTAAGGCGGAATGAACGACATCGGTTCATCTTCCTCCTCAAGGCGATCTACCCAAATCATTCCAGTAAACCTCCTCCCTTATTCAACCTCAAGGGGCCAATACCCTTCACGAAACCATCCCCTATCTTCACATAGAAGAAGAGAGTGGTTGAAGAGATCTAAAACCTAGGGCACAAGTCCTAGCATGCCCTTTCCTAGAAAACTCCTCCTCTCCATCAAAACTCTCTTGAGTCGATGTCTCGCCTAGGAAAATAACTATAGAACTAGCACCAAGGGAGAGGGTAGGAAACTCACATCACTTCCGGCGGTTCCATTTCCGGCCATAGATCTTGTGATTCTTCGCGGCGACATCCTCTCCTTTACGGCGATGGCGGATCTCCTTCCCTAGATCTTCCTCCAGCAAACTCTCCTTCTCCACAGGACTTCTCTCAGAAAATATGGCTGAGAAGAAGAGTGAAACGGCTAGGATTTTTCCCACTCCATATATATAACAAGTGACACGGGTAGGGACACACCCGTGTCCTTACCCGTGTCCTTCTCCAGCGAAGCGTTACGACGGTTTTTTTGTGTCGGTTCAACACTCGACACGGGTAGGGACACGCCCGTGTCCCGACCCGTGTGCCAACCAGTGTCCACATGACACGGCCGTGTTCCCTGGCCGTGTCCTTCTCTGGATGCATTTTGACGATCTCAACACTTCGTCGATCTCGATCAAAATCGTCAACTGGAGCACACGGGTAGGGACACGCCCGTGTCGCTACCAGTGTCATGTAATTCGTCGATGTCGATGCGCAGTTCGTCGATTTCGAGACAGCTCGTCGAGCTCAACTCGACACAATGCCACACGGGTAGGGACACGCCCGTGTCGCTACCCGTGTCATGTAATTCGTCGATGTCGACGCGCAGTTCGTCGATCTCGACACATCTCGTCGAGCTCAACTAGACACATTGCCACACGGGTAGGGACACGATCGTGTCTCTACCTGTGTCACATTCACACGGGTAGTGACACGCCCGTGTCACTACCCGTGTCCTTCTCTGCACTGATTTCTCCACTCCTCCACAAGTGCAGTCCAATTCCCTGCACTTCTCAGGACTCGAGTCAACCCTCCTGACACAAAATCACAGACGAGGGGCCTAGAGCGATTCAGGACGTTACAGTTAGTGCGTTTTTGTGTCCGTTTGCTCAAGACGACAAAGCTTGAATCATTAAGAAAACATATTTTTTGGCTCTACAAACATGAATTTCAAGAAATGGAGTCCAACAATGGACTCAGAACGTCAAAGTACATATGAGTTGACGTATTAATTGTTGAAATCGGAGCTCGTGAGAAAAAGTGTGGTTTTTGATGCATCTTGTGCGAATCTCGAGCGACCAACACAAATACTGAGAAACGGGTAATGCCAATGAACCCAGAATGTCAAATAACATAGGAATCAACGTATTAATTGTCGAAATTAGAGTTCGTGAGAAAACCCGCAAGTGTTGGTTCAACAGGTGCAAATTTTGAGAAACCGACACTAATTTCTAGAAAACGGCGTCCTCCAATGGGCTCAAAACGTCGAAAAATATAAGAATCGACATATTGTTTGTCATAATAGGAGTTCGTAAGAAAACATGTGGTTTTCGGTGTAATCAATGCGAATTTCGAGCAACCAACACGAATTTCAAGAAAACGAGGTCTACCAATGGACTTAGAACGTCAAATTATATAAGAATTGACATATTATTTGTCGTAATCGGAGTTCATAAGAAAAAAAAAATTCGGTGCAATAGATGCGAATTTTGAGAAGCTAAATCTGAAATTAGATTCGGAATATCGAAATCCATTAAAATACATATTTCATTTGTCAAATTCAGGGCACATATGAAAAAGCGTATTTTGTGAAATAATCGTTCGAAATTTACCCAAACAGAGACTGGAATTGGGTATGGAACATCAAAAAACCTTAGGGAATGTTGCCTGCCCGGATGAGCACTACGTAGCGCCCGTACGGGCCACCTCGCCCATCCACAAGCCTAAAAGTGACATTTTGTCTTTTAAGGGGTTGTTTCACATTTTTTGTGAGCTACAAAACTCGTATTGAAGCGATTTTGATGGTGTTACGAAGCTATTATAAATACCCATTGAATGAGCTAATCATTTCCCTCCAATTCCTCTTAATTCTCCGGAAAATCAAGAGAGAAGGTGTTATGGAGGAGAGAGTAAGATTTGTATTGTTGCCAAACTTTCGTGGATACTCTGAGAGAGCCCTAAGTTAGTTTTTGACCTTATATTATGGAAAAGCCTTCCTAATTGCTGCAAGAGTGATGCCAAAATATTATTTTTAAGCGAGCACGCTAGCAATTGCCGGAGTGCTGCCGGATTTCTACCAAAGTATTGACCTTAGATTTGAGAGTATGAAAATTTAGGTCGGTGAAAAATATTACAGTATTTATGTCTCGTCGGTTATTATTTTTCGTAGTTTTTGCATGTGATTTTTATACGTAGATGTTGTCGAAATAATTATGATAACTCGCTAGACATGATGAAAGGTTGAGTCGCTTGTATTTAAGTGATAATAAGACTCCGAGTTGTAGATTCCATGCATATTAATAATATGAAAATGATATGCTATTATCGTGCAAAAATATATTTATTTAATAATCTATATACGCATGCTAAATTAGGTCAAACCGATATTATTTTAGTTAAATTGGGTCTTTTACAGCTAGATTGATGTTGGACAGTTGTGACCAAAGTGGATAATTTGAGATGTGTCGATGCACAATGTTATGAAAAGTATTATAATAATAATGTAAATAATTATACGCGTAGAATTATTTTGAGGTCGGACCGACGTTATTATAAGATCGATCCACTGTAGTCGTTTGCTATTAGACTAATCTCTGGGTAATATATATGACCGGTTGCGACAAATAAAAATAATTCAAGATGCACTGTGTAAATATGACGACTATTATGAATATTATTATAATATTGTGCTGTGATGTGCACTAGTATGCTAGCTCAGTATTTGGCTTGAGGGATATAAGGGGTAATGCTCTATAAAGACTGTCTTGTGGTCGTGTTCGCAGACACGCAAATAGTCACAATAAGTAGAAAGTTGGAAAAATAATTTTTTAATATGGAAAACTCGTCAACTGGGTGAAAAACCATGTGTCCGGATCTGTGCCAGCCAAACCTCCACTATTTGTTGATTGTTGTACATAGATTTTTGAAGAACTCGAGCGCGAAAGACTGTCACTCGTTACATGTGTTGAGAGAGAGAGGAGCTCAGTGGGTGACATGCCACCACTTGTGGAGCTGAGCATTTCTTTGTGAGTTGTCGGGAGCGATGCGCTAGTCGCGCATTGAAGTCCTCCACTAGTGCTCGAAAGCGGGAGCAACTTGTTGCACTCGTTTTGACGTATGGGGCTTGGAAGCTCGAGTGGCGCGCTTGACACACCCCATCCTTTGTGGTTTGTCTCCTGTTGAGCTTAAAGGAGTCAAGAGTGGTTGACTTGTCACCGACCGGTAAGTTTGTTGCTGAGTTGAAGGCGCTGAGAATACTGAGCGTTGTGTACGTTCGATTGTAGCTAAGCAACCCTTGGTGAGTTCTGAAGTTAGTCTTATCAACTACTGGTGGTGCGAGACACATAAACTTTAGGAGCTCTGGTGGGCTTGGTATATCCGCTCTGAGGAAGCCAACGGTTGACTTGGTCGCCACACGAACGTATGATGGGAGAAGATAATTGTTGGATCTCTTGCGGTCTTCGAAGTGCAGATTTTATCTGGCTGGAGGTTTCGATGGTTAAGACGAATTTCGACGGACTAGACAGTCTTCAACTATCTAGACTAGGCACTGCAGGAGCGATTTTGAGAATGGAGCGCCCGACAGTGCACTTGGAACAGTCTTGGGAGCAGGGTGCACGGAGGAACGCGCAAGAGCACACAAGGAAGAGGCGCGCACACAAGCAAACAAGGAGGAGGCGCGCGCACGAGCGCACAAGAAAGCGGTACGCGAGAGAGCACAAGGAAGAGGCGCACGCACGAGTGCGCGCAAAAGAGAAGGGAAGAGGAAGAAAATCGCAGGAGGAGAGAAAAAATCCGTAAGAGGATTTTCGGCCGAGAAAAGGATGAAAATAAAAGGAAATGAGTCTATTTATAGATTCCAAAACGGGTAAGTCGATAATTTCCCCTGATAACTACCGGACGAACGAATAAGAAAGCCCGAAACAGGGCAAACAGATCACAGTTTTTTTTGAAAATGACGAGACCGCCCATTATTGGTGATTGAAACCAATCAAAAAATCCAACCGCTTCTCCCGCGAGGGGAGGAGCGGTTTGGCAAGTCCGACTGCGGGGAAGTGCCGGCGACCCGGGCAAAATCGCCGCCCTTTTGTGCGGCGAGCAGGTCGCCCTAATCGGGCGGCCCGACTGTGCCCTCTGCAGGGCGAAACCGCCATCTACCCTAGACGACGAGTAGGTCGCCCGAATCGGGCGGCCAAAGGACCGCCCGATTGGAGGGCGACCCTACTCTCTACAGGGCAGAACCGCCGCCCGCCTTGGGCGGCGAGCAGGTCACCCTAATCAGTCAGCCAGAGGGCCGCCCGATTTGAGGGCGGCCCTGCTCTCTACAGGGTGGGACCGACCCGCCCTCAGCGACAAGCAGGTCGCCCTAATGGGCCGACCAGAGGGCCGCCCGATTTGAGGACTACCCTGATCTCTGCAGGGCGGAATCGTCGCCCTCCCTGGGCGTCGAGTAGGTCGTCTTAATCGGGCTGCCAGAGGGCCGCCCGATTTGGGGCGGCCCTGCCCTCGGCGGGGCTCTAGTGGAGCCGGGCGACGAGGTTGTCGCCCTGCCAGGGCAGTGGGGAGGCCGCACCATCATCGTGGCGCCAGCGGAGGCGGCGACGACGACGGTCGGTGTGTCTATTATGCCTCAGGCGGTTACACCGTTAGGGGTGGCTTTTGTGGATACCCGCACCCCGGACATGGGGAACGCTTTACGCTTCTAAGGGGACCTATCAATCATAATAGTGAGAAGTCACATGAGTCTCACCAAAACACCATTCCTAAGTTCACGGAAGAATTTTCGCAGTGGAAGCATGATAAACCTTAAGGATAAATGGAGACTAAATATTATTTCTCAAGAATCAAAGAGAACAACACGCATAAAACTGCTCTAATAAACTACTCTTCAACCATGTGTATTCAACCGAATTTTGAGGAGTCCTATCCTCCCGAAACCCCACCACCAACCACTCTTATCCACAACTTACTCCCCTTTAATACACAGAACTGAGACAAACTTTCTGTACATTGCTCTACTTCTTTTGCACATCAATGCAACAAGTCTAACCAGTTCCCCAAGCTAGCGGTCCATCAGAGTTGAAAAGATGGAAGCGGGAGGTGTGTTGTACTGCACCGTGCAGTGCAACACATCCAACGTATGCGTGTGCATCCATCTCGCGCACGCATCTCGACGCAAATGTCGATGCACTGACAATCATTGGATGTCGCATTGCACGGTACGACACCCCCACTTATTCCTGAAAAAGATGGACTATTTTCAAGTGATTTCGACCCCCAATCTACCGGACAATAGTTACCTCCAGAACCCGGAGGATAGTATTGGTCTGAGACTAATCAGGTGCTGCAAAGGAGGTGGGGCCCTGCATTATAAGGTTTTGACATACACTTTTTGCGTGGGGCCCAGACAATTTGTGGCTTCTCATTGATTGTCTCGGACATTAATTCTCCAGATTATGAAGGAAAATTTTTTCCCAATCTACTGCCGCATTGCAACAACTAAGCAAACGAAAGATTAGACAAGTCAAAATAGAGAAATTCTTAGAGACAATCCATGCCCAGAGAGCAATCCAATAGGAGCGGGACACGAGCACACTTTAGTCGTACAAAAGATTCAAGCATCAGGTCAAGAGAAAATTTTATGTCCGGGCAGCGGATCATGTTTTTTGTCCGGGACCAATCAGGCGCCTGTATAAAAGGTGGGGCTCATGCATTTTTGACTTCCGCAATACACTTTTGTGCGGCCCCATCAATTCTGACTCTGATTGAATATTCTGGACAATGCTTCGGTCCGCTGGCCGGATCAAAAAAACAGCCTCAGGTCAAACCCTTAAAGAAGCTTCGAGAGACGGCTGGAACCGTCTCTCTGTTCAAGGAACCGTCTCTCTATTCAATTTCGTCTCTCGAGTCTCGACCGGGAAATTCCACTAGAAAGCCCGCCGTAGGCGGAGGCAAGGAGACTTCTCTCCCATCTGCTCCCTCCATTGATCTGTCGCCGGACGATAGATTTGTCTCACGGCAGATCTCGGGTGCCGGCGACGTCGACGAGGAAGCAATATCGGAGGATGGACGGCGGGGAGGCGGAGAAGCAGTCGTCGTACACCTACTGGGTAAGGGAGTCCAAGGGCGATGCGGCGCCGCTGCCGGTGCCGCGGAAACTCACCCAGGAAGACATCTCCATCAATACACAGCCTGCCGCTCTGGGATCCGTATGGAATCAGGTTAATTGACTAGCCCATCTTTGCAGTCTCGTCTTCATTCCTATTTGCCTTGAATATTGTTTTATGGAAAGCAGCTACAGATTTTGCAATTTGGATTTGAAACGCTGATTTAGTTATTTGGATTTGTTGCGCATGTGATGGTGATGATGAACTGTGTGCTGGGATAGATTTGCTAGTGGCAAGGATGGGTTTTTTGAATATGGTTTTATGGGAAGCAGCTACAGATTTTGTAATGTTGATTTGCAACGCTGATTTAGTCATTTGGATTTGTTGAGTATGTGATGGTGATGATGAACTGTGTGCTGGGATAGTTTTGCTTGTGGTAAGGTCCGTAAGGATGTGGTTTTTCATTTTTGATTGAAGAGGATGACACTTTTCCCGCTCTTTAGTTTCAATAGAGGAATGGAGATCGGTGTTGGAAGTAGCTTGAACTTAAAAGTTTAGGGCTCTGTTTGGCTCAGTTGTAGCAACTTGAGAGACAGTGTTGGAAAAATCAGCTGTTTTGTAGAATGGTGTGAGAATCAGTAAAACTGTTCTAAAGAATAAAGTTTGCAGCGCTTAAAATAAAACTGTGTGATGAGTGTACATTAAAATTAGCTCCATTTTTCGTATAATATTACACAAAAATAAGAATATTTTTCATTAGCTTCACCCAATTAGATCCATTTCTTCGTGGCTGGCGGAGGATATCTGCTTGTGATCGTCTGGGGCCCAATAGAGCATAAGGATTAATGTTTACTGCCTTCTCCCTTCTCGAAAGCTTTGTCAACATTTCAGTCGGTTCATTGCAGAAAGCTGGTAATGCAATATTGTGTGGGACTATCATTTCATTTTACTCCAACATACCATATCGTGTTACAATAACATCGGATATGCTTCCTCCCTTTGTTCGGAAGCTCTTCAATATGTTTGATATATTGTAGAATTACTTTAACAAAGTGAAGTTCTCAAGACAACTTAGCCAGAACCCTGGAGCTGATCTGCAGGGCATCAAGCAAACACATGAATAGGAAGAGGGGGAGGAGGAGGAGGAGGAGGAGGAGGAGGAGAAGTTTAGATTTATTATTTTATGTACGAAGTCATCATGTGGTAACTCAAGGACCAGTTCAAGCATTAATGACAGATGGTGGATATCTGCTCGGTGAGAGACCTGCAAGTACTTTCACGGAAGAAGGCGATTCCTAAACATGTTTTCTGCGGTGGCGAAATCATGAAAAATATCATGACTAGGAATCGTTAATTTTTAACGATTTGGGCGTTGTGGCTTTTGCTGTTGCATTCCTTATTATTTTTTTTGGCGGTGCGATTTTAAAAACGACGACACGTAACTTTAAAAATGTGGAGCCAAACAGAGCCTATAACCTAGGGGATATACTACGAGGTTTCTATTACTTGCATATGCAATAAGTATTAAAATAATATTTTTTTGGGTTAAAATGGAATGTAAGGGCATCTGATTGGAAATATACGCTCATCTATATCTTATAAAATATACGATCATCTATATTTTGTTCCTGAACACAGGGGGACCCCCGTGCGGCTTGGCCGCGACAGTGCCACAACACGATGGTACTCCCGCTGCTTGCAACCTCACGCATGACATCCCCCTCTCTCCTCTCTCTATCTTCTCTCTTTTCTGCCTTCTCCTTTCAAAATTACATTTATTTATTAATTTGACAGTTATGATTAGATAATATAATAATTACGATAATTTGAACACTTGTTTTGGTTAACTTGTTTTTTTTACCTTTTTGTATGTATAATTACGTAGATGGACATTATAATTTAAATTATTTTGAAATGAATAAAAAATTTGATGATATTAGATTAAAAAAGCATAGGTAATATTGACACTATGAACGTTTCACCAAATGAAGGTTTTCCCTTTTAATATAGTATAAAACTATAGATATAGAATATAGTGCTGGCTGGGGAAGGAATGAGAACCATTTTTAATTTTCTACTTGTGTTCAACCCATACATTTGAAATTTATGTTTTCTTATGCATTGGTTGATCCCATTCTATCCAATCTGATGCAACACTTCCACAAAGGCTTATTATCACTTTTTCGTGGATATCTACAAATTGGATTTGTAACTAATTCAAAATTAATTCTTTTATTTCGAAAATAAAAAAGTAAATTATTAGCAGTATATTATATATATTGGATGCCCTCAAATTAGTGGGATAAAGGCATTCATCATGACTATGATATTATAAGTAAAAAAGCAATAGAAACATGTTTTGAAATAATGTGATCATATACAATAAAAGCAAGGCAAATACACAACAAAACGATAATGAGATAGATGGGAGAGGGATAGCTGGTCTTTAATACATGACAATGAGAATAAAAAGTATAGGGATTGGATTTACTCGCAAGGTTCAAAACGTACAAATTCCATTTCTTCCCTTTTTTCAGGACCAAGAAAACATGAATAATCCAAACTTCTTTATCTCCTTCATCGATTGCATCAAGACATGGAAATTGTGCCCGCCATAAGGATACATCACTTCCTTGCAATTCTTTTTTTTGTGGCTCTTCAGTTAGGCCTTTGATTGTCTGTTATTGCTAAAATGTTGTTTAAGTTGTGTCTCTTCCCTTCCGCTGATCTCTGAGCCTGCTTCTATATGACTTATTGTTGTCACTCTCTCGATTTGCTTTGTGTACGACCTCTAGACCCAAAAGGTTCCTTCTCAAAGCAAATGACTAGCTAGCTCAAACCAACATCTCAATCAATTTAGCCAAATGATTTAATCCATTAGTAAGAAATCTTGCTCTTGGTTTGACTTCTCCAAGTCATATATCCATGATTAAAATCTCCAACTTTCTCTCTTCCGGGATCTCTTCAAGCTTGTAGAAATGGAGAACGCCAACCTTGTATATATGTCCACTTGGTACAAATACAAAGAATGAGTACATATATATAGATGAGAGAAAGAGGGAGAAAAGTCCTATACACAATGTGGGACTAAAGAGAGGAGAGAAAAACAATAAATGCTATACAAATGAGCCTAATTTAAGTGGGTTTTTCCAACACTCCCCCGCAAGCTGGAGCGTATAGGTCATATGCACCCAGCTTGGACAAACACTGGTAGAACAGGGTGCTTGATAAGGCCTTTGTGAGGATGTCGGCAACTTGATCAGTTCCTGGAACATGCTTCAATTCGAGTTTCTTCAATTGAACCTTCTCACGAACAAAGTGACAGTCAACCTCGATATGTTTTGTGCGCTCATGAAATACCAGATTCTTTGCGATGTGTATGGCGGCTTGACTATCACAAAATAGAACAGCAGAGGAGGGGAGTTTTACTCCCAGGTCAGTAAGGAGACTTTCAAGCCATGTGAGTTCTGAGACAACCGAGGCCATCGATCGGTATTCAGCTTCTGCAGAGGAACGGGCTACCACAGCCTGTTTCTTACTCTTCCATGTAATAAGATGACCACCAAAATAAGTACTGAACCCACTAGTTGACCTTCGATCGTCCAGAGAACCCGCATAGTCGGCATCAGAATAGGCAACCAATGCGGGAGCAGAGTCAGAAGTTTTGTAAACCAGCCCTTGACCCGGAGCTCCCTTAAGGTATCGAAGAATCCGTTCAACCGCTTGAAGATGAGAAGCCCGGGGGGCATGCATGAACCGACTGACAACCCCAACTGCAAATGATATATCCGGCCTCGTGACTGTTAGATAGATCAACTTTCCCACAAGACGTCGATAGTATTCCGGGTTCGGAAGCAGCAAATCGTCATCCGAAGCATGAGCGCATAGTTTGTGATTTGCCTCCATCGGGGTACAAGCTGGTTTGCAACCAGACTGACCATCATCTTTGAGAAGATCGAGACAGTACTTTCGTTGGGAGAGCACCAACCCGTCCGGCCGCCGGGCAATCTCGAGACCCAGGAAGTAGCGAAGTTTCCCCAGGTCTTTAGTTTGAAAAACAGTGCTCAGATGTTGTTTGACATCTTGAATCCCCTTTGAGTCATCCCCAGTGAGAAGGATGTCATCAACATAGACCAACAGAAGGACGGTGCCAGTGGCCCGGTGTCGGGTAGAAAGGGAGAAATCTGCAGAACTCCGAGTGAATCCCATGTCTCGAACCACTTTGCTAAACTTGTCAAACCACGCCCGAGGGGACTGTTTGAGACCATAAATTGACTTTCAGAGAAGACATACCCGAGACTCCCCCGTGGTCTCAAACCCGGGCGGTTGGCGCATGTAGACGATTTCCTGAAGGTCACCATTTAAAAAAGCGTTCTTGATGTCGAGCTGATGAAGGGGCCAGTGGTGGTGCACCGCGACGGAGAGAAGAACGCGGACAGTGTTGAGCTTGGCCACCGGAGAGAAGGTTTCCTCATAATCGAGGCCCTCCTGTTGTGTGAAGCCACGGGCCACAAGACGGGCCTTCAGTCGGGCAACAGTGCCATCCGGAGCATGCTTGATGACGAACACCCATTTACACCTAATAGGGTGCTGACCGGGAGGTAAGGGAACCAAGTCCTAGGTCTGGTTGGCCCAGAGGGCCGTCATTTCTTCGTCCATGGCAGCCCGCCAGCCAGGATGGTGAAGCGCCTCCTGCAAAGAGTTAGGGACTGAAACAGAGGATAATGAGGTGGCAAAGTGAAGAAGAGAGGGAGAGAGGCGATGGAGAGAGACGTAGTTCGCCATTGGATGAGCGGTAGAGACGGGAGCCGGAGCAGCAGGGAGCAGAGCACCAGAGGGCGAAGCCGACTGCAGAGGGGCGACGGGATGAGGAGAGCGACGAGAGTAGACCCGGATAACCGGGGGGGGGGGGGGGTGGACGGACAGGAGGTAGAGAAGGCAGAGTGGAGGAGGAGTGAGGAGCAGGAATGACAGGACGAACGACGGGAGCTGGACTCAGAGCGCCATCGAGAGCAGGGAAGAAGGGAATATCTTCACGAAAAGTCACGTCAGCCGAGACAGTAACTTTGCGGGTAGCAGGCGAATAACAGACATAACCCTTCTGAGTGCGTGAGTACCCCACAAAGATATGCTTGGTGGCACGAGGGTCCAATTTGTCTGTGGAGGGACCGAGGTGGTGAACGTAGCAGGTACACCCAAACACCGAACGGGAAAAGGTGGAGTTGTGGGAAAGAGGAGGCTGAAGGGAGTAGCATACTGGAGGACGGAAGATGTGAGACGGTTGATGAGGAAGCAAGCCGTGGAGAGCGCGTAGTTCCAATATGGTTTGGGAACCTGCATTTGAAGCATAAGGGAGCGAGCGACATCAAGAAGGTGACGATTCTTGCGCTCGGCGACCCCATTCTGTTGTGGAGTGTATGGACACAAGGTTTGGTGAAGAATGCCGAACTCAGAGCAGAGAGTGGCAAAGGTATGGCTGGTGTACTCCCGCGCATTGTCAGTACGAATAGTGCGAATATGCGCAGAGAACTGAGTGCGAGTCTCAAGTATGAAGGCCCGGAAGACGCGGGGAAGTTCAGAGCGATCCCGAAGGAGATATAACCACGTCATGCGAGAGTAATCATCAATAAAAGTAACAAAATACCGATAGACAGAAATACTAGTAAATTTATATGGACCCCATATATCGGAGTGAACTAAATTAAAAGGAGCGGAGCTCCGAGTACAATGAGGAGGAAATGATGAACGGGGCTGTTTGCCCAAAATACATGTGTCGCAGCGAAAAGCAGGGAGAGTAACATCAGGAAGAGCCTTCCGGAGGACTGGAAGAGGAGCATGTCCCAGACGACGATGCCAATCCGAAGAGGAGATAGAGGCGAGGACAATGGGAGAGTCGTCAAGAAGATAGAGCCCATTCTGCAGCCGTCCTCTACCAATGATAGTCCGCGTCTGCTGATCCTGTATGAGAAAAGAAGAAGAAGTAAATGTCACGGAATAATTAGAATCAGTAGTAAGGCGACCAACAGAGAGTAAATTGAAAGGAGAGCCCGGAACATGTAGAGCCGAGCGCAGGAGGAGAGAAGAGGTGAGAGAAATATCAGCACATCCAGAGACTGGAACCGATGCCCCATTAGCGACAGTAATGTACTTCGGGTGAGGTGAAGACAAGTACTGAGGTGGCCTAACAGAGGTGATATGATGAGTGACACCAGAATCAAGGATCCAGCGCGTGCCAGAGGATAGGCAGGCGATACCTTCATTGGAGATAGAGGCAGCAGAGGCAACCGAGGCAGGCGGACGGCTGAGCAAGCCATGAAGATGCTGGAGCTGAAGACGAACCTCGTCGAGATCAGTACGAGAGGAGGCAGAGTCGGTAGTAGCAGCAGAGGCCTGTGGACGAGGAGGTCGGCCATGTTTGCGATAGCAGGTGGCCTCAAGATGGCCATCTTTACCGCAGAAGGAGCATTTAAGCCTAGACCGGCCACCGCGACCCCGGCCGCGAGAGTCAGAGCGGCCACCACGGGCAGAAGGGGGAAGAGGCAATAAGGGAGCTGGTGCCTGTTGAACAAGGGCCGGAGAAGGAAGACCGGGAACATCCGGAGGCGGGGAGACTTTGAGAAGCATTGAGCACACATCGGAAAAAGATGGTGTAACGGTAGAGGAGAGGATGTGAGCCCGGACACTGTGAAGATGAGGAGGTACCCGGGCCATCATCATGACGATACCCACAGCTTTCTTTTGGGTACGTTGAGCAGCGAGATCCAAAGTGGGAGGCTGATGGTGGATCCAAGCCTCAACCAGAGATCGGGCCTGAGCAACAAAGGACGTCAGGTCGGTTGTGCCACTGCTATCATGGGCCCGGAGAGCAGTGATGATATCATAGAGATGGTGGAGACTATCCTTGCCAGAGTAGAGGGTGTGGAGCTCGTCCCACATGCCTTTGGCCGTCTCATGATACATGGCCAGGCGATAAGATTCGCCATCAAGAGAGTTGAGAAGCCAAGTCTGCACACGCCCATCATTGCGTAACCATTCCTCAGTAGGGACACCAATAACAGTCTGAGTCAGGTGATGACGAAATTCTTTTGACTGAAGGACACGACGAACCAAGTGTGCCCATTCCACAAAGTTCTTCTTGCCAGTGAGCGAAATTGTAGTGATTCGAAGCTCGTCGCGGACTTCCTGGATAGAGGCCGGGCGTTCAGGAGGAGGAACAACCGTCCCGACTGAGTCTGCAGATGTAGACATGGGGGCGACCTGGATGAGGTCGCGGCGAGCTGGAGGAGGCCGCGGCGGACTGGCGAGCTGGCGGGCTGGAGGAGACCGCGGCGGACTGGCGAGCTGGCGGGCTGGATCAGATCGCGGCGGGCTGGAGCAGACCGCGGCTGACTGGAGCGAGCTGAGAAGAGAGGACAAGCCGGGGCTGGCTGGCGAGCTGGCGGGCTGGAGGAGACCGCGGCGGACTGGAGGCAGCAGCTAGAGGAAGCGGAAGACTGCGGACTGGATGAGGTCGCGGCGAGCTGGAGGAGGTTGCGGCGAGCTGGAGGAGGTCGCGGCGGACTGGCGAGCTGGCGGGCTGGAGGAGACCGCGGCGGACTGACGAGCTGCGGACGCTGCGCTTACGGCGGACGAAGGAGACCAAGGGATTGAGGTCGCCGAGGTCGCGCCGGACAAAAAGAGGCCGCAGCGGACAAGGGGAAGCAGTGGACCCCACAGGATGGCTATAAAGAGGGGGCCAGGGGAGGAAGGAAGAGGAGGGTATAGAAGTGGATCCACGGGAGGAGAGGAAGCGGACTGGACAAGGGAGGCCGCAGGAGAGAAGCGGACTGGACAAGGGAGGCCGCAGGAGAGAAGCGGACTGGACAAGGGAGGCCGCAGGAGAGAAGCGGACTGGACAAGGGAGGCCGCAGGAGAGAAGCGACTAGAAGGTGCGGACAGAAAAGGGAGTCCGCAGGAGTCCGGAACCTGGCTCTGATACCATGTAGAAATGGAGAACGCCAACCTTGTATATATGTCCACTTGGTACAAATACAAAGAATGAGTACATATATATAGATGAGAGAAAGAGGGAGAAAAGTCCTATACACAATGTGGGACTAAAGAGAGTAGAGAAAAACAATAAATGCTATACAAATGGGCCTAATTTAAGTGGGCTTTTCCAACAAAGCTTAATTGCAGGATCTAGCAGTCTCCAAACACTGTTTAAACTTCTCTGTTAGAATAGGTTTGATTAACATGTTTGTTAAGATTCTTGTAGTAATCTTTTGAACTAGAATACTATCTTTGTCATCAGAGTATGATCTTCCTTGACAACATTTTGAAGATAGTGTTGCCATATATTGATATGCTTAGTGTTTATCAGAAAAAATATATTTGCTAGTTATTTGAGTTGCACTATGACCATTAAAATAGACCACTTAAGTGTGTTGCTAAACACAGAACACTCACTCGTGCCCTTCTCCCACAACTAGATCTTAGATCAGGAATTCCCCTACTTGTTCCTACAACTGCTCACTTGTGCGCTTAATCATGCAGCAGGAGCTCGAACGATGCTCACTCGCGCCTTTGTTCTCACAACTGCTCCACGTCTGCCTGAGCTCCGAACATGAGCCTGCCTGCCTGATCTCGCGCAAGCTCAAGCCACCCGGCTGTTCCTCTCAAGTGATTCCTCCCTCCCACACTCCCACCCATCTACTTGCTCCCTTTCTTGCGAATGCATTGCTTGCTCTCTTTCTCACACATGCATGCACTCACATATTGCTCATTATCGCACACATTATTTGACTTGCTCGCAGATGTCTCGTGCACTATACCTAAATCTACGTCCTCCTGGACTTGCCTATCTCTTGCCCTTCTCACTGAAATCAATTGCCCGATTTGATGGTGGGATCTTCATTATTTGCAGGCCATGTTAGTTCACTCAAACCAACTATCTCGTCTGGTTGTACTCGTTCTGGTTTGACATGACCTCTCAGAGTCATCTACCTCATCTTATTGCGGCAGTGCCTGTTTCTCTTACAAATGATATTGACAATGGAATGGAGTAAGAAACTTGGATGAAAGAGATGCTAGGGGTCCTCGGGTGTCTCTTTAATAATGTTGACCCTTCCATAGACAACATTATAATGTGCATAAAAATCACAAAGGATATATGTGATTACCTTGCATCTTTACTCTTTGAAGAAAATCCCTTGTATATTTAAACAACATCATCGACCCGGCGCCCTCTTCATTGAAAATTTGTCCTTTTTGATCAATCATTACTCTGTATTCAAAGGGCTTTGTGATAAGCTTCATGTTTTTCACCCTCTCAATACAGATATGACTATTCTATGAAAACAATGAGGTGAAATGACACTTGTTCGATTTCTGGCTACGCTACCGTCTTACCGTGACTTCATGAAAAATTAGATTCTCACCTCTGGTCCTCTACCTAGTCTGACTGTAGTGTATGCCAAACTATTACGCTTGCCCACAACATTGGCTACTCCTGAAAATACTTCTGGTCTTGCTATTACTTATGGAGGATGAAGTCGTAGGCGAGGAAGAGGGAGATCTACTCGTGATCGAGGAGTCTTACAACATTCCTCTCGCAAATGTGGCTATTGTGGTAACACGAATCACACTGAAGAAAAATGTTGGGAAAACATGGAATGCATGAATGGACAAACCAAATCTCCACCGAGCGTATTACCTTTCAGATTGATTCCATTAAACATATTACTTAAGTTCTGTCGATATGGAAATACTTGAGAAACTTCTCTACCCATGGGATTCTTCCCAGACCACTCAACCTCATGATGCTATTGCTCATCACCTAGGTAGTTTTGTGGGCTGCTCTACATTTGACAAGTCTTCTACTTGATTACTTGATTCTGGAGCCTCTACCTCTGCTCACTCTTCAATAATTTGAAAAATTTCTCTGAACAATCTCTTGTGATGCTCGCCAAATGGTTCCATCTCCATTGTTGGAGTTGGTGATATTACCACTCTCATAGTCTCGTGCCATTGACCTTTGTTTTTTATGCTTCAAGTTCCCATTAAATACTGCTTCTATAGGTAAATTAACAAGATCCTTGTATTGTCGTGTAACATTTTACCCCTACTCTTGTTTGATGCAAGATCTCATGACAAGTAAGATGATTGATGAGGGATATAAAGGTAGGATTAACTCCACTACCTATAGATAGGAAGACCGCCACTTGTTGCGTCGTTATTATCATCCTTTGCATCCTTTTATCAATGACACTTTCGTCTTGATCACCCGCTTGCCAAGCAACTAAATAGTTTTTTCCTTCCGATTCTAGCTAGTCATTCTAGTGTGAAACTTGCCAACTTGGCAAATATCATCGCTCCGTGTTTTCCTCCGGTACTAGTACACGTAGCGAATGTCCTTTTCCTTTAATTCACTATGACATTTGGGGGTCTTGCAAAATTTCATCTTCTTCTGAGGTCAGATATTTTGTATTGTTTATTAATGATTGATCTAGGGCTATATAGATATATTTGTTAAAAGATAGTATTGACTTTGTGAAACATAATTGTAAAAATCTTTGTTAGAACATTTTCGTTAGGATTATGACACCCTTGCACCGACACTCAAGAATTACATAAGCATTCTAATTCTGATTATGCCCGATGTTTACTAGATCGAAAGAAGACTATGCCTAGTGTGACATTTTTGAAAGCTGAGGCAGATAGGAGTTTAAAATTGAAAATGAGAATGGAGTAGTAAAAAGAAAATAAAGAAGTTGAGGAGTCTCATATTAAAAAAGTTTATTCTTAACACAATGTACCTGTACTCACAGAATTCTTTGTCCTTTAAACACAAATACTGTTTTGTCTGAGCTGGGGCTTTAAAGGCAAGCATCATTTCCTTGAGCTCCTTGTCCGACGTGCATGATTCCACTCTCCTGATAACCAATATATATTTATGCAATTAATTTAATAACAGGGTCTTCTATCTCTCAGAATAAAATTTGAAATTTAAACTTAATAAAATAAATAACTTATTAGTGAAGCAGATTGAGCCATATGGAAAAAGGAGCCATCTTAACATGCAACAGATGTAGAGGGAGCCCAATGATTATCTTGATACATCCAAGATACTTTGACAGTTGTTGTATATCTGGCTAGTTCCAACGATGGCATGGCTGGATCATGCCCTCAAGCAAGATTCGATGTAGGATGTATTTCTTTTACGAGCACAACACCTTTTGCACCTTTTTCCGCGCGTATTAGGGGAGATATGAATTTATTACACCCTAGCATTATATATATGTATATATATAATAAGAGAAAAATGACCCTGGAGATGAGATCTATCTGTTGTCGGAGTCGGATCTTCGATTGGGTTTACAGAGCTCCACCAACGTCTCCTTCCCCAAACCTCTCCATCGAATTCAGTCCGAGACCACTTTTTGGTTCCAAATGGCTAGGGAACAATCATTATGGGGTGGAGGCAAATGCACATCTTACTTTAGTCTACACAAAAAAAAATTACCAATAGGCCCTTCTACCAACACCCTAACTGCAAAGGAGGACGGTTATACCAATAGGTCTTTCCAACCTTCTAGTTAATTTCAACTGAAGTGGCTGGTTATACCAATAAGCCCTTCGTTCACCTTCAATTCTATCACATTAAATCATACAAATCATATTAGATTTCGAGGAGGGACTGAAGGAAACTAGCAGAAACAAAAATGGGGGAAGTGACCCAAGTGGGGAAGAAAGCCAAAACATTATGATCTAACTAATGTCCGACACGACCCATGGACATTGGCGTGTCGCCTGACCGTGTAGCCTAAAATGTAATGATTAGGTCTAGGAGGCTTGAGGCAAATCTGGGGGTGGGTTTGCTAGGGCCAACCGGTTTAAGGGACTAGTCGATCTAGCAAACCAAAACTGTAATTTTCATCACCTTTGAACTGTGTTAAAAGATCATAAATTTTGCATCCATTCACATTGAGTAATAATGAATGTATTTTTCTTTTACATGATTACAGGTTCTAGTTATTCTTCCTTACTTTCAAGCATTCTATAATGAAATAAAACTCATTTCCCCTCTCTTTGGATGATATACACTGACAATGCTCTTGAATACATACAACAAGACTTTTTATCCTTTTGTACCGCACATAGAATTTTACATCAAATCTCTTGCTTATATACACTACAACAAAATGATGTTACTGAAAAGAAAAAAAACATCATTTACTTGACATTACTTGCACCCTCCTTTTTCATACAATGTACCCAAAATATTTTGGCCAGATGCGATTTCGACAACAAACTACTTAATTAATGGTATGTCGTCTTCAGTTTTTAATGATAAAATCTCATATCAATTTTTTTCTCTTCCATCCAAAATATTTGTGCGCTTTTGTTTCATCCATGACTATGCTCTAGCCTTGATAGGTTTTTCTTTGTGCCATTTGTCTTAATTTTCCTTAGTTACCCTGTTACTCAAATGGATTACTGGTACTATGATTCTATTGCCAAAAAGAGCTATGTCAGTGCACTTTTTGAAGACACATCTTTCTTT
Source organism: Platanthera guangdongensis (assembly GCA_039583875.1). NCBI lineage: Eukaryota > Viridiplantae > Streptophyta > Magnoliopsida > Asparagales > Orchidaceae > Platanthera > Platanthera guangdongensis. The sequence continues at coordinate 272,583,051 of CM077150.1, forward strand.
TCCGCTACCAAACCTCCCACGGTACCCTGGCTCCTCTACCTGATCTGATTTTTTTGGAGAACACTCTTGCTGCTAATTCGCCCATGCAGGTCTATTAGAGAAGACACATGTTCAACCCCTGTTGACTTATACATCCTTCTTTTCCTCCACCAAACCTCCCATGACTACCCTGACTCCTATACCTATTCTGATTTTTCTGAAGAACACTCCTGCTGCTAATCCGCTCATGCGGGTCTATTAGAGAAGACACATGTGTTCGTCTCATGTTGACTTACCCTCATTATTATCTCTTCTCTCCTACAACTTTTGAACATGATAATCCTCAGTTTTTACCTGCTTTAGACATTTATTTACTCATTTCCTTTCGTAAACCTCAATGCATGGTAGTGTGGTACTAAATATCCTATTGCTCACTATGTCTCTATTGATCATCTCAATTCTACCGTGAAGGCTTTTATTGCAGCTTTATCCTCAATTTCTATACTTGAGATTGTTGTCGAGGCCATGCCTCATCCTAATTGGAGGTCTGCAATACCGGAAGAGATGGATACCTTGCATACCAGACATACATGGGAATATGGGATCTTGTGCATCTACCACCAAATCTAAAGGCAGTTGGATGTGTTGATGGGTCTTTCACCATAATAACTCTTCCAAGCACTTTGTTTACGACTAAATCAAGACATCTGTGAAGTTCTTGTGCAATGAGAAGGCGCACAAGGCTACAAGCCATGGCAACTTGGGAAATGGGAACTGCTCGACGAATTTGGGCAGACAAGCCCATCATTCTAGCTTGAAGGCATGTTCATTTTGAACGATGAGAGTGATGTTAATGATGCATATGAACATATAATTGAAAGATTGAACGAGGAACTCTGATCCGCTGCTTAGCGAATTCCCTGCTGCCTTAGTTTATTTTTGTTATTTTATTTAAGTTTTATTATTGAAGTACTTTTGATTGTGTTGTAATGGGGCCATCCCAATATACTTGATTGATGTGGTTTGGAATATTATATTTGTACCTACGTCCTCCGCTAAGTAGCCATAGGTCGGCAACGAAAATAGAAGAGAAGAATCTTCATTGGCTTCTTCCTCTACTGTGAGCGACCTTCACCCCGTGCTACATCCTATTTAAGGGCCTGGATTACTTATCATATCTAACATTTTTTTTCTTTATTTTGCACTCAATTTTTCAATATCAAAGGTTCTCTCTCATGTATGTCCTCTTCTACATGTTCTACTTAATTGATATTACGTCATTTGATTGGATCTTGGTGATTATGGGTTAGTGCAGGATATCTATGTACCTTGCATATGTTTAACTAATATAAGTCATTCCATGTGCTTATCTAACTCCTGCGTGTATAGTTTTTAATGATTTTATTGCACCTTGCAGGCCGGAACTTGGGAGGAAAAAAATCTAAATACATGGGCAAACCGTAGAATAAAGGTTTAGTGTTATCCAATTTGGCTCATCTTTCATTTTTGATTATTTATAAGAAGTTTTAGTGGTTCGTAATTTTGCTATTATCTTACCAATAGATGAGTGCTATGCTATCTTATTGACTTGAATATTTCCTTTCTTCCATTGTAGGAACTTCTTAGCTCCATGTCATTGGAGTTTTCTAATGGAAAGGCAGCTGTTGATGAAGTAACTAAATGTTCAGGGGATGTAAGTTATTGTGCTGAACCATTTGGAATTATGATCATGTTCTAAATTTTATGTTGTGTGCTAAGATGTTTGCCTATTATGTGAGATGTTCTCTTAGATTAGGAACTAATCTAATTGTGTTTCTCAAGAGTTTGTATGGTTGCGTTTTGTTAGAAATGATATGCCATGTTGATAAAGGAAAGCTAATTGATGATAAACACTATTTTTCATTGTTCGCATATTGATAAATGATGCTAGTTTATGATATTGTGACAGATGTTACGGACCCACGCTGGTAATCACGTACAAGCACCGCAACTCAGCGCTCGCCATTTAGGATATATTTTATGTCCTCTTGTATCTTTTATTTTTAGGCGATTGTTAACCGCAACCCGTAATTGGCTAGTCGCACCACAAAATCTCTCAATTTTTCGCGCCTTTTCGAAATACGCCTTGTACATGCAATTTCAGGATTAGTGTTCAACACGAAAGTTGTAGATATCGACGAGATCTACAACTTTCGTGTTGAACACTTTTCCTGAAATCGCATGTACAAGACGTATTTCGAAAAGGAGCAAAATCTGGGCATATTTTCAAAGTACACCTTGTACATGCATTTTTAGGAAAAGTGATCAACACGAAAGTTGTAGATCTCGTCAATATCTACAACTTTTGTGGTGAACACTTTTCCTGATATTGCATGTACAAGCCGTATTTCGAAAAGGCGCGAAAAATTGGGAGATTTTGGGGTGCGGCTAGCAAAATAACGGGTTGCGGTTAACAATCACCTATTTTTAAGCACTTTGTATTTTATGTGATGTTGGACTTATGTTGGACTTTGGGTCCGGTGGGGTATCCAATCCATATGGGTTAGAGCTTGTTTGCTTGGAGGGATATGAAATCATTAATATAAAAATCTCTCTCTCTAATTCTCTCTTTTTATCTTCACGGATCGCCCTACCCGACGCCCTAGACGCAACTCGCGCCCCCTCCGCCGATCGCAACGTCCGCGCGGTCTCTTCCTCCCGTTGGACAACGCTGTAACTCCCTCCAACCTGTCGCTACCCCCGTCGACCCTTCCCGATGAGTTAGGGTTCCAGTCAGAGTCAACCCGATCCATTGCAGGACTTCCCTCCCCTTCAACGGAGAACGAGGGCTTAAGCGAAGGCCCTTAACATCTTGGTATCAGAGGTCTCTTCCTCCACGGCTCCTCCAAATCCCTCCCCACCACCGGCTACAACAACTTTCGCCGCTGATGCCCCGTTGCCCAACCAATCGGCTGTTCTCGCGCCCAGATCCGTCCACCTGGTGCATCGTGTACACTCCCCCGTCCTCTTGGGAGCTTCTACTGCCGGTCTTCCGCTGCTATCAGTGAGCACATGCATTTTGCCTACTCCCCCTCCTTCCTCTCATTCCGCTCGGACAACACCCATGGATGAGGGAAACCCCGACAGACTTACCTTGGCTGAGATCTTGGAGTCATTCCAGCACATGATGATGGCCAATAATAAGGCCTTCATCGAGGCCCTCCGACGAACGCCTCCCCGCCCGCCCCGCGTGTTGTTTCAGCTTCCTCACACACGGTTCAGGAGCTTATTCCAGCGAACTAATGAGGGCAACTTTCCCCACTTTGTGAAGATGGACCTTCCGCTCAACAGTTCTTCGAAACCCAACACACTCCGTAAGAGAATTGGATTGGTATTGCCTCTTTTCATCTCATGGGTTCCGCCTAGCTCTGGTTCTCGCAGCTCCGTCGTCAGCGTCCGCACCTGGCATGGGAGGATTTCAAATTGCAATGCATCCTCCGTTTCAGCCCTCCCTTGAGCGGAAACCTTATTGGTGATCTCATTTCCCACCGGCAGACGGGCTCCATCGATGACTATATCGAACAGTTTTAGTTGCTCCTCTCTCGCACCCCTTCTGTTCCAGCGTCACGCCAAGTACCCTTATTCATTGCGGGCCTTCACGAGCGTCTTTGTCTGGACGTTGAGTTGCAGTTTCCTCTAGATCTCTCCACAGTCATGAGCTTGTCTCGCGTTTTTGAGAAATGTTTATTGATGGACTGTCTGTATTTGGGTCGTCGATCTGATGAGGGTCTCTCTAGAGATTTTGGCCCCTCCCCCTCCCCGGTTAGCACTGGAATCGGCAAGGGCAAAAAGGGGGCCCGACCGTCCACCATTCAACGACTTTCCACACAGAAGATGACAGACTGCCGGGCCAAGGGACTCTGTTTCAAATGTGATGCTCCTTTACCCGTAGACATCAATGCAAACGCCTTTTATGACTAGAGATGGAGGACCCCTCTGACGAGGATATTAGGGAAGAGGACACGGTGGATCCTCAACTTTCTATTCATGCTCTGACAGGACTTCAGTCGGAAGACACGATTCAGATACAAATCTCAGTGGTACACGATTCAGATACAGATCTCAGTGGTGGGCCAGCCGCTGATCTCTCTCCTGGATTCCGATAACACATAGTTTTCTCAGTGACATCACCGCCCAACATCTCCACCTGCCAGTGACGGGCCCTTCGAGTCTTCGGGTTTCCGTCGCGCACGACATGGCCATGACATGCACAGGAGTTTCCCGTGCGGTACCGATTATAGTTGAGGTTTATCATTCTCATGTGAACTTCTATGTGATTGCGCTTCGGGGCTTTGAGGCCTTGTTAGGAGTCCGCTGACTCCGTACTTTGGGTCCATTGTTGTTGGACTTTCACACTGACAATGACCCGCGGTCATCACCCCCACCAGACGGTCTGACAGGGTCGCCGTCTGACTTAAAGACCCTCTTATAGGAGTACAACGATTCTACCACCGCACCGACGGGACTTCCTCCCTCACCGCGCTATGGTCACTACATTTTCCTCTTGCCAGAAACGATGCCCATAGTTGTCGGCCTACCGCTATCCGTTTCGTCAAAAGGACGAGATCAATTGACAGTGCACCACTATGCTGCAGCGGGGCATCATCCGCCACAACGTGTCCCCCTTCTCCTCTCCTGTCTTGTTGGTCCATAAGAAGGACGACACATGTCATTTGTGCGTTGTTTACCGCGAGCTGAATGCGCAAACTATTACGGACAAAATTCTCATTCGAGTTGTGGAGGAGGCTACTGGACGAGCTGCACGACGCCCGCTTCTTCTCGAAGCTGGATCTTTGCTCTGGGTATCATCAGGTGCGCACGGCTCCTGAGGATGTGGAGAAGACTGCCTTCCACACCCACCATGGGCACTTCGAGTTCCTCGCGATACCCTTCAGACTCACGAACGCACCCTCTACCTTCCAGGCCCTTATGAACGAGGTATTCACGACATTTTACGTCGTTATGTGCTTTTATTTGCTAACATTTTGGTCTACAGTGTGACATGGGAGTCCCATCTGTGCCACCTCCGAGCAGTTTTTCTGTTAATCCGGAACAAGGTTGTCAGGATCAAGATCTTAGCTGGGATCGTTTCGGGGATTGGATCGGATCAGATCGTAGGATTGGATCGAGGATTGTAAGATCCTACTACATTCATAAAGTAAGACTTAAAATAAGCAATAACATAGATAGCCTTGAGTTACATAACTTAATCAGCCATACATACACAACAATATAAATATAAAGTTCATATAATGTTCAACTTTTGCAGCGGAGTATTAAAACAAAACAAAGAACCGTAACCACATTTGAGAAGCTTCGGCTTAATTTAAGAAAAACCTACTTGCACTTGTCCAAGAAATGATATACCAAGAGTTTATTAATATACCACTCCCACAAAATCAACACAGCATAAATTGATAGCATGAACGTGTTACGGTCGCGCCTTGGTCGCGCATGTCGCGAACTATTTATCTAGTCGATTTTATATTTTGTAGGCGTAATCTATCCTCCATGTCTAAGCCCAAGGAGGGGGCACTTTTATGAACTATATATATGTATGTGTGTGGCCAAGACAAGTAAGCAAGAAGTATTTTCATTTTGTTTTCTCTAACCCTCTCTCTAGCTCTCTCTCTCTCTACCGTGCTTATCCCGCCGCGTTGCCCTAGCCGGTTTCGTATCCCGCAGGAAATCGCGAAAACCGCGATCCTACTGTGCCGCCTCCCCCGACTCGCACGCCTCTAGCCGCCGCCGCCATCGCTTGCCGGAATCCCTCCTCCTCCCTTGAGGACTTCCCTCCTCTTCCCCGGAGCACCCACTCGCAATCCCGAGCATGTAACAACTTGGAATCAGGGGGAACGCTCCTCCCCGCCGCCAACATACCAGATCTGCCCCGACGAAGCTCCGCCCCGACCAACTCCGGCCCGCACAGCATCGCCCCGGCCAACCCCGACCCGCATAGCTCCGCCCCGACCAACTCCGGCCCGCACAACGCCGCCCCGGCCAACCCCGACCCGCACAGCTCCACCCCGACCACCTACGGCCCGCACAGCGCCGCCCCGACCTCCTCCGTTCCGAACGGCCCTTCCCGACCAGCTGCGGCCCGATCGATCCCTCCCCGACCTCCTCCCGCCCGCACGACCCCTCCGCGCAGTCAAACCCTTAACACTCGGCTTTGCACCGGCTGCTCACCGTCGGCCCCTCTTCCTCGCGCATCCTTCTCGGCTCCTCCCTCGACGGGGGCCCCTTGATCGCCGCCTCTACCGTACTTCCGCCACCGACACCTTTTACCTCCATTCCCTTCTGCGCCGCTAACCCACCACCTCCGCCTCACGCAATGGCCGATCAGCCCTCCCTCGCAAATTTTCGAGTCTTTCGCCAAGCTCCTCACAGACAACAACAACGCACTCATTGCCGCCGTCACCACCCAACTAGCGGCTAACCAATCGGCCCAACCGGCCGCGGGTTCCTCCAGTGAAGCGCCGATTCCGCCAACCCTGCCAGAGTTTTGTCTCCCGCGGCATGACGACAACTGGATAGCGCAATATTTGCGGTTGGATTTTCCAATATTCGACGGTCACGAAGACCCCTTAGCTTTGCTCTCTCGTTGCGAGCAGTTCTTCGCCCACCAGCGCACCCCTTGGGACGAGTGGCTCAACATTGCTGCCTTTCACCTGATGGGCCCCACGCAACTTTTGTTTTCCCAATTACAACGGGAAAAACCACTACTTTCTTGTGAAGATTTCGTGGTGAACTGCACCCTCTGCTTCGGGCCACCCCTCCACAGCAATCCCTTGGGGGATCTCATTTCCATCCGACAGATTGGTCCGATCGACGAGTACCTTGAACAGTTTCAAGTCCTCCCGGCCCGCACTACCACCGTTCTTCCGACACAACAGATGTCCATCTTCACGACGGGACTCCATGAGCGCCTCCGCATGGACGTAGAATTTCAGGAACCCGCAGATCTGACCACGACAATGAGTTTGGCTCGCATTTTCAAGAGCGTCTGATTTTGGACCGCCCTCATCTACATCACCAGGACGCCGAGGGGGTCCAAGCGTCCTCTGCGGCCTATGTCATCGACCACAACCAGTCTCATCGCCCCAGACCGCGAAGCCGACCGCCCAACTACCATTCGACGACTGTCGCCACATGAGATGAATGACCGCCGTGCCAAGGGCCTCTGTTACAACTGCGACGAGCCATTTTTCCGCGGACATTGCTGCAAGCGCCTCTTCTGGTTGGAGGTCGACGACTCGGCTTCTGAACGGGATGCTGACACTGACACGGGAGATCTGACGTCTACCATCACTACAGACCAAGCTTGAGGGCAGACTTGTCGTCAGGCAGGGTGGGGATGTTGGGGATGTTACGGTCCCGCCTTGGTCGCGCATGTCGCGAACTATTTATCTTGTAGATTTTATATTTTGTAGGCGTAATCGATCCTCCATGTCTAAGCCCAAGGAGGGGACACTTTTATGAACTATATATATGTGTGTGTGGCCAAGACAAGTAAGCAAGAAGTATTTTCATTTTGTTTTCTCTAACCCTCTCTCTTGTTCTCTCTCTCTCTCTACCGTGCTTATCCCGCCGGGTTGCCATAGCCGGCTTCGTCTCCGACAAGAAATCGCGAAAATCGCTATTCTACTGTGCCGCCTCCGCCGACTCGCACTCCTCCAGCCTCCGCCACCATAGCTCGTCGGAATCCCTCCTCCTCCCTTTAGGACTTCCCTCCTCTTCCCCGGAGCACACACTCGCAATCCCGAGCATGTAACAGAATAATGAATTGTATGTAATGGCATAATGTGTTAAGAAAAATATTACACGAACCTTCAGAAAGTGACCAACTAATTCAGCTTGAAAACCATCGTCCATCTCAACAAGAGCATGATCTGGTTTGTTATGCAACAATCTTCATGTAATAAAACATAAAAAATTGTTACAACTGAAGACAAATTTAGTATGAGTAAAACAATATCAAGTAACATACTAACAGTAGATGAGAAAATGTCAACAATAATATGTCTGTTTATCAGTTAAACAAGTAAATTCAACTTTAACTATGAACTCACACAAATCATTAATAGGCACATCAAATAGAAGTCATCTAACCCATCAAATAGTAAATACAAAAATAATGTCTAAAACAAAATAACAAATCCAAGAGTAGGTAGGTGAGACTGGTGAGTAGGTCTATTATAAAATCATCAATATAAATCATTAACATGCACATTAACCATATCTTCATCACCAATAATCGCATCTTCCTCATCACCATCACTGGCATCCTCATCGTCATCTCATTCACCCTCACTAATATACTCAGTAACATCGAGATCACTGCGCCTTAGGGTGAGATCTTCGACTTCACCTACAATAAAAGAATTTAATTAAATGAGTTTTTGATACTTGATAGTTGATACTAAAAAGTGAAAAATTGAATTTTGAGAATATTCTTCATTTATAATAAAACTTACCTTCTTCATTAACTTCTTTAACAGATTCTTCATCATTACTTTCAGCACTCTCGTCATTATAAGTTTCATGTGTATTTTGAAGCATTCTCAACCAGTTGCCCTTAAGTGGAAGAACTAGATCTTTCATCTCCGGATCCATTCATCATCCGAAGAGATATCTTCGAAATTATAGAACTTTTCCTTCAATTAGGTATCCCTTTTATCCTATCGTTCCATTAACCTCATATTGTACATGAGTACATCACAAAAACTAGATCATTCATTTTTTTGATGCAAACGATTTTTTGGAGTGCTTCTATTAAATATCATGACAATAAAAAACAGTAAGAATACTAATATAAGAATTAATCTTATATATAAGTTATGTGTGAGGATATTTTAGTGCAATTGAGCTCACCATCTCAAATGCGCTCCAATTGTGTTTACATCTGGAAGAGCTACATGTAGAACTTAGAACGCGAATTGCAAATTTTTTCAATTCCGGGCAATTATCGCCATAGGAATCCCACCAATCAGCTATAAAATACAATATTGTAATTGATTAAAATGATATTAATATGCCTAATGATTAATAATTTTAAATTATTTAACCGAGAGTTCTTTTACTTCTAGTTGCCTTTGCAGACTATAAACCAAATAAGCCTCTTGCATGTTTGAAATCATCCATCTGAATATCTATCTTTGTCCTCTCATCTTCGTTTGGAATCATTCATTGGAGACAACTGTAAAAGCCAATTTTGACTTCTGCATCAGCTCTAAAAGTTGGGCTAAAGTGATAATGAAGATTCAAATAATAAGCTACGACATGCAATGGTCTATGAAGTTTGGTTGCCCATCTCTCATCAATGATGACCCATATTGACTCATATCTACAAAAAATAACATTGCATATTATCACAAAAAATAAAAGAAAATAATCATTGCATATAAAATTATAAACGCTTGAATTCAAAACAATTAAATTACTAAGGCTCCATTTGGTTCGGCGGTGGCGAGTCGATTCTGCGGGTGGAAACGAAGTGTTCGAACCGGAGGGGGGAGGTGACTGCTCCAAACAGAGCTTTTTGGGGCGTTTCTCAAGGCGGGCGGGTGGAAACAGGGCAAACGCCGCCGGAGATTCATTTGTTTACCCTCCTTCCGGCAGCGTTTGCCCAAAACAGAGCAGCGAAACGGCCAAACAAATAGAGCCTAACTTTTTTTGATGTTATCAAAATTTAGTTAAATCTTTTCATTTGTTTTATCCATCTGCTCATATATGAATCCCATCATAGGACCCTCTGAATCAACCATTCTAAGCACCTTAATTAGTGGAAAATCTGCTTTCAAACATATTGTGACATGAGACCAAAATCGCCTTGTGTTCAAAACAATTTTCTGAATCGATTTTCCCTCCTTCGAACCAGCAAATCTACTAGACTTCCACCTGGAGGAAGTAAACATTGGCATCAAACCACCCTTGTTCTACGAAAGACATCCCATTGTCAAGCTGTTGCAAATCTGGTGACTGCAGGTCGGATTAATTCTCTTCCCTTTGTAAAATCAAGCAAACAAGTATGAAGCAAAGTTCTAGAATAGATGTAGGTTGTTATTTTCCCACCGTTTGCTATTGTTAACTTATGCAGCTCAAATTTTTTTTTTTTTCAAAATCTTCTAAAATCAAGTCAATACAGTGAGCAACACATGATGTAAAATGTTGGAACCGAGATTCAGTTCCACCTAGAGTTCGGACCTAGGGGTGCAGCTCACACCTACTTCTCCCAAGCCGTCCCTTGGTGAAAGACTTGAATTTGGGAAATGACCCTTGGCTCTAGCGTGGAGGTCCCACCTCACACCCGAAAGATCTTTGAGATCTTCCCCTCCCTAGCAAATGCTGAGCTAGGTGCCTTGGAGGATGAAGGAAGAAGATGAAGTGGTGAAAACAGATCCTTCTCCAAGGCACCCCAAGGGTCTATTTATAGATTTTTGGGGATGGACTGCCAATAGCGCAATTCCACTGCTCTGAAATTACTGAAATACCCTGGCAAAATAGCAGACCCTCTAGCCGGGCGAGACCCTCAAAGAGCCGTGGCGGATGCCGGCTTCCCGTCGCACCCGCCCCCTGAAACAGGACGGGGCGGGCGCCGGCCTCCCGCCGCACCCGCCCCCCTTGAAAATAGCTCCCGCTGCACTCGCCCCCTGAAGATAGGCCGGGGCGGTGCCGGCCTCACCCCGCCCCCGCCACCTGAAGGAGGGGCCGGGGCGAGTGTCGGCCTCCCGCCGCACTCGCCCCCTGAAGAGTACACCAAACATTAGCAAGTTATGCGATTTTTTCGTCCCCCTACTAGTATATCATGCAGATCAACAATAAATTTGACCCCAAGAGTGCAAAACCTCATAAAAGGTTACAAATGTGTAGCAAGTCTTGCGCCTGCCTGGGGACCCCACTCCGCCAATACGGGGTTGTACACAATCCCGACTCTTTTTGAGCAAGTTCCTCGCTCGGAAAGAAACATCCAACCCAACGTATTCGCTGAGTGTATAATCTTGGTACCAAAAATACTTGGCCTCTCCGATGGGTCAACCTACTATGCCAGCTAACGGGAGTCTGGATGGCGAGATCCCCTCCGGGTAGAATTCACTTAACCTCCCTGAGAGGTCCACCTGCCCTGCCAGCTAATGAGAGCCTGGGTGACGAGATCCCCTCCGGGTAGGAACTTTCTCTCCACCGAGGCACATTCGATCCATCCAGCTAGTGAGAGACTGGGTGAGGAGATCCTCTCGGGGTTGGAACTTTCTCTCCGCCTGAGGCACATTCGACACATTCAGCTAGTAAGAGCCTTAGTGAGGAGATCCTCTCGGGGTTGGAACTTACTCGCTACCGAGCCACATTTGACCCATCCAGCTAGTGAGCCTGAGTGAGGAGATCCTCTCGGGGTTGGAACTTACTCTCCACCGAGGCACATTCGACCCATCCAGCTAGTGCGAGCCTGGGTGAGGAGATCCTCTCGGGGTTGGAACTTACTCTTCACCGAGGCACATTCAACCCATCCAGCTAGTGAGAGCCTGGGTGAGAAGATCCTCTCGGGGTTGCTTCCTTCTCTCCACCGAGGCACATTCGACTCATCCAGCTAGTGAGTCTTGGTGAGGAGATCCTCTCAGGGTTGGAACCTTCTCTCCACCGAGGCACATTCGACCAATCCAGCCAGTGAGAGCCTGGGTGAGGAGATCCTCTCGGGGTTGGAACCTTCTCTCCACCGAGGCACATTCGACCCATCCAGCGAGTGAGAGCCTGAGTGAGGAGATCCTCTTGGGGTCGGTTCGTTCTCTCCATCGAGGCACATTCGACCCATCCAGCTAGCGAGAGCCTGGGTGAGGAGATCCTCTCGGGGTTGGTTCCTTCTCTCCACCGAGGCACATTCGACCCATCCAGCTAGTGAGAGCCTGGGTGAGGAGATCCTCTCGGGGTTGGTACTTACTCTCCACCGAGGCACATTCGACACATCCAGCTAGTGGAAGCCTGAGTGAGGAGATCCTCTTGGGGTTGGAACCTTCTCTCCACTGAGGCACATTCGACCCATCCAGCTAGTGAGAGTCTGGGTGAGGAGATTCTCTCAGGGTTGGTTCCTTCTCTCCACCGAGGCACATTCGACCCATCCAGCTAGTGAGCCTGTGTGAGGAGATTCTCTCGGGGTTGACACCTTTTCTCCATCGAGGCACATTCGACCCATCCAGCTAGTGAGAGCCTGTGTGAGGAGATTCTCTCGGGGTTGTCACCTTTTCTCCATCGAGGCACATTCGACCTATCCAGCTAGTAAGAGCCTGAGTGAGGAGATCCTCTCGGGGTTGGAACCTTCTCTCCACCGAGACACATTCGACCCATCCAGCTAGTGAGAGCCTGAGTGAGGAGATCCTCTCGGGGTTGGTTCCTTCTCTACACCGATGCACATTCAACTCATTCAGCTAGGGAGAGCCTGAGTGAGGAGATCCTCTCGGGGTTGGTACTTACTCTCCACCGAGGCACATTCGACCCATCCAGCTAGGGAGAGCTTGAGTGAGGAGATCCTCTCGGGGTTGGTACTTACTCTCCACCGAGGCACGTTCGACCCATCCAGCTAGTGAGAGCCTGAGTGAGGAGATCCTCTCGGGGTTGGAACCTTCTCTCCACCGAGGCACATTCGACCCGTCCAACTAGTGAGATCTTGAGTGCAGAGATCCTCTCAGGGTTGGTTCCTTCTCTCCACCGAGGCACATTCGACCCATCCAGCTAGTGAGAGCCGGGTGAGGAGATCCTCTCGGGGTTGGAACTTACTCTCCACCGAGTCACATTCGACCCATCCAGCTATTGAGAGCCTGGGTGAGGAGATCCTCTCGAGGTTGGAACTTACTCTCCACCGAGGCACATTCGACCCATCCAGCTAGTGAGAGCCTGGGTGAGGAGATCCTCTCGGGATTGGTTCCTTCTCTCCACCGAGGCACATTCGACCCATCCAGCTAGTGAGAGTCTGAGTGAGGAGATCCTCTCGGGGTTGGAACCTTCTCTCCACCGAGGCACATTCGACCCATACAGCTAGTGAGAGCCTGTGAGGATATGCTCTTGGGGTTGGATCTTCTCTCCACCGAGGCACATTCGACCCATCCAGCTAATAAGTGATTAGGTGAGGAGATTCTCTCGGGGTTGGTTCCTTCTCTCCACCGAGACACATTCGACTCATCCAGCCAGTGAGAGCCTGTGTGAGGAGATTCTCTCGGGATTGGTGTCTTCTCTCCATCGAGGCACATTCGACCCATCCAGCTAGTGATAGCATGGATGAGGAGATCCTCTCTGGGTTGGAACCTTCTCTCCACCGAGGCACATTCGACCCATCCAGCTAGTGAGAGCCTGGGTGAGGAGATCCTCTCGGGGTTGGTTCCTTCTCTCCACCGAGGCACATTCGACCCATCCGGCTAGTGAGAGCCTGGGTGTGGAGATCCTCTCGGGGTTAGAACTTACTCTCCACCGAGGCACATTCGACCCATCCAGCTAGTGAGGGCCTGGATGAGGAGATCCTCTTGGGGTTGGTTCCTTCTCTCCACCTAGGCACATTCGACCCATCTAGCTAGTGAGAGTATGCGTGAGGAGGTCCTCTCGGGGTTGGAACCTTCTCTCCACCGAGGCACATTCGACCCATCCAACTAGTGAGAGCCTGGGTGAGGAGATTCATCCAGCTAGTGAGAGCCTGAATGAGGAGATTCTCTCGGGGTTGGAACCTTCTCTCCACCGAGGCACATTCGACCCATCCAACTAGTGAGAGCCTGAGTGAGGAGATTCTCTCGGGGTTGGTTCCTTCTCTCCACCGAGACACATTCGACCCATCCAGCTAATGAGAGCCTGGGTGAGGAGATCCTCTCGGGGGTCGGTCCCTTCTCGTCACCGAGGCACATTCGACTAATCCAACTAGTGGGAGCCTGGATGAGGAGATCCTCTCGGGACGAGAACTTACTACCGAGGCACATTCGACCCATCTAGCTAGTGGGAGCCTGGATCAGGAGATCCTCTCGGGGTTGGAACCTTCTCTCCACTGAGTCACATTCGACCCATCCAGCTAGTGAAAGTCTGGGTGAGGAGATCCTCTCGGGGGTTGGTTCCTTCTCGGTATAGTAATTCATGTCAGGTTCTCTGAACCCCTCGGGAACGAGAGTTTAGACAATCAGATCGCTGAAGGGTGACCCCCTACTTGGTGGTCTTGCATGCTCCACTCGCGCGACCTGCTTGCCTGGGAGGCTAGCACTCGCCGGGCTGGGGAATAACTCCTGACCGGTAAGGTCTCGCTCGACCCCCTCTCCCATCCTTTCCTTCCCGGGCCGTCTTCCCGATTCACTTTCTTCCACCCCTCCTGGGGTCATCTCGCCTAGACCCCTAGAAGATGGATCGCCAAGACCCCTGGAGGCTGGATTTTCTAGACCCATGAAGGCTGGATCGTCGAGACCCCTGGAGGCTGGATTCTGGGGGGTGGGAGTTGAGCAGTCACTCCGAGGAGTAATACTTCGCAACATCTCCATGATGCCTTGGATGAATGTCATGAACTCTTCCCTCCCTACAAAGGGTACTGGGTTGGGGAGTTGGTTGGGGTCATCACCACCTCCATGATCTCCCGCTATGGAACTTGCTCAGGAACTTTTGTATGAGCCGCAGTCCACGCTCACCGCACCAAAATGTTGGAACCGAGATTCAGTTCCACCTAGAGTTCGGACCTAGGGGTGCAGTTCACACCCACTTCTCCCAAGCCGTCCATTATCGAGAGACCTGAATTTGAGAAATGACCCTTGACTCTATCGTGGAGGTCCCACCTCACACTCGGAAGACCTTTGAGATCTCCTCCTCCCTAGCCAATGCTGAGCTAGGTGCCTTGGAGGATGAAGGAAGAAGATGAAGAGTGGTGAAAACTGATCCTTCTCCAAGGCACCCCAACGGTCTATTTATAGATTTTTGGGGATGACCTGCCAATAGCACAATCCCGCTGCTCTGAAATTATTGAAATACCAGACCCTCGAGCCGGGCGAGACCCTCAAGCCGGGCGAGACCCTCAAGGGGCTGGGCGAGACCCTCAAGGGGCCGGGGCGGGTGCCGGTTTCCCGCCGCCCCCGCCCCCGCCCCCTGAAACAGGCTGGGGCGGGTGCTGACCTCCCGCCACACCCGCCCCCCTTGAAAATATGCCGGGGCGGGTGCCGGCCTCCCGCCGCACCCGCCCCCTGAAGATAGGCCGGGGCGGGTGCAGGCCTCCTGCCGCACACACCCTCCTTGAAAATGAGGCCGGGGCGCATGCCGGCCTCCCGCCGCACTCACCCCCTGAAGATAGGTCGGGGCGGGTGCCGGCCTCGCGCCGCCCCCGCCCCCTGGAGGAGGGGCCGGGGCGAGGGTCGGCCTCCCGCCGCACTCGCCCCCTGAAGAGTACACCAAGCACTAGCAAGTTAGGTGAATTTTTTGTCCCCTACTAGTATATCATGCAGATCAACAATAAATTTGACCCGAAGAGTGCAAAACCCCTAAAAGCTTACAAATGTGTAGCAAGTCTTGCGCATGCCTGGGGACCCCACTCCTCGAATACGGGGTTGTACAATATGACCGCCCGCCTTGTAGTTTTATGCATTCTCAGTTACCACTTGCACAACGTTTTTCTCCCCAACCTTCTCCACAACCTCATCTAACATTTGAAAAAAAAAATCGGATGTTTTAGCAATATCAGAAGTATCTATATACGACAAGAACATAGTAACTTTTGGGCTATTCACCAAAAAGTTGCATATAGATCTTCGTTTTCTATCTGACTATCCATTAGACATAATTGTGCAACCAACTTTTCTCCATTACAACTTGTACTCCTCTAGTAATTGTAGAGTTCTGTCCGCGTCTTGTTTCAGGTGTCGTTATAAGAAGGAGGTTTCATTCCGGGGCCATGTTGACTGATCGCTTCGACCATGCTTATGAATTCCGGGTTCTTCACATAGTTGAAGGGAATTGCGCTTGTATAGAAGAAACGAGCAATTTGTTGACATGCTCTTGCACGCGCATCTTTTGTTGAATATATGACTGATTGTTGATTGACCTGTCTTTCTCACAAAAGCATCCGTTGACTCTTTTCTCTTTGATTTTTTTACTAGACCCAACTCACCCAGGCCATCATCAGAGGCAGCCGTGGATTCCTTAATCTCTTTTCTTCTTCATAACGTCCTCTCCATGAGCTTGTAGAATTCTCAAAAATTGATTTCTCACATTTTTCGGGTACTTTTCTGCAAGCTTGCACGTTAAACTTTGTCCCTGCTAAATGATGTTTCAACCTGTATATTCCACCGGATCTAATGACTAGACAATATTTGCACTGTACTTTTTCGGCACTATTTACTAATGAGATTTGAACCAGAAGGCACAGAACCTGAAGCAGACATCTAGATAATAAAATAATTTAACCAAAATGGAAATAAAACAAGTACACAACCAAAATGTTGCTATAGACTATAGCATCATTTCATCTTTAGAGATATTTGAACCTATCCAAGTACTGCATAGAGTCATAGACTAGTATATTGTACCATAAATCAAAAGAAGAAGAAATCAAAGAAGAAGAAGAAGCACCAGAAGGAGCAACAGAAGAAGAAGTAGAAGAAGAAGCAAAAGAAGAAGAATTGGGACTGAAGAAGAAGAATCGGGACTGAAGAAGAAGAAGAATCAGGACTGAAGAGGAAGAAGAATCCGGACTGAAGAAGAAGAAGAATCCGGACTGAAGAAGAAGAGGAATCAAAACTGAAGAAGAAGAAGAGGTATCAGAACTGAAGAAGAAGAAGAAGAACTAACCTGGGAGCGAAGCAGAGTAGGGTTTCCGTCGGGAGTTGGGAGCGGAGCAGAAGAAAGAGTGAAATATGGAATTATCGATCAGGGGTTGATTTTTATGAATTGATCGGGATTGTAGGATTGGAATCGGACCGTGATCCTACCGATCCTACGATCCGGCTCGTGCTCCCGTTCGAAAGAGGCCGATTTCGATCCTGTTTGCGATGTGGATCGAAATTCAGAATCCGGATCGTGCGATCCGACGATCCGGATCGCGATCCTGACAACATTGGTCCGGACTCAAGTTATTCTTGAAGTGTGCCAAGTGTTCGTTTGGGACGGACCGGGTCTCCTACTTGGGGTATGCGGTTGATAGTACCGGGGTGTCCGCTAACCCCTTCAAGATTTAGAGCGTGACAGATTGGCCCCTTCCCAGATCCCAACGTGAAAAATAAAATGCCAACACAATGCATTATATATAAATACATAATACATCATTAAAGTTAATAAAAATATATATTTAAATGTACCTGGATTTAAGTTGGAATTTTGTAACTGTCTTTTTGCCATATCTTTACCAAATAACCATTTTTGGTATTGATAAACATCAAGCTCAGCACTGATGTGATTATGTGTAGAAGGATCTTTCCTATATATCCTGAAGAGACACTCAACAAAATCACCCATAAATCTTTTGTCAGCCTCAATCTCCACTCGACGGGAATAATAAAAATATGGGTTTAAGTAATAACCTACAAGGTGCAGAGTGCTGTTCAATCTCCACTCGATGAGAAAAAAAAATTGGGTTTAAGTAATAACTCGCAAGGTGTAGAGGGCTGCTCATCTTCTTCTCTCATCTGCTATCAATCAAATTCCATATAAGAAGATATTTGTTCTCTTTGTGATCGAAAACAACAACAACCTCTTCTCTAGCTTTTTTGATATCCCCATATAACCACCCCATGGATGACGTATCCCCTTCAACTCTTCTCAAAACCTTTACAAATAGTGTGAATATACCAACAACCAGCTCAACATTCTCCCAAAATCTAGCGCTCTCACTATCATTGCAGCCTATTATATGCAAAATAAATTATTAACAAAATACTATAAAGCGTCAGTTGCAAACATATATTTTAAATTAAATGAATAAAGATGCAATAGTTTTACCTGCTTTCCCTCGACACTGCTGACCAACTTTGTTGCAGCACACTTTGCAGATATGAATAGTTCCCTCAATTGATTCTTCTTTTTTAAGATACTCTCTAAAGATAGAAACATTGTAACAAATCTAGTCACACCTGATCGAATAAGCTCATGAGAGTCTAAGTCTTTTGTTGACTCTCTAAACATGTCGAGAGAGATGGTGTGACCATAGATGAAGATAGAGAGTTGGCGGTCCAAGGAGATAACACTCTTTATTAGCTTTAATTTTCGTATATCTTGTAACAGTAGATTAATAGTGTGAGTTGCACAACTAGTCCAAAAATGCTTAGACCTTTTCAAAGCCATAAGCTTTGCAGCAGCCATATTATTGGACGCGCTATCAGTCACAATCTGCAAGATACTATCCTCTCCTGGGCTCTCAGGGCTATCAATCGCCTCATCCAAGAAGTTAAAGATGAACTTTCCATCATGTGTGGAGGAGACGACATTCTTTGAAAGCTAGAATGCGACTCCAGAACTACAATGTATCATGGTGTTCATCACGCTCCTACCCTTCTGATCTGTCCACGCATCAATCATGATAGTGCACTCATTCTATTTGCAGGTCTGCGTGAATGTGCCCAACATCTCCTTCATCCTCTCCACCTCCGCTCGCAAAATTTTGCCTCTCAACTTATAAAATGTTGGGATCTTCATCCCAGGTCCGCATAACCCAATGACATGAGTCATCTGCTGGAAGGATGAATTACATATGACATTAAACGGGATCTCGTTTTCACATGCACATCTACCTATGTACACGACAACATCATCTCTGACTTTCTTTTTGTGCTTACTCTCTATCGTGCTCTGCTAGGAATCTTTTCTCTTGCTAGACTCGGCAAATGAATGAACAAATTGGTCCAGTGGACCCTTGGAACCTGTGCTCCTACGTTTGGCAATCTCCTCTAATTCATCATCATGGATTCCTCCAACAACCACCTCATTCAAGGCTGCTTGAAACTTTCCACTCTTAGCTCTCCTGCTCTCTAAATTTTAGTTTAGAGTCGACTCTGCCTTCACCTTAACGTCGGCGGTAATCTGAGGGCATGACTTATTATTACCCTTCCACCCGGCCAAGTGATGCTTGAAACGTGTAATTCCACCATTCAATGTCTGCTTGCAGTAGTTGCATTTGATTCAGTTGGTGTCGTTTGCAACCAACTTCTCACCAAATGTCCAGAACGGATCTTTACCGGTTGGTACCAGTGATACATGTACCTCACTTGATCCAGTAGAAGAAGTCATTCTATGAAATATGAAATGAAAGTAATATTAGTTAGATGAAATAAAATAACATAACTACATCATGAGAGAAAATATTAGTTGAACAAAAATCAACATCAGAAAAGCCCCATAACTTCATTAGATCGTTAGATCTTCAGTCAGCTTTCATATTATTTACGTAACATTTTATTTATCCAACAACATTTTGCATCATCAGTAGTATACTTGTATACAAAATTATAATTATCATTCAAACTTTCAAAGTATCCAACGAAATGAACAAAACATTCAAGTGTCATTCAAACTTTCAAAGCTTCCCACATTTTATTTATCAAAAGGCACAAAGCAACAAGATAACTAAAAATTTGATTGGATATACATGTATCATTGATTGTAAAATGAAGTTGGATAAATAACTATTAATAGGGTATTTCAAATCATTTGTTGACTAATAAACGAGTTAAATAAAAATAAGTCAACAACTAATAAGACAACATGACAACCACCATGCTACAACCAGCAAGTCAGCCACAAGACGACAACTAATAAGACAAATAAGGCAACATGACAGCCACCATACTACAACCAACAAGTCAGCCACAAGACAGCCACCATGCCTTGCTAAACTAATAAGGCAACATGACAAGCACTAACAATTAAACGGGTCATTGATTGCAACAACCCACAAGGCTGCAACCATGCTATAGCCGACAAATAAGGCAACAAAGAGTAAGGTAGTAGGGCAGCTGACCAATAAGGCAGCAGGGCGCAAGACAACAAGATAACATGACAGCAGCTAACACAACCACTAACACAAAAAAATGCAGAGCGAGAGAATGAGTGGGGGAGGTAGGGAGAAGAATGCACCAGCCGAGAGAGTGCCGAGATTGAAAACACCAACGAGCTAGAGAGGGAGAGCACCAAAGATGGAGAGCACCAGAGAACCGGAGAGCACCAGCGAGCAGGGAGAAGAAAGAACCAGAGAGATAAAGTGCCAACAACGTGCGAGAGAGGGAGAGCACTAGAGAACCAGAGAGCTAGAGAGCACCAACGAGCAGGGAGAAGAAAGAACCAGAGAGATAGTGTCAACAACACGCGAGAGAGAGATTGGGCAGGAATGACAGGGAGAGCTAGGGCAGGAGCGACAGAGTGAAATGAAATGAGCGGGGTCAAGGGGAGTTAAAATAGCAAAGTGAAATGATATGAAATGAGTGGGGGGGGGGGGGGGTGGGGGGTTTAATAAATTTTTTTTAAAAAAATTTATTTAAAAAACAGGTGATATGCTTTTTTTGGGGTCCGGTATGTCGGTTAAAACCAACATATCGACCCGTTATTTTTAAAACACCACAACCAAAATTTAAAACGGTTCCGTGGCGTTTTACCTCCCAAACCTTCATGTCGGCCGACATGTCGGCATGTCGGCCGATATCCATAACACTGTGTGTTATAGAGAGCATTCTCAATGACCTTAACTGATACTTGATTATCATAGTATAAGCTCAGAGAGTCTTCACGTAGTCTAGACAAAAGATTATCTAGAATCAAAATTTTGATCCATTCTGTCTTTTCATCAGCCGAAGCTAAGACAAATAGTTCTACTTTCATAGATGACAAAATTATACAAGTTTGTCTTTTGAATTTTCAAGTTATAGCAGCTTCATTCAAGGTGAATATTTATTCGCAGTTGGATTTATTATTTCCAAATTTTGAGCACCAGTAGGCATTAGAATATCCATCCACTATAGGAGGGTGTCTATTATAGTTGTTGAACCCAAAAACCACAGTTCAAGAGGAGTTCAGACCAATGGGGGTATCTTGCACTTATCTTATGCATCCTCCCTCATATATATAAAGGGGGAGGGGTATGTGAGTTGCTTTATCTTGGATGTAATAGATAGTTTGGGCTCTCATTTGGAGAGAAGGTTCTTGGAGGACCCAATCTCCTTGAACTTCGTTGGAGCTTGCTCTGGATTGTACCTTGTGTTCATTTCAATTAATCAATATTGCGGTTTTCTTGTTTGTGCACCTTCCCTACTCGTAACAGTGAGCTTGTTGAGGGAGCGAGTCCGTGGGATTATGCTCCTCGCAAAACCCCACTCCCCCGAGGTTTTTTATCTTACCTATTTATACCAGCCTTTCTAAAGTATGCATAAATTCTTAACTTGGTTTTATCGATGTAAGGTTATGTAGATGCAACCTGTATCTATCTTGGTTTGTGAGTTTGTCAACAGTATCCTTCTAATATGATTAGGCATATGTTTTATCAGCAAGATTTATAGACTACTCTCTTAGGCTCTATTTCGGATGATGGTGGCAGTGTAAAAAGTTCTATTCCCACCGCCATTTCCTAGTAGTGAGGAAAGTGCTCGTGTCTAAAAGATGTTTATAGGTCCTTTTGGAAAGTGCTAAACCCTCGCACCTTCATAAAAGCTGAAAGGAGCTTTTCGTGTTTTCGTACTTCTGTTCTCATAGCTCTACATCTCCATTCTCTTCCTGCTTTTTCTACAGCTGTTTTTTCAGATAGCTGTAATCAGACCATTGCTTTTCCCGCCTCCACAGCCATCCCAAACAGACCCTAAACATAGCGGCAGCAGTACACTATAGCCCCGCTCCAGTCATCCGGTCCTCCCTCTTCTATTATATTGATCACAATCTCATGCTCCATTGATCAGAGATCACAACACTGTTTAGGCATGAACTCCGCCTACCAGGGTACCTACTAGAGTAGAACCTTTTTGGTCTTATCAACAAGCAATACAATTCAGCCTCTTTGTCGTGCCTTTGGTTTGTGATCTTCCTGCAGTTGATCTTAGGTTTGGTTTTCTGTCTCACTCCCTTTTTCTTTTTAAAGGAAATCCTCGAAGATTGTCCGAAATTGTGTCTTTTTTTACGCGTCTGAATAAATAGTTGACCGGCGTCTCTATAACTATGGCAGGCTTATTTGGTAACGGTCCGGAACAAGAAAAGAGTCGGCTACACGTACGAATTGACTTTGCAATTCAAAGGTCCAGTAAGCTATTGATTGACACACCCACTTCACTCCCATCCCAAATCATGTTCTTCTCTCTGAAGGTTGTGATTTTGATTCTAAAAAAAGCAGGTGAATGGTCACTCAATAAACAAAAAGAGAAGATCAAAGGCCAACTTGATATCCCAGAATTCTCATTTGGAGAGCTGGAAGACTTGCAGGTTTGATACCCCCCACTGCTAACTTGCCGATGTCTTCTCAAGCAATCATTATCATTTTTCGTTATTTTCTCTTGCAGTTGGAGGCTCGGATTAGCGGCAGCGATGTTTCGGCGGAAGATAAGGCTCAAATAAGCAAGGATCTGCAGCTGTTCCTGGAGCCCGTGCGCAAGAAGCTAGCAGAATTCGAGCGAGAACTGATAGATAGGTAGCCAAGAACCAAACACTCAATTAGGGGTCTTGATTCTTCATTATAAACACCATGAAATGTGGCTGAAGCATAATTTTCGTCTAATTCGACACCCGTCCCGCATCTCCGCATTATTACCTATATATATATTGCTAATTATTATATAATATATAATTTAAAAAAACTAAGGGAGATTGATTCCTTGAATTGGCTGCATCTTGTTGTTTGGGTCTTATGATATCATATTTCTATGATTTTCATAGTATATAAATGCTAGTTATGATTTATTCATGGTTGGAAATCCATTTTCTGTCTGTATTTTGAGCTAATTTTTATTAATTCATTATAGGTTTAGGCTCCGTTTGGCAACATGAGGGTTAAATTGTCATTCGTTAACGTTTACCTAAGAAATTTCATCCACTTTTATGCTCAAATGGATGATGTTTGTTAGGTTATCCTTAACGAATGACGGTTTAACCCATGCGTTTACGACCGCCACCACTATGCCAAACGGAGCCTTAATTTCATGTGTTTAGTATTGATGTCATGTGATTACCACACTAGTGGCCGTACTCGGGTTCTTTCTTGCGCAGCCTGCATCAAAATTCTTGTGCCCTAAAGAGAGAAAATCGGAACCAATCATAAGGCGCCTCCGCATTCTTGCGTCCGGGCTCCGTTTGTAACCTGAGAGATTCTTGCATCCTCTTCCCCAGTTACAACCGGAGCCCGGACGCAAGAATCTCTCCAACGTGCAATGGTGAAACTTTTCTATCCTCAATCAAACGACGATCAAGCATTCTTGCTGCAACACACTGCTCATGGAGATTACTTTTGAACAAGGATTTGGCCCCTACGAAAATAATGTTGCAATTTCATGAAACTGTTTGGAAAATCGTCAAAAATTTATTTGTTCAAAAATAGAATTAATAAACTTATGAAGGGGATTTTTGTAATTTAAAAACATAGATGGGGTGCAATATGTAATCATGCTACTCACAATGGAGGTTTGAATAGTTATTAGTATGACGAAATTAGTGATGAATATGGTGAAATAATTTTTAGAGCTTGAATACTTAATGTGCCCGTTCCGTTTGACATAAGTTCCTTTTGAGGGGATTTATTTTCACCGGTCAAGCAGTTATAACCGCATGAAATGAATATTAATTAAGGTTCGGTTCATGCGTTTGTAACCGCTTGACCAGTGAAGCTATAGTAATTGTTTAAAAATCGAAATTAAGAGAGGCCTATTTCTAAGGGCTTATTTTGGTGTTTGGGTGGGTGGTGGCAGTGGGAGATGGGAGTGATTGTAGATGAAGTTAAAACAGTGTTCTTCAATGTTTTTTGTCCCTATTGTTGAAGCCAAACATAAAACGGCATTTGGTGGATCGGTGGTTCTAAATAGATGTAATTTAAGGTTCCGTTTGGGGGGATTTATTTTTACTGGTCAAGCAGTTGTGACCGTATGAGCCAGACCCAATTTGTCCCTAATTAGGCCCGGCTCATGCGGTCGTAATTGCTTGACCAGTGAATAAATACCCCCAAACAGAGCATAAATTTGGAGCTAAAATTTGGAGCTAAAATTCATGTTATATTCATATGAATTAAAGTATTTTTTTAATTAATTCCTCCTGTTCTCAATTCTAGTATCAATAGACTAATTTGAGCTCTCACTCAATTTCTGACTGATTTCAATTTCATACGAGAATTTATCACAAATTTAAGCGTGAATCATATTTATTTTGACTGGATAAATTTTTTATTTTGTAAAGAAAAAAAAAGCGAAAAAATCATGTTTGGGAGAAAAAATTGCAGCTGGGTGAAAAAAATAGCGTCGGGGCGAAAAATCCACGCCGGGTGGAAAACTCGTGCGCGGGCGAAAAATACACGCACTGGTGAAAAAATCACGTTCAGGCGTAAAAAACGCGCGGGCGAAGAAATCGTGCCCGGGCAAAAAAAAACACGCATATGACTTTTTTGAAAGATAAGCGCTTATAAGCAGCCGTAAGCTGGACCCGAATAGCTTATGAAATTTCAACTTATCATCAATTTTAAAATAAATATTTTTTATATAAGATGCACAAACAAACAACTATAAAATTGTGTTTGCATTTTGAATAAAGATTATTCATCAGCATAAGCTGTCCCAAACATTGCTGAAGTTAAAAAAAAATGAATGTGGGGAAGGCTGTCGACATGTTGGAACCAAGAAAATCGGTTCCTGATGTTCAGACCTGAGGGTGACCAAAGCCTACTGATTTAGTGGTCGCCCTGCGGGAGTCTTGGCGAGAAGAAGATGACGAATCAAAAGAACAACTCCGGGCTGCCTAAAAACAAGACCAAAGTGCTGCAACGAGGAGGTCCCGTCACACACCTGGAAGTCTATAGAAACTTCCCCTCCTAAAGTCATTGTTGAGCGCGTCACAAGAGATGCTAACTCTGAACTCGCTCCTCATTTGGGGGGGGGGGGGGGGGTGAAGGTCCCTGCAACTTGTTTCTTGGGCTTCTATTTATTTGTAAACTCCAATCCGGGGGCAAAATAGTCTTTTTTGACTGCAAGAGCTCGCTGGGCACGCAACTACCTGGAATGGCTAGGTCGCCTTGCCACTAGTATGACGACTCGTGAGCTGGTAAAGCGAGGACGTCTCGCATGCGGTATTGCAAGGTCACCTCGCGAGGGCCTCCTCGCCTGCCCGGCTCGAGCCTGCCCTCCCTTGAGAGCGAGTTGGGTTGGACTCGACAAATTGGGGTTGGACACTGCCGTCAGATAAATGAGAGAATTTTAGGTACGCTCACCGTATATATGGATCATGTGAGACTGTGTTTTCAGTTTAGATTACAGTCGTATCTCAAAAAATTACTTTTTAACAAGTGTATTTTCACAAAAAAAGATATACATATGAATTCTTAAAATAAGCATAAAATATAATGATCAATATTTCAGAACTTATTTTGTTAAAAAATAAAAATTCTAGCATAAATTTCGCGTTGAGCGTTCCATCCTTAGGTAAGCTTAACTTACCTAAAATTTACACTGGATAAATAGAATGGTGTTTAGATGGTTTATTGTGTGATTAATTATAAATAAAGAGTGATGTTATATGCACATCAATAATTACTATTTGCTTATCAAAAAAACAATCAAAGTATGGTGTTAAATGCACACCAATACACATCAAAGAACCACCAAATAAACACTAAAATCCTAGCTTTTCTAATTCCTAATCCGTTTTACCCGCTCCCCAACCTAACACTGCGCGACTCTCACTCCGGTTGCATGTCGGCATTTGTGCTCCGCTCCCTCTCGCCGCCTCCACTTTAATCTCGGTCGTAGACCACCTCTCCGCTTGCAGTCGCCATCACCGGGAACCTCGCAGCCGTCATTGGTTTCCTTTGATCTTGTCATCGCTAATTTCCTTCAATCTCGTCATCGTCGTTGCCCGAAGTTCGCCACTTCTTGAGGTTGCTGGGAAACTCGCATGCCCGAACCCTGCTGCCTTCAAGCCCGTGTCAGTGGCGTCGCAGCATTTCCGTATCATTATTCTAGACTCAGTAAAAATGAAAAATAAAAAATATATATATCAATATTATATACTATATTAAAAGAGAAAAACATCATTTAGTTAAATATTAGATTTTTCAATTTTACTATTTATTATCAAATTTTCAATTTCGTTAGTATTTTTATATTTTTTAATTTTTTAGAAAATATGCTCTCATATACACTAAATCTCATTCCGACAATAAAAAATGTGTTCTACTCATGACTCACAAACTCTGACGCATAAGGAAAAAATGAGCAACGAGGGGGCGCTCTTGGGTTTGCGAGCGGTGAGAGCGGTAGGAGCGCCATCACGTTAGGGCAATGTCGTGGCTAGAAAACTCTCACATGGGGCATCGTACACTGTCATGATCAGGATACTGTCGTGATTAGTCGTAGGGGTGCCCTGATTAGCTGTAGGGGCAGAGCCCGATACCTATCTCTCTGGATTATATATATAACTATACGAGTGCCAGACACGAGGCTCCGCCCCTATGGCCTCGCGCTAAAGTACTCGGCCAGCGGTAGCGGGATTCGCCCACCCCCGTGAGCTTCCCCCCTACGACCAATCACGACAGTACCTTGACTGCGATAGGTTCGGGACTCCGGCCCTATCAATTATTTAATGCAACTTAAAATGAATATAATATTATTTAATCAACTTTAATATAGTTGATTGATTTAATAACAACTTCTCAAAAATATCGTTGATATGCCTAATGGGAACCATCTTCAAATTAACCACTGTCATGTCTAATGAAAGCCTAGCATAGTAGGTGTAAAAGCTCTAATAAAACCTTTTTGAATTTTAATAGATTTTCATCATTTTATTTAATTTTGAGATAGGATAATTACTTGAATGAAAAATAAATTATAATACGCATTAAATTATTAAAATATAAAATAAGGACATAATTGATATTTCTGAATGCTGCACAAAAATAACTTTTACTTATATTAGTGAAAGATATAAGGCCTAAAGACGAATTATGAAGTCATGGCGTTCTAAAATACTGAAAATAGAAGTAGATAGCCCGCCGTGCGAGGGTTTGCCGGAACGAAAGGCCGCGGCATAACGGCGGGACGGCCGATTTGGTATGGAGAAGGGAGCGCGGATCGCCGGCAAGAAGGCGGATCATTCCAGCACCGCGATTTCAGTTGGGGAGGTGAAGAGGATATTCATTGGCGGCGTCGGCGCCGGCGTGACGGACGCCGACGTGGATAAGACCTTCTCGACGCTGGGCAGGGTCCATTCCGTCGAGATCGTTCGAAGCAATGGCCGCAACTTCGCCTTCATGGATTTCGAGCCCAGCTCTGTCAAATCCATGGCCAATCTCTTTTCTACAGTCAGTCTCCCCTCTCCTCCTTATTTCCGTTTCGTCTTCTACATTCCGCATTGCTTCGACCTGGAATTATTGTTTAGTAGGCTGTTTGATTGTCGCAAGATTTGAGTAGAGGCAAACTTTTTGTTGGGAAGAAGAGAAGATACAACTGATTTGAGCTTAAAAACTGTGACTGATTGTTAGGTTTAGGGCCTTTTGGTTGCTAATGGGATATAGGCTAATTGGCATTTTGCAACCTTGAATATCATGATTTTGCCACATTGCACCCACCAAATACCTTTAAATTGACATTTATACCCTAGGTTGAATTTTAAGGGGTATTTTTCCACCAAATGCCTTCACATTCTATCTTTTTTAGACTGTTTTTTTTGAGTTTATCTAATGTTTGATCATACAAATTAAACAAATTTTAGTAGATCTCAAAATTTGGGAGTTCAAATTACCCCCGATTTTGCATATTGTGCAAAATGCAAATTTAAATGTATTTAGAGAGTGCCATTTGTCAAATTTAAAGATTAGAGGTGGAATGTGCCAAAAACATGATAATGGGTATGTTTGTTTCAGCGTTTTTGCTCCATCTCCAACAACACTCAAGCCTTTATCCCACTATAATGGGGTCGGCTATATGGATCCTTTGTCTCCATTGTGCCCTATCTTTAGTCAAAATCTCACTAATGTCTAAGTACATCATGTCTTTCCTTATAGTTTCATTCCAAGTCTTCATTGGTCTACCCCTCCCTCGTTTAACATGCCCAGTGATTAGACTCTCACAACGCCTAACAGGTGCCTCTAATGGTCTCCTTTGTACGTGTTCAAACCATTTTAGTCGAGCTTCTCGCATTTTATTTGCAATTGGTGTTACTCCTGTCTTATCCCTGATACGTTTATTCCTAATTTTATCCAGTCTTGTGTGCTCCATCTCCATTGGAGGAAAATGCCACTGCTAAAAAAACTGTTTGGTGACCCTAATTCCCACCGCCAACGTGCCAAAACGCTCTCATTCCCACCGCTCCAACTCTCACTGCCGAAAGAAACATATTCAATGTCATATTCTTTCTACCATGATCTATCATTTTTTGGGGGCTTGCTAATATGACCCCTAAACCCTTAAACTCTAAACCCAAAACCCCAAAACTTCAGTTGCATAATGTATGGAATGATGCGGTGATAACCTATTTTGCGACCTTTCTCTATATCTCGATTCTCGAATGGAAAATGTTATTGCAAAGGGGGAATGTCAACTGCCACATTCAGTAAAATTTTCAGTCAGTTTGCTCATCATATTTCCTGCATGCTATTTTACCATGGTTTTGTATTAAATCTTTCTTTGACAACTCTCGCTGTTATTTTTGTTTTCATAATGGAGTTAGCTTGTGATTCCTAAAAAGTTTGTCTGCGGCTCTCTTCTGTCTTATATGCATTGATAAAATGATAATTCTGCTCGAGGTATTTCTAACCTGCGATGAGTTTTCTCATGTTTTTTGCAGTACAATGGGTGTACATGGAAAGGAGGAAAGCTTAAACTAGAAATCGCGAAAGAGCACTATCTTACTAGGTTGAAGAGGGAGTGGGTAGAAAATGCGAAACCTTGCATCCGCCCCACCTGCTACAGAGGGCAATCTAAAAGTTGTAGGATCACAATTTTCGAACCAGGAGAATTCGCAGATCCGGATTTTCTTTCCAAAACTAAGAAAGGTAAAGTTTTTTATTGCTTATGTAGTTTGTGACTTCAACTTTCTGAAAATTTTCATTAGCTAGATATATAGGTCAAAGGAGCCTTTATATGTAATTTCTTAAAACAATAGTAATAGTAATTGACACAAACTCTAGAAAGGACTGTCTTTTTCACAAACCACGCCTTTGTTTAATTCTCAAATCAAGTTAGCACCTTGATTTTCTGATAAAATCAAGCGTTCACTTCACTCGCCTCATCAATCCTTCACACAAAAGACAAGATTTGACTTTGTTTGAGATAACTATAACATTGCGGTGTCTGTGTGAAATTGTGATATTAAACAATGTGGTGACGGTTTATCTGTTTTTTAAACTTCGGTGACAATTTTTTGGCTAATGTTGGACCACGCATGCATGACTGTGGTGGCGTTTTGGCTTAATATGTAGTTTTGGGAAAATAGCATTTGTGACCACACCTATCCAAACACTACGTGGGTTTTTCATGACCACACACAACACTCGTCACCACTCTCTCACCGCTCTCCCAAACAGGACCTTCGTCTCAGGGCGATCAAACAAAGCTCGATTCACGACCCAATTTTAATTAATATGATGTCATCGAGCCCTTAGGCAACGTTTGTAATGTCCAATAGGAGGTTAGCAAATTCACACCCTTATCACTACTTGTGCAGTTAAAACAAGACTTCTTCTGCATCAGCTCAACAAATTCACGCCCTTATCCTACTTGTGTAGACTAGCCCTACGTCTTCTTCATCAACTCGTCTTTTTACTCTCAATGAATGCGCTGAAGGAGCATGAACTTAACACTATTGATTCATCCTCAAAAATATGAGCCTGAAAATTATTTATGAGGGCAACATGTTAAAAGGTGCAGGAAACCTAAGTTTTCACGGTGGACTCGAAATGTGGCGGGAACTGGTTTAAACTTTAGCGATCCAAGGACGCTTTACCTATACATGATTCTATTTTTTTTATAGATTCCTAGAGTACACTTACTTAAGAGAAGACTCTTCCCTTAATTACATTTATTTATTCTTTTTTTAATTAGTTACAATTAAAAAACACCGATTAAAAACATAATTTAATCATTAATACTGATTAATTAAAGATAAATAATTGATATTTTTCAACTAATTTATGTTAAATAACTATAACATTCTTTATTAAATTATGACACGGTGTGGCGCGCTTCTCAAAATTATCTCCTTGCCTCCCAAAATGATTGTCGAGTGTGGGCCCCAATGGGACACATGTAGGAGGGGTCTGAGCGAATCGGTTCACTGTGGATTGGGAACAGTTAGAAGAATCCATTTTGATCATGGGCCCGCGCGTTCAATGGATTTATGTACGAGAAACTTGCCCAATTTTAGGTTTAACTTTAGGCTTTACATGGTGTGTAGTATGCTTGTCTATGGCAATTGCATAGAAACAACATGAATGAGAAAAACCATTATTCAAGAACATGCACTGAAGCCAAGATTATCAGAATGAATTTTGCAATGTTGGAGATGTAGGGATTGATGAATACATCAAGGCATTCCGTCAATCCAACTTGCCGATGAGTTGGTTGGGGTTGCGGGGACGGAGCAGCCTGAATTCTTGTAATCATGCATGGTATAGAAGTTATAAGATACCATAGCGCAATTGCTAGGGCCGTTAACTATCAGGCTCGACTCGAAATCTCTGCTCAACTCAAAATTGAATCGAAATTAAAATAGCTGACTCCAAATTAATGGTCACTACGGCCAAAAAAAATCTAATTTTTTTAAAATACAAATTGAGGTCACGGTACTTAGGCATTAGTGAGATTATGACAAAAGATAGGGTACAATGGCGACAAAGGATCCATATAGCCGACCCCACTATAGTGGGATAAAGGCTTGAGTGTTATTGTTGTTGTACAAATTGAGGTCACGGGTTCAAGTCCTGGAAGCAGCCACTTGCAAAAATGCAAATTAAGACTTGCATATATTTCACCCTTGTGCTTCCCTGGGCCCTCGCCGCGCAGGGATGCTTTGTGCACCGGGCTGCCCTTTTTTTAATAAAAAATGAAATTATCACTACCCAAATACCACATCGAGTAAGATCGAACAACAATTCATTTTAGGACAGTTAGAATGAGCACAACATTAATAATTGAACTAAATAATCATATTGTTAACAATACAAGACATTATCGTGTACTTTTCCTTTCTAGTCGATTTTGAGAAGGCTCCGGTTCGATCCGAGGCTCAAAATCGACAACACAAAAAACCGAGCTGAGCTTTGCTCATGGGTTGGATCGATCTGAGTTCAACCTGAGCCAAAATCGAGCCGATTTTTTTTATCTTTGAGCCACCGTTATAGATATAGCGATTGCTGGGGAGTAGAACATTGTTATGGCCAAGCCCGTAACGTCGTCGGAGGTGGCCGTGAAGACGGAGAAATAAGGGGAGCCGGAGAGAGAGAAATTTAGAGAGATAAAGAAAACTTGTTCAATTCATTTCATACCTATACAAAACATAAGCACTAAAACATTAAATAAAAGATAACACTAAAACATTAAGACTATAAAGACTCGCTTCGACTTGACTCATACAACTCGAACTTCACTACTTAATACTCGTCATAATACGACCGCTTACATATAATTGATGGCATGGGACCCATAATAGAAATTTTGAAGCACCTGAACCTTTGCGTTCTTTGCCTTTTGCAGTCATACGTTCTAATTTTGTTCTCTCTAATGATCGCAGGAACATTCGATTCCCAACGCGTAATTCTAATGTTCTTTTGCTTTAGTTACACATTCTATTTCTCTCTATCAACCACTTTATTAATGAGAACTTTCCATTTAATACTTTACCTTGGTCAATCTTCATTTTATTAACCTCCTTCATAACTCTACCTAAAATATACTTCTAAAACTCAAGAACAATGATCAGAAGTATATGATTGCCTTCCAGGTCAAGGCATTGCCTTTCAAAGGATCGGGGAAGCACAAGTACAGCTTCCAACGAGTCGAGGTTTCTCCTCTCCCGATTCATTTCTGCGACTGTGAGGAACATTCGAAGTCGCTAGAAACAACTTGCCAGAAATATTGTTCTCCTCCGAACACCGTCGTTCATGAAAAAGAGCGAAATTTAATGAGTGATGTGATCAACAAGCTCATTGAACGTGATAATTCTTTCGCAAGCCCGGGCGGAAAATTGCAGGACGGTTCAGGTGTCAACGTGTTTAGTTCCTCTAAGGGGGAGGACATTCAATCTAAAGAGGCAGAAGTTTTTGATGCTGATGATGACAATCTCATGATGAATGTTGGCACAACGACGGAGGATGACGTGTTGATGCAGCTAAAAGGTGCAATGACACTATTAACCGGCCAGGTTTGGGACATTTCTCATGTAATTAATTGGTATATATGCGCTCGATTTACCTAAAATCATCAATTTTGAATAGATTGTTTTTTTAGTCATTGAAAATATAAATGTTATAAATATCCACTCTCGGCGACATGTTGTATTGAGTTTTTTAAGTATAGAAATCATTAACTAATAAATATATAGTATGAAATGAGAAGGAAATATCAAGTCTAATTTATTGCTAATATACCCTAAAATAAAATAACAAACAATATTTTTAAAAGTCGTGTCGGCCGATATGTCGGAAAAATAAAAAATGTCGGTCTTATATTTCACCAGAGAACAATCTTTTTTTTTTCAGGAAAAATATCATTTTACCTGAAAAATATAATTAAATTTAAGGTTTGTTAAGAATTTTCTTTAATTTGGATTCATTTACAGACATTTATTTGTTTAAATATTAAAATTCCTTTTTTACTTTGAAGTTTTTAAAGTACAAACAGAAAATGTTATGTAAATGTTGAAATGACTGCAAGTTGACATTTTTTGGGAATGAAACTATAAGGAAAGACATGATGTACTTAGGCATTAGTGAGATTATGACAAAAGATAGGGCACAATGGCGACAAAGGATCCATATAACTGACTCCACTTTAGTGGGATAAAGGCTTGAGCGTTGTTGTTTGTTTTTCCCAAACATGATTGTATTGTTAATTTGTTATCCAAATTTAAAAAAACTTTAAAAGTCATCCAAAATTTTGATTTTTTATGTTTGTTACTGTAGAGAAATGGTCTCAAACCTTATGAACACTTTTCCATATATTAAAAACAAGTATGAGAACATATATATAGGAGAGGAGAGAGGAGAAGGGTCCTATACAAGAGATGTGAGACTAAAGCAAGAGAGAATAAAATGGGCCAAATTAATGAGCCTTTACAATATATCCTATTTCTCTAACAGTTACTAGCAAATCCGATTTGGCTTCTAGCAAATCCAAAATCCGCCCCAAATTTTTTTTTTTTCATTATTTTGAAAGTCTCAATTCCGCTACTAGCAAACCCAAGCCCTAATTTGTTTCCGACCCTTCATCACTCTCGTTCGCCACTCCCCTCCCTCTCCCGTTCGCGACTCCTAGATCCAAAGCCTCCATCTCCTTCCAGATTCATTTCGGTGTGATCTGGGATTTCTGGCAGAATCCATGATGCTTCCCTTCTTATAATCGACTTGAACCCCCTTCTCCCTCGCGCTCAGGACAACGACCAGAGATCCTTGTTCAAGATGACCAAGCGTATCTCCTCCTGCTTCACTACCTTGCTACTCCTTCATCCTTGATTTGTTGTCAGAAAGTAATAGTTGGCATGCTATCTTATTTAAAAGGGATGGTTTTGATTCTCTGTGCATCGAGGATTGCCTGTAATGGGCAGCCCGTGCGTAGAGCTTCTCTCTTCTGCTTCTTATTTCCATGGTAATCTAAGATTGGAATTTGGATTGAGCACCTGAGACTCATTGCCAATGCTCTTATAAATTTCTCACAATCCCTATTCTTCTTCATAGAGACCTACAGTTGAGGTTTAACTGTGAAAGGTCTTGCTGGGGTTAATTTCCCAGTAAACTGTGCATTATCACATCTCCTCTTCCTTATACCATCTTAGTTTAATTTCTATTTCACATAATTTAAACTTCAATGATTGAATGAGATCCAACAGATTATTAACACTGTTTTTCTATAACTGATCAAAATATTTTTTTTTATGATGGTTTGCTAGTAACAAAAGGGTTTTCAAATAGTCATTTTCAAATTTGAAGGTTTGTTAATATTAAAGATTTGCTAGAAGCCAAATCGAATTTGCTAATAATATCACCCAAATTGAAATCACTGATAGTAGATGCCCAGGTGTATCAAAAATTTCTTCAATTTACATCGGATTTGTGCCCTAATTTTGTTAGTCACGAATCTTTATGTTGTTTTTGACTTCTACATCATTTGTTACTAGGGATCCAGATTCGACAATCCGCCGCCGGTCGAAAATAAGGCAGTTTCTAGCAAAAGGGAGAAACCTGGAGCGACTGACGATTCTTCAATCAAGCCGAGTAAGAGGTCCCGTTCAGTCTCAGCAGATAGACTTTCTCAGCATGAACCTGCACCAGCCACAGCCCAGAATACAACATCTGATTTCGCTCCGTGCGAATCCTCTCCGCCATCTACCTTTATAATCTCAAAACCATCGGATAAAGCGCTCGAGCCTCTACACGAAACTCCGGCTGCTGAAAGACAACAGCAAAGCCATGGCAGCAATGCTCCGCTACCAGAAGGCAGGTCATGGGTGCAGAAGGCTTCATGGAAAAACCTTGTTGGAGGAGAAGGGAGCAGCTCATTCAGCCTCTCCGCCCTTCTCGGCCTCACACCAGCACCATCAAAAGTGCCCGCAAATTCCGATGCAGCGAACGCCGACACCGGTCCAGCGGAGAAAAGATTCGAGCCTCTTGGCATGAAATCGACTCGTATAACACCGCTGATTTCACATTCTACATCGGGAATGCGTCGTAAGCCGCCGGCCAGCGTGCGGGGAAAACCCGGCGGAGGAGAAATGAGTGTTCAGGAACGAAGGAAAGAGACTTCAGTGTTCAGTTTAGGCGAAGTTCGCCCCTTCATGAGGAGCGCCGAGTCGGAGCATCAGTGGTCCAGGGCCAAAGCAGCATTGAGTGGTCTACTCAAGAGGAAGGGCAATGGAGGCAAGGCCATGGCACCAGGCAAGCGCTGAAAGTTTCTGGAGGTTTTTAGTTACTATAAAAAGGGTTGTTTACTGGAACCTCCCTTGTAAGTTTGCAAAATTACAAATTGTACCCTTCTTATCTTTTGAAATTGCACAAATGAGGGTAGTTTTGTGCATGCCTGTTATGAGATATAAACTCAGGGTGGTTTTTGTAATTTCGAAAGATAGTGGGGCACAGTATGTAATTATGCAGAGTGAGAGATTTGAATAATTATAGTATAAATTGTGTTTGGTAGTATGTTTGTATCAGCTTTTTCTTGAATAAGGGTCTGTTTGGAATAGTAGTGCGGTGGAAAAGACAGTGGTGAGAAATCAATTATGACATTGGTGCTTTTCAGAAAGCTATTTTGAAAAAAATGTAGATTATTTGAAAAATCTTCATTTGAGTGATTTTCAAAAAGGGGTGTATGTTGTTATTTTTATGTTTGGAAGAACAACTTTTTAAGAATAGTTATTTAGTTTTTTTTAATAATAAAAAATTGATTTAGGCTAATCATTTGTTGCATAGATACAACAACACAATTATCATACATTGGTATAATCAAAGATATGTATACAAATTCAGTGACAAGGGTGAGGACATCTGAGGATTAACATAGGAATTTCCTATCATTGTTGGCTTACATTAAGTTTCAACTTTAAGCTCTTATCTCTTTACACTCGTCTTAGATGAGCACACTAGACATCCAACAAGCAGTACCTTGGTGTTTATTGTTTGCGAATGATATCGTTTTGGTCAATGAGACACGCAAGCGTGTAAACGTAAAACTTGAATCTTGGTGAGACACTTTAGAAAAAAAGGTTTTAGATTGAGCAGGACAAAGATGGAGTATATGGAGCTTAAATTTAACAGTGCAAAAAGGACAGATGACTTCGTTATTAAGTTGGGTGATCAAGATATTTTTTGTAGTGAGTGTTTTGAATATCTTGGATCGATGGTTCAAAAAGACTTGATAAAAATGTGACACAGAGAATCCAAACGGTTGGTTGAAGTATAGAGGCGTGTCAGGATCTTATGTGATCGTACTGCAATTAGAACAACGATGTTCTATGATTCTAAGTGTTGGGTAGTGAATTGTGTATATGAGCAAAAAATGGGAGTTGCGGAGTTGAGAAAGCTTAGGTGAATGTGTGGACACACAAGACTGGATAAAATTAGGAATGAATGTATTAGGGATAAGATAGGAGTGACACCAATTGTAGAGAAGATGCGAGAAGCTCGACTAAGATGGTTTGGACACGTACAAAGGAGACCATTAGAGGCACCTGTTAGCAAGGTTGTAAATGTCGGATATCGGGGACACAACAGTTTAGGTTTTTCATGTCGATTTTAATATGTCGGGGGATATATCAGAGATATTTCATATATCGGGTTTTAATATTTAATTATTTATATGTGTAGTTATTTATAAATTTAATCATTTCTAATTTATATATATTAATATTTTAATAATTTGATATTTATTGAACTCTTAAATTTATCAAACTAATATAAATGTATAACCCGTAATTCGTCAAGATCAGAAGTACCCCAGCAGACGGCTATTCACAGACCATTCAGCAAGCAGAGGCGAGCTGTGGCGAGCAGAGACGAGCTTGAGCGAGCAGATGCGAACTTGGGCGAGCAGAGGCGAGCTGTGGCGAGCAGAGGCGAGCTTGGGCGAGCAGAGCGAGCGAGAGACGCGAGCTTGGGCGAGCAGACGCGAGCTTGGGCGAGCAGAGACGAGCTGTGAGGCGAGCAGAGGCGAGCTGTGGCGAGCAGATGCGAGCTTGGCGAGCAGAGGCGAGCTGTGACGAGCAGAGGCGAGCTTGGCGAGCTGCGAGCAATGCGAGGCGAGCAGAGGCGAGCCGAGGCGAGCTTCGCGAGCAGAGGCTAGCTTGGGCGAGCAGAAGCGAGCTTGGGCGAGAAACTCGCGATTATGGGCGAGTATCCCTTGGAACTCGCCGCAGTAGCTGGATACTCGCCTATACCCCCCCCCCCCCCCCCCCCCGCCCAGAAATTCTCTATAAATAGCCCCCATGGGTACTGAAAATGACACTTTTGGAAGAAGTTGAGCCCCCCCCCCTCCCCCAATGGATACTCGCCCAATCCATGCTTGTCTAGTACCTCGCCCAACCTTTTGTTTGTGGAGGGGAAGTTTCTCCCAAACTTCCGGGTACGTGGTGGGACCTCCCTGCTGGAGCACTTGGGGTGTGCTTATATATAGTTTCCTCTCGCTAGCCACTTGATCTGTGAAGTCGGATCGTAGAATCAGTAACCTTAGGCTGCCTTGATCCTATCTCTGAGGTTGAGAATTTTACTGGCTTCAATAATAAACATTTCATGTTACACAAGTACTAACGATATAACGTGTGAAGTAAAACAAGTGGAAGCAGAATGTCGGAAAGTTGTCGATGACAATGGAAGATAAGGAACCTTTAATCCATAATTCAAAGACCATGAATAATTGAAGTCGATGATGGACTTGAGCAAAGAAGAAAGTTAGGAGGAAGGGAAAAAACCTAAACAATGAAACAATTTTGATATATTGTCTATTAGACCATAAACATTAATTAAAATAAATTATAAAAAATTAGTCAATAAAATGTCTGGGTATATCGATTGATATATCAGCGAATATATTGGTCAATAGCAGACATATCAGAGGATATATTCCAAAAAGATATTTTGCAAAAAATATCAAAAACGTGTTGTTTTGTCCATGAAACCTTTATGTCGGCCATATCGAGGATATCCACAACACTGCCTATTAGGCGTTGTGAGAGTGTAGCCCTAGACATTTTAAACGAGGGAGGGGTAGACCAATAAAGACTTGGAATGAAACCATAAGGAAAGACATGATGTACTTAGGCATTAGTGAGATTATGACAAAAGATAGGGCACAATGACGACAAAGGATCCATATAGTCAGCCTCACTATATCAGGATAAAGGCTTGAATGTTGTTGCATAAATAGGTTATATAAATAAAAAATAAGCAGATTACAATAGGTGAGCGATAAGAAGCAAAATCACGCATGAGTGAAAAATTGTGAATAAGAGATCAAACCTTTTGAATAAAAGATGAAAAGTTGGAAGTAGAGAAAACAGTTTTTAGAAAGCCCCGTTGAATCGACTATTCAAAAAAACTCCAAAATACACTTCTTTTAAAAGCACTTTTGAAAAAACTCATCATTAAAACAACCTAAAAGGGGCGATGACGGGTTGAATAGAGCTTTTCCTACCGCTGTCGCCGCCCCAAACAGAACCTAAAACAGTGGCAAACTGGTTGTGGTTGTTGTCAAACACTCTAGGTCCGACCCAATTAGAATAAAATGGAGGCGAAAGTGAGTACCAAAGAGAGCCGCAAGTTCTTACAAAATAGACTTGACCCAGAGTAACTTACAGGTACCTTGGACGATTGCTCTATATTCCGCTTCTCTATTAAATCTTGCAACTACATCTTCTTTTTTGCTACGTCAGGTGACAAGATTTTCTCCAAACCGAGTAACCAAATTGAATTTTTATGTCAAGTTTACAGTCAAAATAATCAACATCAAATAGTTTTTTTCCTAGAGATCCTTTTAAAAAACAAAGGAGTATAACATCCCAATGATATTTTATGGGTTTGTCCATATAGATTGGTTGATCACTCCAATAACAAATGATATATCTCACTGAGTAGTGGTTAAGTATATTAACTTTCCCATAAGAAGTTAGTTTGATCCATGGAGGATGCAAAAATTTCATTGTACTCTTGTTTCTTTGAGAAAGTCCAAGACATATTTTCTTTGGCTGAAAGCAATACCATATTAGTTGTGTTATCTCAAATCCCACGAAAAAAAAGTTTGCCTAGATCCTTAGTTATAAAATGTTTGGTAAGGCGCTCCTTTGTAGCTTGTATTTGCGTTAAGCACTTCCAGAAAGTATAATATCATCCACATAAACTATAAGAATAACAATGCCAACAATGGAGGCTTTTCAAACATTGAGTGGTCAAGTGTAATCTCAACTCATGAGAGCATTTGTTAAACTGCGCTCGTGGATTTTGTTTTAAACCATAAATGGATGTTCAATTTGCAGACTTTCTAGAAGATTCCCCATGAGCAAAAAATCTTGGAGGTCGCTCCATGCAGACAGTTTCAAGAAAATCCTCATAGAGAAAAACATTCTTGATATCGAGGTGGCACATGAGCCATTATTTGTAAACTGCAACAAAAATCAAAATATGGACGACATTTAACTGAGTAACAGAAGAAAATATTTCAAAGCAATCAACACCATATGTTTGTGTCTTGTTTTTAGCCATCTATGCCCAACTGTCTCCAAATTTAGAGGTAGAGGTGCAAGATCCCAAGTATGTCGAGCTTGCAGTGTATTCATTCTTATTGCATTGCTACCTAGCTTCCAGGTATGATGCGTCATAGCCTCAACAAAAGTCTCGAGTATCATGGTTGAAGATAGAGTGACGATAAAGGACTTCATGACAGGAGTAAGATGATTAATAGAAACATAATGTGAAATAAGATATTGGGAAAATGCTTTCATGGTTTTCGTAAGGCAATAGGTAAATCAAAATCAGGGAAGGAAATCAAAATCAGAGAAGGCAATAGGTAAGATTTTTAGTGGCGGCGAAGAAAGGTGTTTTCAAAAAAAGGTGACGTCGACACTGGCATCGCCCTTTTTTCATACCCTCTTTGAGTGCGAGAATAACTTAGAAAAACACAACAAATGGCACAAGGAGATAGTTTATCGATACCAGTGCGTAAGCAGGGACGGACCCCCGTTCAAACACACCCGGGCACGTGCCCGGGTGTGTTTTCGCGAGTCCGCCTTATATCGTTAAGGCTTAAGCAAGGAGGTGGCTTCCCTTCCCCTTCCCCCTTCTTCCTTCGGCTTCAGAGATGACCACGAATGGAACAGAGGCATCTACCTCTTCTCTAGGATGCCGACTGGGCGATTGTATGAAGAACGAAGGTGTAGGCGGTACAGGGGATGATCTTTATCCTTCGCCTCCTGCTTTCTGCTATCAAAATGCAAGTTATGAACATCGCTTCCTTCATCGACGAGGTGTTCAGTGTTCTCCGCTGCTTGGGGTTAATCATCGAGGTTTTCACAGATTTTTTCCGCTATCCAATAATTAGTAAACCCTAAAGTTGATTATCGGATTGATTCCTGTTGGTGCTTGCTCCATTTCATGAACTTAATTAGTGTGTTGTGAGGTATGATTCTTCATTCTCTTATGATCTTTTCTTATATTCCTACAAA
This sequence comes from Platanthera guangdongensis, assembly GCA_039583875.1. Lineage (NCBI taxonomy): Eukaryota > Viridiplantae > Streptophyta > Magnoliopsida > Asparagales > Orchidaceae > Platanthera > Platanthera guangdongensis. The sequence goes on from CM077150.1 coordinate 272,623,578, forward strand.
TGAAATATCATGTACGGTAACTGTTTGTTTATATTCCTGACTCAATTTTCTGTCAATATTTGTTTATTCAATAAACACTTGTTGACTCATCTGAGTGTTTTGGATATTCGAGTGAGAATTTTATTTCTAACACGAGAGATGGCATCTGTAAAATCTCATGGGATTTTTTCTATGTAATCTTTCCTTTTCAACGACATTACATTGTGGAGTATATGGACATGAAGTTTGATGAATAATCTCATGTGCAGAGAAAAGTATTATCAATATGTATCACCTGCAAGCTCCCTTTACGAGCTCTCTACCTCCAAAAAGTTGTTATTGCCTACCCGCAAATGTCTCACGAGCTCCATGCATCTGCCGTCTTGCCTACATCGTCATGTGCGCTTTCCGCTAGCTTGACTTCACCCCTATCACAAGACCTCCATCGTCATGTGCGCTTTCCGCTAGCTTGACTTCAGCTCTATCACGAACTTCATCACAACTACTGATGAATCAGCGACCACGAGCACTGTTTAGCGATTCCTGATTGATCGTTCGTTTTTTATAAGTTCTTCGAGATCATAGATCGGTATTCTTCATCGCTTGCTTCTCTCCGCCTTCTACCATGCGCCCCACGGGACAGTACATCGGCATTAGGCTTCTTCCATTTGCAGCGTGCAATGACGATCGGACCCCCGCCCTCCCTCGACGTCATAAGTTCATTTTTTTCAATGCGAAACAACGCCAAGCAAGGCTGTGTATCCGAACACCACCACACGTGGCAGATGGGAGAAGGCGAGCGGCAGAGATAAAACAAGGGTTCACTACTCACATCTCTTTAAATTAATTAATTCTATATCAAATTAAATATTACATTCAATGTATAACATTTTTCTATAAACATAAACGTTTTTATAATAAAATTAGTGTGCTTTTCTTTTTGAAATAAACTATATGGCAAAAATATAAAATATGTGAATAATTTTATATGCAATCTTTATAAGTAATATATGGCCCCTGCAAATAAGAATGTATTGAAATTAATTCCAAAAAACAAAATTCTAGGTTAAAATTTAAGATTCAAACTAAGAATGTATTGAAAATACAAATTCAAACTACAATTAAAAATATTTCTAACAAAATAATAATAATACAATATATATTGATGTAGAACTCAGTTCTTGCAACTTCAACAACATATATGCACAGCAGCAGAAAAAAAATTGGATAACCTTCTTTCAGCTTGCACACACTTAAACAGTAGAATTTCGCCGAGCAGAGCTAGAGCTTTTGCCTTCAAATTCGATGCAGGTAGCTCCGGGGCCGATGCGGCTGCACTGGAATAATAAATAACCCGCTCCAGTTTCGGCTTTACACGGCATTTTGACGCTAGTTTACAATGTGCGGGCAGAGCGAGGCTGGCTTTCAGGATTTCGAGCTTCAGGCCGCTGTGGAAATTGTGACGAGAAGGCAGTCCGTAGTCATTCCAGATGATTGTAGGAGCCGGTTGACGGATTTGCGGAATTTTGGTCGCAGTGACCTCTCCATGCATTTCCGCCGTCGGAGCTGCTGCACGTTTGATTGGTTAGAATTCCGTTCCCCAGATCGCCGTCCAAACTCATCTGCTGGACTTCCTGCGGGGAGAGAATCCTGATGTATCTCACACAGCTCACAAACTCCCTGTCGATCCAAAACACCGATTTAGAATGAAGCTGAATGTGTTTATGTATCTATTAATTACCCAAACCTCCCCCTAGGAGTTTGCAAAATTACAAGTTTGCACCCCTCTTATAATTTGAAATTACAAAAACCTCCCCTGGGAGTTTGCAAAATTACAGTTTGCACCCCTCTTATATTTTGAAATTACAAGGGAGTAGGCACAATTACGAGTTGCACCCATCTATCTTTCGAAATTACAAAGAACCTCTCATGTAAGTTTACATTTCATAACATGCCTTTGCCTATTTGTGTATATATTCAAAGGGAGGAACATTTTTAAAGGGTATTTAGTGTTTCATCAAGTGCTTGTCGTCCTAAACTCCCATCTATATAAATGACAGCCTCTTTTTGCAAAGGTGAATCATGAAAAGGAATTAAAACAAAAACCCTAATTTAGATATGGATGTAGGAAATTGCTATACTGCATAAAACCTTTTTTTTTTACTTTTTGCAATTTCCTCTTTGAAGGTGAGCCTGGTGCACCGGTTAAGGTGTCGGCGGGTGACCTTGAGGTCACGGGTTTGAGTCTTGGAAGCAGCTTCTTGCAAAATTGCAGGGTAAGGTTTGCCTACATTTCACCATTGTGGTGGGACCCTTCCTCGGACCCTCACCTCCCAAGGATGCTTTGTGCACTGGGCTTACCCCTTTTTGCAATTCCTTTTCTCTAACTACGATCGAAACATTAGAACCCTTACTTCACCCAATTATGACGTTTCTCATATTTCATTTGTGTTCAACATGTATTTTTAGAGGGTATGAATTCAAAACAGCAGGTAATTCACAAACATTTCATATAGCACAGTAATTTTAGGATGATTGCAGGGTATACTTACTCCCAAGGGTCATCTCCAACGAGGAGAACATCATGCTCATGATCAACATAGACCAACTTCCACCCAATTCTCTGCCGGTCTTCCAGCTGCCCTTCGATGCTGAACATTCTTGCCAAGTCCCGTTTCAAATCATCGTATCCAGAGTATCTGGTGATATCAAGAGATCTACCCACAGCACCGCGCTTATAAACCTGTGAACATTGAAAAAACAACTTTTTTGGAGATAACAAAATAAGATTTGGATGAAGCTGCGACTACTAATTTATACATTCAAGATTTTGGTGTCTAGGAAGCACGATAGTCACAACAATCAAACGTATTGTATCTGAAAACTTTCCCTTTTAATTTTGAATAAAAAAGTCATGAATACTCCCAATACTATCCCATATGCCCGAGTGTGCTGGACATGCTAAAGATTTGTGTATTATGTGCTGATGAAATCAACAAAAGACATACAAAAGAAAAATGTTATAGATCAAAAGTGATGGGAGTCAGTTGATTACATACTTTTCATTCACGGGACCAAATAAATTGTGTTTACTTAATATATGATATGTGATACAAGATTGAAAAAAAAAGACGATGCGACTGTCAAGTCTTCGTACTAATTTGTATTTATATTTAAATAATTCAAACTTAGAAAACCTATATGTGAATCATGCATCGGTATCGTATCATGCATCCCCCCTTCCCCTCCTCATGTAACATAGATCAGTGTGGTGGTTTCGGCAATCCAAAGTTTCACAATTTCATTGAACCATTTTAAACTCAGCACACCCTTAAAATTGAATAACCACGGAGAAACAAACCTTGGTATAAGTGCGGATTCGTTGAAACTGAGGCGTAGGCCCCCATGAATTTCTGTTCAAGAAACTGCTCTCAGTTAGATTCGAATCGATCGAATTGAAAGCCATGTCAGCAACTCCAAATGACTGAGAAACCATTGATGACGACATCTCCTGCTGTGCGTCTTTTGAGGTGGCATAATTGGCAACCGCATTACCCGAAAACTGGTTTTGATATTTGTCTGAATCAATACTAGTTCCAAGCAAGGGGTCACTAGATAGAGGCACTCCTAGTGGGCCATCAATATTAACTCCAAAAAGAGTGTTGTTCCTCAGATCAGCTCCTTGCAGGATATCACTATCTGGCAAACTATTTCTGAACAACGAAGGTTGGTTGAAAGAAGAGAGGGGGAGATTCTGCTGCAAAGACCCGTCGTTTTGCGAAAGGCATGCTGATGTTGCTGAAGAAGACGAATCCAAGTAGTCAAGCTGTGAAAGTCCGCAGCCTTGCAGCTTCGGGATTGGCACGGACGGCTTTACATTTCGCTCTGATTTCGCTAAATCTTTGCCTAATTTGGGGCTCGCCGCCAGGGCTTCCAAAGAGCAGGGATTTAGAATTGCCAATGGCGAGGGAGAGGGCTTCTCGGTTGCAACCATGTTGTTGTTGGGACATATCCTGTTGAAAACAGGCTGAGGAAGTACTGAGCTATTGTTCGTGGAAGGTGAAGTGGAGCAAGAGGGTGGATCATCTGCGAGAATCGTGTGAGTTGCTCCAGCTGCGAACAAATTTGCCGTCGAGAGAATATTCGTCGGAGCAGGAGGGAGGCTCACGGGCAGTTCAGCCAGCGGCATATGTTGCTGCTGAAACTTTGGCTGCAGAATTTGCGACGATTGAGACATCCGTGAGCTCATTGATGCAATTTTGCCGCATTGTTGAGAGCTCAGTTGTGTTTGCTGAGAAGGCGGGTTAGAGTATGTTGGAAGCTGCGACGCTTCCAATAGAGTCATTTGTTGCTCTTGGATTTGCGGCAGTTGAGAATGCTGAAGCAAGGATTGCGTCAAAAGAGATTGCTGTTGTTGCTGCTGCTGCTGGAATTTCTGCAATAACTGCAGTTGTATCTGATGTTCCGACAAATGTAGCGGATTTGTTTGATTTGGTGTCTGAATCGGCATTCGGTTCTGCAGAATCAGCTGTTGTTGTTGCTGACTAGGCTGCAGTTGTTGATTTTGGTGCTGAATCTGCTGCTGTTGCTGCTGCTGAATTTGCTGCTTCATCTGCTGCTGTAGGAGGAGCTGCTGATGTTGCTGAGATTGGTTGTTTACGATGTTTGTGTGCTGCTGAGAATGTATCATATGTTGATTCTGCATCATTGATTGCTGTTGAGGGATCGAATTCTGAACGAGAAATTGGGGCGGATGGAGATTGTTTTGCAGAATTGGTTGTTGCTGTTGTTGAGGGGTCTGAGATTGATTGAAGGAGACAGTTTGATTGATCAATTGCTGCCTCTGCTGAATAGAAATATCTTGAAGTTGTTGCTGTGGTTGAGAACTAGAAGTCAAATGATTCAATGGAATTTGAATCTTTGGGAGTGTGTCAGCCTGTTGGGCTTGCTGAGGTAGTCTGGGAGCATTGAACTGCATGTTATTCTGCTGTAGAAACTGGTGGGCCTGGAGACTCATCTGCCTTGAAATGTCGGTGACGCCGCCGAGATTTTGAACAATGGGTGTGGTTAGAGAGCGAATATAATCGGACTGAATCACTGAGTTACTCAGCAAAGGATTCTGCTGCATGCTCATCCACTGGGCTAAGCTCAACCCAGGCATGATTGTGCTTTGAGTTTGAGAATCCTTAATGCAAATCTCCTCCCCAAGCCAGGGCATTGCCCTTTTGAATAGAGTCTCCATCTCTGATGACTCGTCATCTACAACGTAAACTACCTAATCAGCTGGACCAAAAACTACCATGAAATTAAGAAAATCAACTACATGGTGAAAAAATGCTAAAATTTTTGCAGTAGATTATGAGTAGCCATTCATATGGAGAACAGTTTGGAATATGAAAGAACATATATGGATGATCACTTCACCAAAATTTAAATTTAGGAGAGGCTATTAGGTGATTTGGAAAAAGGAAAACTAAAGCTTGATGATTAAAAGTATAGAGCTGGCAGTAGTTATATGTGAGTTGATGTAACTCAAGTAAGCTATTAACCGGGTTGACCTTTTCGTTTAATGGAGCTACGGAATTGTTATGTCACAATCAGGCTGCGATGCACATTGCGTCAAATTTTGTTCTTATGAAAGAAAGAATATCGAGAATAACTCTTATTTATCAGACAGAAGGTGGAGTTGAAACAGATTGATACATCATGTGAGCTCTAATAATCAACTAGCAGATCTCATGACAAAATCATCAAGGGGTCTTAGAATTCAGTATATATGCAGAGAGAGAAGAGCTTCCATGATATATACTTGACAGATTGAGAGAGGGTGTTGCAACTTAAGGGTAACACACATTAGTAGTCAATCAGTAAAAGTAAACACACATTAGTAGCCTATCAATAAATCAAATAAGTATTTTGATACCAAAATCTCAGTTCACAGGAAGATAGAAGTAAAATGAGGTATGCACCTGGCATTCCTGGTTGTCTTGGCCGCTTTGTCCTGAAAAATGGCGGCGGGCATATGAAGAAAGGGGCTGCCACGGGTTCAATTTCCCATATAGACACTCTGTTGCGCCTTTCTCCCGGTGCAGACTCATCCCATCCTACCTGCTCAAGAATTTAAAACACAATGAATTTTATATTAACTCAACAGAGCAACAATATAACCAAAGAAGCTGCTAGACAAGCATTTTCTTAGCTTGTTAAATAAGATAAGGTTCACAATTTTCCAATATCTGGAATATGACCTTAGTTTTTATACTGTTCGCATATCCTTAACATTAAGGATGCAGATTAAACATTAAAAGCTTGAGGGATGTATTGTTGACCCGAGCCGTTAAACGTCGACCAAACTTCGGCGGGTATGATGTAATCTATCTAGTCAATAAACTTTATGTCAAGTAAAAACCTGCAAATTGCGCCACTGAGAGTTCTTCCACCTTACAGAATCAAGATCACTGATACCGGTAATTGTACCCATGTACCTATAACCAGGAAGAAGAAAAACACTTAACTTAGTTTCTGATATGAATATTCCAAAAACAAAATCGTTTATCATTATAGTAAATGGTTAATTATTGGGGCATCGTTTAGGACTTTGCATAAGTACGGGAACCTCCTGTTTACTTTTTGAAATTACAAAACCCCCCTCTCTAAATTTATAGAGTTACAAGACATCCTCTTCCAGTTAACATATACTAGGAGGTTTATAGTTTTGAAAATAGAGGGGAGGTTCCTGCAATTATGTTAAGTCCCAGAGGAGGTCCCTAATAATTAACCAACTGAAGGACATTGACTAAACTGTCATCAAAAGTTCTACTACTACGATTGTTCGGGGATTGTTCGGGACTTCAAGAAATGCCTTACCGTCTAGTTCCTGATTCTTCGGTTTCGAACATCATTCGAAAACGCATGCCTAGAGAGAGCTGATGACCATACACTGCTTTATTATATTTGGCCAAGGGAATAACAAATTCTGATGGACTAGCCCTGCTAAAACACAGTCGCAATACTCAGAATAGTAAACCTGTATGATTAATTTATATTACAACCTATCATTGGCACAAATCAAAATGATGTGAATCTTGTCCTTGATGCAACCAAAGCCATTAAGATCATAATGTGATTAACAAAGAGAGAAGTGGCGAACCTGGGGTTATAAAATATAGTGAACGGGCTGCTGTTTGCTGCTGCGTGAGCTGCGGCGGCAAGGATCCCAATGTGCATGCTATCGCTTGATAAAACTGAGGATGATATGTTAGTAGGCTGTCTGTTAGCTCTCCTGATTCCCAAAAGAAGCTGTTGTTTCTCATCCCTGCGCATTTAATGATATGCATTAATGAAACAGCACGATTCCTCATTAGAATCACAAGATAATTTCTGAAAATTTTACAAATGTCATGCAAGAGGAAAGTTGGATATCTGGAAGATTCTAGGTGTTGAGAATAACCCCATGTCAGAAAACTTCTATAGCCTTCTGCAATTAATCTAGATCCTGATGCCCTTTACCTTAAACCAATTGGCTTTAGGTAGGATGGTCGAGTTTTAACATATATTAGAGCAAGTTTGGACTGACAGACTATTTCAGGTCACCTAATTTAAAAAATAATAATTCACGTGTTAAGACATCAAAGACAATTCATGTGATGGTGTGTGTAGAGAATAGTCACATCAGGAAGCTAACTTAGCTTGGGCACTGGATTTCTGGTCCTCTCCATCTCAACCCAATTGGTTATACACTGAATGCTTGGATTCTTACTGTTTGGAGAGAGGAAGATCTATATGCTTAATGTGTGAAAAAAATTGAGATTCCAAACTTCATGATGCTCGTTGATGAATTACAAGGGCTAGTGAAGTGGGATGTGCATCATGAAAGGCACAAAACCAAAAAAAAATTTGTTCCATTCCAGTTTAACTTAGACTTACCGAATAAATAAGACTGAATCACCAGCTAAGAGCCTTTTCCCACTTACAAATAGGCTCCAACCAGTTGTCAACAAGTGTCTTTTTGGTTGACCTAAGATCACAATATGAAATTTTTTATGGCAACACACAATTTACAGTCGTATGGCCAATAAAGCCACTAAATAGTTAATTTCAAGCATGTCATAGGTAGCACTATAAACATACTTGTATGTTTAGATAAAGATGTCCTATTTTCAGTTTAGAAAACGTATTTGTACTATTTTAAATTGAAATAGGACCATCAAATGAATAAGAGTCTTTCAATTTCAATGCCCATGATATAATGAAATGCATAATTCTTTTAATACATAGAGCTGGAATAAAATTAAGAAGTATATATGTTCTTACTAGTGACTGCGAGCAGGGTTCTCCCATGCGCAGCGGCCAGAGTATTGGCAGTTGCTTGACGGACATGCATTGTTGCAGTCACGCACTGTGCACAGTGGGCCCCCCTTACACGGTAACTAGTCATAACAAGGGGAAACCCCACACAAAGCATTTATTGATTATTAGATATTTTGGAGCTTCACAAGGATTGAAGTATAATTTATTCAGCTTCTCAGTACAAGCTCGACAGATCACTTGAGAGTATGAATTAAGATCACAACTGAATTACCTCGGTAGATGTGTCGAAAGGTCCAAGTATTGTCATGCAAATCTCTAGCCTGCAGTTCTTGAGCCGGTGGTTGCAATGAGAAATCCTGCATGAAGCCCCAAAGAACTAACATTGAGAAGTCACTTAGAATAGAAGCCTGCATCGATTCCTACTAAAGAAAAACTTGCCTTCTATTACTTACAAGAGGAGGAAATATCTTCTCTGCTGCACGACGAGGAACAGAAAAACCTCCGTGCGTGCTAGTATCACTAGCGGTTAGTGTTTTGCAGAAGAAATCCGTCTGCAGTTTATTTGTTTTCAGTGCGAGATCTGATGCCAGCAAAGCCTTCTCGTCGTACTAAAAAAGATAAAGGAAAATGGTACTTCAATCGGAATTGTCTGTAGGAGGATAGAATTTTGATGGAAGCTATGCTACAATCAAAGGAATACATGAATTATGAATACCCCTTCAGATTGAGCTGTAAATACAGTCTTATAATACATAAGAAGTTGGAAGAAATTTTATAGAAAATTGGGGAAAAGTGTATTTTTATCTAAATTTATGGTTGTTCATGAGTAAGGGAACAAGGCAGATTCAGATAAGAGCTAGGCAAGAGAAAAGACCTAACTAGTTTAGCAACCAAACCCTGTTTCATATTGAGAAAAATGAAAAACAAATAATTTAAGGACCAACTCTTCAGGAATAACCATGCAATACCTATATAGAACTTTCAGAGCACTTACTGAAGTGACTGGCTGAAGGGTCATCTGTGCATAAACTTCATCAGTTTCTGTGTCCGCCTATACAATTGAGATCAAATATGACCATCCAAGAAACAAATCCACAGCATTGTTCCCCCCATAAGCTCTTTTTTACCCAAAGATGTACAAAAGGGACTTCGGCACTAAGCACCATCCAATTAGAAGATTTTTGTATATTGCACCATAAATATTTAATTTTGGCACTTTGCTCTCCTAAAGGACTTAATATTGGCATTTTGCACCCACGTAATTGAATATTTAGAGCCCAAAATACCAATATTAAAGCTTTTGGGGAGTGAAAAGTGCTAAAATTAAATATTTATGGTGCAATATGCAAAAATCTCCTAATTTGAGCATTCTTAGTGCCAAAGTTCCCCAAAACTATTTGAACATACATGTAAAGTAACATTATGAAGAAGGCAAATCAGCTTCGAGGGAAGGTTCGGATAGTTTGGAAAATGGGCATCAATATCTTTTTGCATAGACGCTGCAACCTGCAAAATATATTTCCCACATAAGTCCCAGGAAGAATGCAAGTCAAGATACAGTATAAATATATTTAAATTCAAATGAAAGACAAACTTCTATTTAATATAGTGTTTATTAAACATGAACATGCAGCCTTAATTCATGCATCAATATGCAGAAAAGCAATGAGATTATCATCGAGCAACAAGTACTTTCTTTTTGAACTTTCATTAGATCGCAACGAACATGAGAATCATGTATCAGAAATGCCAATTGTGTTGCAGTTTTCATCCAAAAAGGTCCCAAAAACCTTGGATCGAGACCCTCTCCATTTCAGCATATTAATGCACAGGAAACCGGTCAAAATAAAGAAACAAACTGTCACCTCCTGATTATGCTGGGCTAATCTCACCCTTTTAAATGGATTGGATCCCAGTTCAAAAACCTTTTGGTGAGAGTTGCATTATTAGATATAGCTTGAGGAGAAACTACTGCCCAAGAAATTCATCAAAAAATATTAACAGAAAAGTAACTGCATGCAGTACTTCTAGTCATAAATGGCAGGAGGGAATGGGATGTTAGCAAAAATCCATTTTTTTTCATTCAAAAAATAAGAGAAAAGGGGAATCTGGATTCAAAATTAGACCAAAAAATTCTTAATTTAAAATGTTTTTATCATCCCAAAGAATTTTAAAACAAGATTCAAAGAAACTTCTTAGGGAAACAGCTCAATAGAGGCTCCAGAAGAAAAAAATTCAATCATGAATGGAGATTTGGTGCTGATTGGAGAGGGACAGCATGAAAATGGCGGCATGCAGGAGATTTTCCACTGCAAAAGCCTTCCAGCAACCTCTTCCAAAGGTGTGATGGTGGTGGTAATGGCTGTGTTGTGGTTCTACAGCATGTGTTTCTAGTTGTTCATAACTTCATGGTGAAAACTTCTCCTATGTACGCAAAAAGCCTATTAAAAAGTCAGTCAATAGTAGTAATCAGACGCATTAAATAGCTAAAAATTGCAGTAAGTGCTCAAGTTCAAAAAAAAAAAATTTCAATCAAACATTAGTCTAAAAATAGTACAGGAATCACTGACTGTAGAGTTGAAAAGCTCTACAAATTACCTAACAAAGTTGTAAAGACTGAAATCCTAAATTTCTTCAGGTTACAGATATTAACTCAAGCTGACAGAGAAATCTCAGTCACTGAAACTACTTTCAGCAAACAACAAAAATAGAAAAACCATGGAAGGGGCAAAGAAGCAAATCCAGTTATTACTGAAACTTTTCAGTTCATGCAATAGATCCTGAAATCTCCAAGAACATTCTTCCTTTTTTTCCTTTTCTTAGAAAAATCACTCATGGAATCAATAGAAATTTTTGCACAGAAACAATACACGACAGTAACCCTAAACAAGACCAGCTGCTGTTCAGAGCAGGCCATTAATGGCGCTTGGAGACAAACAAAGCAAAACAAATACGTGTATCAGGTGAAAATCAACAAGGCGCAGGCGAAATCACTGAACCAGGCTTCTCACCTGCTCGCTGTGTCCCTGCGGGAAGTAAACCACGAGACTCCCCACCGGCGGAAGCGCCACCAGCGGACCGGCGCACGCATGCCACAGCTCTGCGTTTATCGTCTTCCTCTCTCCACCTGCAAGCCAATAAACGACACATGTCACTTCCCAGCTGAAAAACCAAATCAACCACACCGAATCCTACAAGGGGGATACGAGGATTCGCTCCTCACTCACCATCTCCGCCGGGATTGGCCGCAACCGCCGTGACGACGGAGGCGGCGGCCGAGCTCACAAGGGTTTTCATCATCGCCGTTATTGAAGCTACCTGCAGTCCAGCAGCCGGAAGGCAGATCGGAGCAAGGAAGCAGCTCCAGCTCGACGGCCGCGATTTCAGTGTTTTGAAATAAAGGGGGCCGGCCGGCGAGGGTTCCGGTAATGGAGCGGTGCTTTTCCCGGCAAGAGCGACACTAGAGGAGCCTACGGAGAGGAGCAGACAACCATGGCAGATTTGGAGAGAAGAAAGTAATTGTTTATTTATATATATATATAAAATAAATAATAAATAATAAATAATAAATAAAATAATAATAAATTACAGAAATGAAGCAAGCGTGTTAGTCTCGACTCGTGCTCCCTCTTTTTTTTTTACAAAGTTAAATAGTCATCTACCCCCTCTCACTTTCCATAAATTTGCACTTTTACAGCATTTTATATATATATTTAATAGAACTGTGCTTTTTTTTCATATCCCCCCTCTATGTTCACAAAATTGCAATTTTAAGTGGACTGTATGTATGTATATGACAGCACTGTATTTTTCAGTATTTGCCTATTTACTTTACCACCCCTGACTTATTAGGAAATTACGCTAACTTTATTTAGCGGGAAAAATATTTTTTTTAAAAAAAGAGAAAAACATATGGCCGAATTGTGTTCAGCTTCATGGAAAAAAGAGCATGATCTAAGCGTGCTGATTTATAATATATATATATATATATATATATAATATAAATAAAATACGTGTATTTTGATGGCCAATTTTATGGATCACACTTTACACACACGTGAATTATTCATTAATATAATATCACAAGTAAATATAAACGAGATTATTATTTACTATTTATTTATGAGACTTGGGCTTTTTTTGGAGACTTATTTTCACCAGTCAAGTGATTACGATGACATGAATCAGACCTTAATTTTTATCGGTACCGCATGAACCAGATTAAGGTCTGGTTCATGATCAGTGAAAATAAGTTTGGCACCGTGGTGGCGGCCGTAAACGTATGTGTTAAACTATCATTTGTTAAGGATAACATAACAAACATCACTCATTTGAACAACAAAACTGCAAGCCCCAGGAGCCCCTAAAGGAAAAAACCAATCCCGAGCAGGCGCCCCCAGCCTACGCGCGGCCGCGGGCCGCGCCCCCGTGCGGCTGTTGTACCGTGCGGTCGCGGTACCACGCCCTCGCGCGACCGCATTCCCTGCGGTCGCACCGGGCAACCGCATTCCCCGCAGCTGCATCCCGAGCAGCCGCACCCCGCGCAGCGCGCCCGTGGGCGGGGGCGGCGGCAGCCGCCGCCAGAGGCCCTCGCCGTCCTCGTCCACCTCCTTCATCGTCGGCCTCCTTCACCTTGCCCGGGCCGCCCGAACTGCCCAGAGGGAAGGGGGTGTTCTCATCATTTTGGTAAAAATGGTGATCCATGTGATCAAAACGTAGCAACGTTATTCGCTAGCACAAATCACTCTCCGACGCAATTACCACCATAACCCTACAGAAAACTATTAATAAACTCTCAAGTCTTCATTTGAATATAAATAACTTCAGAGACAAGAAAGAGATCTAAGGTTTTCCGATGAGACCGTGGAATTAGGTCGATTCTCTGCTCAGGAATTCTCTCTGCCCTCCTTCTTGCTCTCAGGCTCCAGCACGCCCCAAGTCATGTCAACCGCCTTCGCGAAAGCACTCCCATTAAGGCTCTGCATCAACGAGAGTGCTCCCTCCAGAAGCTCTATGGACTAGAGACTTTTTCAGTCGGAATGCTCCCACCCAAGTTCCGCAAAGCTCAACAAGATTCGATGGTCGGAGCGCTTCTATCGAGGCTCTGAGGACTTAACCGTTTTTTCTTCTTTTCTGCACTTGTAACAGAGTAGCGGTCTGTCGCCCTCCGAGAACAAATCAAACTCTTTAAAACCCCGAGAAACTAGTGGATTTTGGCTCGACACAGTTCCAACCACGTGATTTTTCACTATTTCCGGGTATTTCATGTAAAATAGCTCATTGTCATTTGATGCGGTTCATTTTGACAGTTTGCACGCCTAGTCCGATTCTGAGATAAGGCGGTTCGATTTCTCCGGACCGGGAAAATACCGGGCGACCGACAACAATTTGGCGATGTATGTGGGAACGTGTTCCCAGAAGCTCTGACAAGTCTTTGCATTCCTCCAGTTCACAGCAATGATTCATACACACTACCATCCAACAGCCTCTCAAAGAGCCAAGTGATCAAGCGTCCAACGACTCGCCCACCCGCTCAGCGCCATGCCTCGAGAAAGTAATCACTGCATTGGCGTCATCAGTGGAAGAGTATATGCACAAGATAGAAGAGCGACAGACACAAACGCTCACCTTGCTAAGGGAAATGGGAGCTTCCCAAACCTCCACCCAGACGGATCTCAGTCCTCCTGAGCTGTGAACGAACAAAGGTTCTTCGCCACCTCCATTCGGATGGATCCCGGTCCTCCTGAGGCCCGAACGAACAAAAGTTCTTTGACACCTCCACCCAGACAGACTCTAGTCCTCCGAAGACGCGAACGAACAAATGTTGTTCGCCACCTCCACCCTGATGGACCCCAGTCCTCTTGAGGCACGAACGAACAATGTTTCTTCTCCACATCCACCCGGATGGACCCCGATCCTCCTGAGGCGCTAACGAACAAAGGTTCTTCGCCACCTCCATCCGGACGGACCCCAGTCCTCCCGAGGAGCGAACGAATAAAGATTCTTCGTCACCTCCACCCCGACCAACCCCGATCTTCCTGAGTTACGAACGAATGAAGGTTATTCGCCACCTCCACTTGGATGAACCCTGATTTTCCTGAGGTGCAAACAAACAAAGGTTCTCTGCCACCTCTGCATAGACGAACCCCGATGTTAGCAATATTGCCCTCAATCTTTGAAGATTTGAAGAAGCATCACCTCCAATGCTAAGAGCATATTGTATTTGTTAACATGTCTACTTTATGACTATGCAGGACATTTGTTATTCACTCTAAAACAGGCTTAGAGTAAAGAATAACTATACCGTTGAGATAATATATAGTTCTCATATATAACTATGAGACCAATGCCAATTCCGGTAAGAATAAACAGACTCAGCGCTAAAGCTTATATTGTTGAGAAAGAAGACTATGCTCAACGATACTATGGAGAAGCCGCTGAAAGTCACAGATCTCAACGCCAAGACAGATAACATTGAGAATCAAGTTTCTACTTGACATTACCGTGGTGAAGATTCAAAATGTTACCGTTGAGCCCGTTCAGTTTGGCGGAAGTAAAAATTGGCATTGGCGCCGAAAGCAGGGATAAACTATTATATTCTTGTCCATGTTTTGACAAGACATTTCCTAAGGCTGTTGCAGATTGTCAAAGAGTATAAAAAGGAATTTATATGGTAATGGAACAGTACTGTTACACAAAGTGAAAACTTAAAGAAGTTTAACGATGCTCTGAGAGAAAGAAAGATAGCTCTTGCTGATTACTTTCAAAAGAATAAGGGGAGTCATTCATCAGAATCAAGCTAGATCATCTTCCATCTGTTGGAGAAGAAGATCAAGGTAGAGCAAGCCCTAATCTGTGCTACTTGAAGATTAATATGTTCAGGGACCTGCTCCAGTTACTTTCTGTCAAAGTAAGGACAACAGAAGATCTAAAGTTTTAAGGTCTAACTTCATTAAGACTTATATTGTATTTCAACAATACTTTCTCTGTAGGATCTATTTTAGATATGAGTTATAGGGCCTTTATGCCTGAGTTGTTGGTTTATACTCCTAGCTTGAGTTATAAGGCCTATGTGTCTGAGGTAGGACTTGAAGTTAAGTCTGAGGTAGGAAACCTGGAGGGTTTCTGAGTTGTAGGAGTTGGAGTACTCTAAGGTATGACCATGAGCCTGAAGTAGGGTTTTTTTATAAATCTGAGTGTAAGGCCGGTATGCCTGAGGTAGGGTCTTGGAGGAGACTTGTGAAATCTTGAGGGATTTGTTTTGTAAGTGCTTTGAGCCGAGTTTAGAGGAGATTGTATAGTCTAGCTCATTGATAGATAGATGTAGAGGAAAAGTGGATGTACACAGATCATGGGTGTCAGAACCAAAAATCGGCCCCAATGAGAGTTTGGACCCTGGGGTGTAGCTAACACCTACTTCTCCTAAACTCAGACCCTTGACCAGTTACTGAGAACTAAGGAACTGATCCTGGGCTATAGCATGGAAGATCTCAAAGTGCTTCCCCTCCTTAGCTAAATGTTGAGCTAAGTATACCTCAGAAAGCACTACATGACTTTTGAAAATGAGAAAGCTTGCCTTCTGAGGTACCCTGTGGGTCTATTTATTGATTCCCAATATCTGGTTTGCCAACAACGTAACTACGCTATTCTAAAAGGACTATATGCAACACAAAGTGGTCTGCCAACAGCTAAACTCCGTTCTTCTAAGCAGCTAAATGCATACCTCTTGTAACACTACCATCCGTCATGAATAATATAATGGAAGGTCTGGCCGGGGCCCCACGTCATATGAAACAGACAGATGGAAGAGTTACTAAATGAGACCAAAAACTCTTAAAATTTTTGAAAACGCAATCCTAACACAGAGTTGCATTCTAGCGGAAGAGTAAAAATAGTTTCATAAAAACCATGCCCAAAGGCGAATGTCCAATAACCACAATAGTAATGAAATTCAACAACCACAGATTTGTCCTTAAGGCCTTACATCAATAATGTTTAACCAAATAAAATAGTTTGCATACATCGGCACGCAGGCCGACAACACATGAGAAACAACTAAATAAACAATTGGACCTTCGAGGACCAGCACAACGAGAAAGGCTTCAGCCCGCTATTTCCCGCTTGGCTCCGCAGCACCTGCAAGAAAACATTCCACCAAGCAGTGACAAACAAAGCAACGGTCAGCAAGATCTGACCAAATTATAACGACATCACCACTTTCTCGGGGTGGCTGTGCTTCTTCCCTGCAAGCGGATTAGCATAATTACATAAAGCTAGAATGTGAATTTAAGCACCAATCATCACAAACGTTGGCGCGACCGGCCCAACGTCTCGTGCACTCAGGGCATCTTAACGGTGTACCGGACTTGCCCGGGTCCCACCACCATTCTCAGTCCTGGACTGAATGACAACACATTGAGCATTCGCTAGCCGTGACAGAAGGTCCTAACCTAACTCACAATTGCTATCCGCAGACCAACCCTCTAAACGCACCCCCAAAATTATTTTGGTTAAAATTAGGGGCGTTACACCTCTAGGGGCAGCCTGGTAAATTTACCTTCGAACCAAACTGGGTGGGAGTCATCTCGCACACCTAGGGGGAAGCCCTTCTGCATGCCTTGTCAAAAGGCCAATATCCGGGTATCCGGCCGAGTGCGGGTTTGCCTATCCTACTCGCTTGCTCTTATAAGAGACATGACAAAGTCCAAAAGCATTGAGAGCGTTGGGTGGAAAGGCTTCACTCAACGCCAGAGGCGAAAAGGCATTGGGAGCATTGAGTGGAAAGGCTTCACTCAACACAAGAGGTGAAAAGGGTCGAGAGCGTTGAGTGGAAAGGCTTCACTCAACGCCAGAGGTGAAAAGACATAGGGAGCATTGAGTGGAAAGGCTTCACTTAATGCCCGAGGCTAAAAAGCTTCGGGAGTGTTGAGTGGAAATGCTTCACTCAACGCCAGAGGCTAAAAAATATTGAATGAAGGAGATATTACTCAGTGCCTTCAACAAGAACTCTGCCGACCCTGGGGGCTTCCCGCTTACCCTGGCGTAAGCCTTTTTGCCTGTCATGGTAGGAGCACTTTCGTCGCTTGACTCGCCTGACCTAACCAACATGGGCCCAAGGTCCCACTTAGCGAATATGGGGTTGTACACAATCCCCGCTCTTTGCGAGCTAGTTCTACGCTCGGAAAGAAATGTCCAACCCTTAATATTCGGTGAGTGCTTGCTGACCTGAAAGAGAATCTTTTGTGGGCCCCTCCACGATGCTATATGTAGAAACCGAACAGAGAACAAACCAAAATGGTTTTAAATGAAATTTTATTATCCGAAAAAGGTATCTATTACAAAGGTATGCCCTCCCTTATATAGAATGGAGGAGAAATGAGAGAATACAAATAAGAGATGTGGGACTAAAAATTTACAGGACTAAGCGGACTATACAAAACAAACCGCACAAGCCGCGCGGTTAGACAGCAGGGCTAACCGCACGGCTACCACCAGAGAGGAAGAGAGACTGCCAGGGTAGACCGCCAGACCACCCGGTCTCCAAGCCGGCTGAGACAAACCGCCAGACCGCGCGGTCTTCAACCCGCCAAGACAAACCGCCAGACCGCCCGGTCACCAACTTCAACACTTCCCCTCAAGCTGGAGCATATATATCGATCATGCCCAGCTTGTCGCAGATGTGGAAAAAGGAAGCGGACACCGGCTTGGTGAAGACATCTGCCAACTCGTTGTCGGAAGTGACAAAGGGAGTGCAAATCTGTTTCTTCAATATTTCTTCCCGAATAAAATGACAGTCGACTTCTATATGTTTAGTTCTCTCAGAAAGACCGGATTTTTGGAAATGTGTATCGCGGCCTTATTGTCGCAGAACATAGGAAGAGGATAGTTGTAAACCTCTCCTAAGTCAAGCATGAGAGCCCGCAACCACTTCAACTCACATGTAGTCGATGCCATGCTGCGATATTCCGCCTCTGCACTAGACCTGGAAACGACAGACTGTTTCTTGCTCTTCCAACTCACAAGATTGCCTCCAACAAATGTGCAGAAACCTGAAGTCGATTTGCGATCCCCTTTGTCATCCGCATAGCTTGAATCAGAGTAAGCTTCAACCCTTAGGTGACCATTCTTCTGAAATAGGAGTCCTTTCCCTGGAGCAGCTTTAATATACTCTAATATCCTCAGAGCAGATTGTAGATGACACTCCCTCGGAGCTTGCATGAACTGGCTCACCTTGCCAACAGCATAAGAGATGTCGGGTCTGGTTACCGTGAGATATATGAGCTTGCCCAACAGACGCCGGTATCTCGTAAGATCAGAGAGAAGAGGTGAGTCATCTGTCCAAGTTTTGTCTTCTCCAGCAGCCATATGACAACGTGCAGGTTTAGCACCAGTGAGTCCTGCCTCCTTTAAAAGATCAAGAGCATACTTCCGTTATGAAAGGACCATGAAGTTGGGCTTTCTAGAGATTTCAATCCCCAGAAAGTATTTCGGGGAGCCCATATCCTTTGTGACCAGATGTTGACGAAGGTGTTTCTTGGTCATCAATACCCCATCCTGGTCATCGCCAGTAAGAAGAATGTCATCAATATAAACCGCAAGAACAACAAGACCAGAGGCGGTTTTCCGAACAAACAAAGAGTGATCTGCTGAGCTTCTTGTAAAACCAATGGCCGCAACAATGCTACTGAACTTGTCAAACCAGGCATGAGGACTCTGCTTGAGGCCATAGATAGCCTTCTTTAGTCGGCATACCCGTGTCTCCCCCTGAGCAACATACCCAGGAGGTTGCTCCATGTAAACATCTTCCTGCAGATCACCATAGAGGAAGGCATTCTTAACATCTAGCTGCGAGATGGGCCAATCTCTGTTGACAGCCACAGAGAGAAGAACCCGAATAGTGCTGAGTCGAGCCACGGGAGAGAAAGTATCAAAGTAATCAATCCCATAAGTTTGGGTAAAACCCTTGGCAACCAGGCGAGCCTTATAACGATCCACACTACCATCCGGGAGAAACTTCACCACGAAGACCCAGCGACAACCAACAACTTCTGTGTCGAAAGGAGGCGGAACAAGGGTCCAGGTACCCCGTTTAGTGAGAGTAGCAATCTCCTCATCCATGACAACTTTCCAGTGAGGAATAGTAAGGGCCTCCTAGTAGGAACGGGGGGTGGCAGTGGCCGAGATAGCCAGTGCAAAAGCTCTGCGAGCAGGGGTAAGACGATCGTAGGAAATAACTGCAGCAAGCGGGTGTTGGGTACATGCCCGAACCCCTTTGCGAAGAGCAATCAGGAGATCCAGGTCAGCAGGTGCCTCAGTATCCGGAGTATCCGTGGTGGAGAGAGCTGGCCCGGGAGTAGAGAGGGATGACAGCGGAGTGGAGGGAGAAAGCGGAGTAGAGGGTGGAGATGATGAGGATGGGGAAGACGATGGAGTGGGTGGAGAGGGTGGAACATCAGTGGGAGTAGAGGGAATGGATGAGTTGGTATGAGAAGTAGGATCAGGAGGAGTAGAAGAGGAAGCGGGAGAGAAGTAAGATGCATTGGCAAAGAAGGTGACATCCGCAGAGACAAATTGCTTGCGGGTAACAAGGTCAAAGCAACAATATCCTTTCTGAGTGGGAGAGTAGCCCATAAAGACACATTTGGTGGCACGTGGTGAGAGTTTATCACGGGTGGCAGCGGGAGAGTGCACAAAAGCGGTGCACCCAAAGATGTGCAGAGGAAGAGGAAAGGGATCCTTGTCCGGATAAAGAATGGAGAAGGGGGTAGCACCGTGGAGAACTGTGGAGGGAAGGCGATTGATGAGATAGCAGGAGAGGAGGACAACATAGCCCCAATAGGAGCGATGAACATGCATTTGAGTCATCATAGTGCGAGCGACATCAAGGAGGTGACGGTTTTTACGTTTCGTCACCCCATTTTGTTGTGAGGTGTAGACACAGCTGGTTTGACGAAGAACACCATGGTGAATACAAAAGGAGGAGAAGTCGTGGCTAAGATACTCCTTAGCATTGTCAGAACGAAGGAGTTTAATAGACGTATCAAACTGAGTCTTAACCATAGAATAAAAGGAGGTCCAAACAGAGAACAGCTCGGAGCGATCTTTGAGAAGATATACCCACGTACATCGAGAGAAATCATCAATGAAGGTGACAAAATAGGAACTACCCCGACCGATGGTGAGGTTAGGAGCGGGACCCCATATGTCAGAGTGAACGAGGTCGAATGGACGGGAAGAGCCCCGACTTTGCGTTGGTGGGAAGGATGAACGGTGATGTTTGCCAAGTTGACATGCATCACAGTTTAGAGGAGGATGATGAGGAGGGAGGTGCGGCAGGAGTTATCGTAGAATTCGGGGAGGAGCATGTCCAAGGCGAAGATGCCATTGGAGAAGATCTGTAGAGGAGGAGGAGAAGGCGGATAGAGCAGAAACGTTGTCGAGGAAGTAGAGGCCACCACTCTCAGTCCCGGTAGCAATCGTCCGTTGGGAGGCCGGATCCTGAAAAGCACAAGAGGTAGGGGTGAAGATGACAGAACACCGTAGTTGCTTTCATAAAGAAGTAACCGATAATAAATTGCACGAAAACTTGGGCACATAGAGGGTATCAGCCAAGCAGAGAGATGGAGTGACTTGAAGCAGGCCCGTCCCATGGACCGGGGAGGGAGATCCATCAGCAACAATGACCGGGGGCAACTGAGCACGTGTGTCAAGAAGAGAGAAACATTGAGGATTGCCTGTCATATGATTTGTTGCACCAGAGTCGATTAGCCATCTTACGCGAGTAACAACATGAGCACTAACAGAAGAGGTGACCACGGAGGCGGACAGGCTGGAGGAGGGGAAAGCCATGGAAGCAAGAGAGGAGCAAACCGCGACGATAAGAACCAGCCGCGAGAAGAGAAAAGAGCACCAAGCCGGGCGAACAGAAAATAGGTCGTGCGGCTAGGAAGGCCGCTACCAAGAAGCAGAGCAACGCAGAGGGAAAGAAGTCGCACGGTCTGAAAAAGTCGGGCGAACAGAGGAGAACAAGTCGCACGACAAAAGATGAGGCCGGGGCGACTAGCAAGCAGGAGCGGGTAGAAGGCAACAAGAAGTAGAGTGCGGCGAATAGAGGAGATCGCGAAAACGGTTCGCGAAAAAGAAGGGGCAAACCGAGCGGACAGGGCGCGCGGACAGACGGAGAGAATCAGAGAGCGCACACAATCAGGAGGAAACGACCGTGTGCTCTGATACCATGTAGAAACCTAACAGAGAACAAACCGAAATGATTTTAAATGAAATTTTATTATCCGAAAAAGGTATCTATTACAAAGGTATGTCCTCCCTTATATAGAATGGAGGAGAAATGAGAGAATACAAATAAGAGATGTGAGACTAAAAATTTACAGGACTAAGCGGACTATACAAAACGAACCGCACAAGCCGCGCGGTTAGACAGCAGGGCTAACCACACGGCTACCACCAGAGAGAAAGAGAGACTGTCAGGGTAGACCGCCAGACCGCCCGGTCTCCAAGCCGGCTGAGACAAACCGCCAGACCGCGCGGTCTTCAACCCGCCAAGACAAACCGCCAGACCGCCCGGTCACCAACTTCAACACTATATATATGTCACATGGCCTGTCCCCAAGACACCGCTTGTAACATCCCGATTCGCACTAGGCCCCTTGTGCGCATTTTCAAGCCAGGTGAGTTGACTTGGGCTCAGGGTGTACTGGTGGAAAGGCTTGCACCTGAGCCGGGGGAAATGCTGACTCAACATTAAGTATCTGGACACTACCGCACGGTGGTATTAAGATACCCATCGATGGTAGCGACCGAGGTATTGAGAGCGTTGAGTGTACAGGCAGGCGTTAAGAGCATTGAGTGGACAAACAGACATTGAGTGTTATCGCGCGACGATCGCAAGATACTGCTCAATTGTAGTGACTGAGGCATTGAGATCATTGAGTGGGCAAACAGCCGTTGAGTGTTATAACACGGTTATAGTGAGATACCGCGCGGCGGTAGCCAACTAAGTTGCTACTGGCTGGCGTTAGGGTTACCGTGAGTGATGGCCCGATGAATTATTTTGACAAGGCGCTCGGGAAGATATCGCGCGGTGGTAGAAGGTTACTGCTCGGTGATAGAGGTACGGGTGGTGGCACCTGAGTGGGTGGTTCGAACGGTGGCTTGCAAAATAAATCATTTTTGGGGATACCGTCCGGCGATAACATGCTACCAAGTGGTGGTAGCTCCATGATCGGGAAAGCCCTAATTCTATTTGGCCGCCCCTATATATAATCATCCAAGTCTTAGCCGCCAGTTACTTTCTCCAAAATTTCTGAGAGAACGACTACGACAGAGCTTTTCTTGGAAGACAAGGAGCGAGAGGAGAATAAAAGCCAAGGTTGACGACGCCATCATGCCGCCAAGGAGGATAACAAGATCCATGGTCGGAAACGAGGTGTGCTTCCTACCATCTCTCTTAGTGCTAGATCTGTAGTTATTTTCTAGGAGAGATGTCAACTCAAAAGAGTTTGACTTATGAGATGAAGATCTCCTAGGTAGAGACCATGCTAGGGCTTGTGCCCTAGATATTAGATGTCTTCAACCTCTCATCTCTTCTTTGTGAAGATAATTGTTGAAGCCAAAAATGGCCTCTGTGGAGTTCGGGGTCCCTAAAGAGGGGTGACCTCACAGCTACTACACTCGGGAGAACGTCACGGACCGGAGACTTAGGAAACTATGAACAGAACCTCGGCTCTAGCGTGGAGGTCCCACCACACACCCGGAAGGTCACCAAAACTCTTCCCCTCCCTTACCAAAGGGCTAGGCAGGGCGCCTTGGAGAGCTCTCTACTCTACTAAGAAGAAGCTAAGGGAGGAGGAAGCCAGGAAAAGTAGTCACTCCCCAAAGGCACCCAAGGGGGTATATTTATAGTTTTCCAAATCTCATGGGCCAAAATGCCCGAAATACCCCTACGCCAAATACACCTTGGGCCAATAGAAAACAGCCACGCCGGGGGGCAGAGAGGTAAAAACACCCCCTGGGGCACAGCGGTAAAAGAACGCCGCCAACCCCCGCCCCAAACACCCGAGGCGATTCCAGGCCGCCGAGCAGGCCGCTTGGGCGAGACCAGGCCACCGGCCGTCTCGCCGCGATCAGGCCACCCAGGCGAGAACCAGGCCGCGACGGTCTCGCCCGCGAGCAGGCCTCCCGCGCGAGACTGGCCCCCGGCCGTCTCGCCCACGAGCAGGCTCCTCGCGCGAGACCGGCCCCCGGCCGTCTCGCCCGTGAGCAGGCCGCCCGAGAGAGAACCAGGCCACCGCGGTCTCGCCCGCGAGTAGACCGCCCGGGCGAGAACCAGGCCGCGACGGTCTCGCCCGCCTGCTGTCTCGCCCGCCCCTACTTCGAACTCAACAGGCTTGGGCGGGTGCTAGCCAACTTACCGCACCCGCCCCCCAACAAAGGAGCCATTGGGGGAGGCCAATTTTTCCTCCCCCTACTAGTATATTTCCAAGCTAGAGCCAAAATTGGCTACCGAGAGTTCAAAATCTCCAAAAAGCTTAAAAACGTGCTTGCCTTGTTTCAGGCTCACTTTTCACGAATACGGGGTTGTACACAATCCCCGCTATTTTCGAGGTTGGCACAAGCTCGGAAAGAAACGTCCAACCCAACGTATTCGCTGAGTGTAATTTTCTTGCGCGGCACCCCGGGGTGTCAACCTGTCAAGCTAGCTAATGGGAGCCTGGGTGACGAGACGGCCTCGGGGTGAAAACACTTAGCCTCCCCGAGAGGTCAACCTGTCAAGCCAGCTAATGAGAGCCTGGGTGATGAGACGGCTTCGGGGTAAAAACACTGAGCCCTCCCGAGGGGTCAACCCGTCAAGCCAGCTAATGAGAGCCTGGGTGACGAGACAGTCTCGGGGTGAAAACACTTAGCCTCCCCGAGGGGTCAACCTGTCAAGCCAGCTAATGAGAGCCTGGGTGACGAGACGGCCTCGGGGTGAAAACACTGAGCCCTCCCGAGGGGACAACCTGTCAAGCCAGCTAATGGGAGCCTAGGTGACGAGACGACCTCGGGGTGAAAACACTTAGCCTCCACGAGAGGTACCACCGGCCCTGCCAGCTAGTGAGAGCCTGACAGCGGAATCCCTCTCGAGGTGAGACCTACCTACCCACCCTCCGAGAGATCAACCTGCCCTGCCAGCTAGTGAGAGCCTGGCTGCAGAATCATCATCGGAGCAAAGGGACTTGGGCCGCCACGAGAGATCAACTTGCCCTGCCAGCTAGTGAGAGCCTGACCGCGGAATCATTAGCGGAGCAAAGGGATTTGGGCTACCACGAGAGATCAACCTACCCTGTCAGCTAGTGGGAGCCTGGCCGCGAAATCATCATCGGAGTAAAGGGACTTGGGCTACCACAAGAGATCAACCTGCCCTGCCAGCTAGTGGGAGCCTGACCGCAGAATCATCATCAGAGCTAAGGGACTTGGGCTACCACGAGAGATTAACCTGCCCTGCCAGCTAGTGGGAGCCTGGCCGCGGAATCATTATCGAAGCTAAGGGACTTGGGCTACCACGAGAGATCAACCTGCCCTGCCAACTAGTGAGAGCCTGACCGCGGAATCATCATCAGAGCAAAGAGACTTGAGCTACCACGAGAGATCAACCTGCTGAAAGAAATAGTGCCTAATCACCTAGAGGGGGGGGGGGTGAATAGGTGAACTTAATCTTTTTAACTTTAAAGGCAGAAACACTTAATTATAAGACCTGTATTTGCAATTCTCTACAGTAATTCAGCACAGATAACACATCAATCACAGAATTAATCACACACAGAGTACACACAGATTTTTATAGTGGTTCCCCAAGGTCTGGGTACATCCACTTTCCCCCTTCGCCTATCTAGTAGTGTACTAGATTCGGCCTAACTTCTCCACTTCTCCTCAGATCCTCAGATCTTACAACTCAGAATCCCAAACAGGTTCCTACAACTCAGAGTGACCCCACTCCTACAACTCAGGCACAAAGCCCTACCACTCAGCCTTCACCAAGACCTACACTCAGGCTAAACAGCCCTACCTTAGCCTTCAATCAAAGCCTACACTCAGACAATAGAATCTCCTACACTCAGGCACAAAAGCCCTACCTCAGCTTTTATAAAATAGGCTTACAACTCAGATCTATACAAGATCCTACAGAAAATAAAGTTTACAAAGTGTATAACCACAACTCTAAAAGAGAGAGATGAGTTGACTGACTTCTTGATGAGTTCTTGGAAGAACTAGGCAGAGATCAACCACCCTTGACTTTTTTCAAAGCTTCTTGAATTTGAACACAGTATGGTTGAATCTTCTATGCAGATGATCTTCAATCAACTGCTGCCTTGAGATTCAGATTTCAATCTGAATCTTACTTAGCAGTCCGGTTCAGCAGCTGCTCTTCTTAGAAGGAGCTCTCTCTCTCTCCAACTTCTTAGATCTTCTATAGAAGGTCTTCTTTGTGTTGTTAGATCTCTTGATTGATTGTTGTCAATCTGTAATCACATCTTCTATTGAAGGAGAAAGATCTTTAAATAGTCTTCCTCCAAGGTAACCGGCTGATCCGGTTTCTAACAACTTTCTGTTCGCTCTGACAGTTGTAGTTGACCGGTTGAAATGGCAGCTGTCAAGTCATCCAGTCACTTCTTGAAATCTCTGTCACTGTCTGAAAGTGTCGAGACAGATAGTCTTTATGTGTCGACAAAAATAGACTAAGTGTCGACACAAGCAGACTAAGTGTCGACACTAGCCTTGATGGTGTCGACACAACTCCTTGTGTTGTTGTAACAGCTTCTCGACACTGCTTCTTCAGAATGTGTCGACACTGATCTTGTGTGTCGACACAAGCCTTCTGTTGAATGTGTCAACACTGATTGAGTATGTCGACACAAGTACTTCTTCTTCAATACTTAGTTGATTTCTGCTGTGTGTCGACACAACTCCTTTGTGTCGACACTTATTAAGTGTCGACACATCTTCCTTGTGTCGACACATGCCTTCATGTGTTGAAACTTTGCTGAGTGTCGACACATCTCCTTTGTGTCGACACATTCTTCATATGTTGAAACTTTGCTGAGTGTCAACACATCTCCTTTGTGTCGACACTTGTACTTAAACTTTGTTGAAGTTCGCTGAGTGTCGACATAGCCTCCTGGTGTCGACACTTTTGATATCGACAAAGTTTCACTGGGTGTCGACACTGCTTCTAAGTGTCGACACTGATTATGAAGACAATTCTTCAATGTGTGTCGACACTGCCTGTATGTGTCGACACATTTTTTTGGTGTCGACTCTGCCTTCCTGGTGTCGACACAATTACTCCAAGTGTCGACACAGCTTCTCTAGGTGTCGACACAAGCCTTCTTAAGTGTCGACACTTTTCTTCTAGGTGTCGACACATGGACTTAGAAACTTTTATGCTTTTCCTGCAATTACTTAACCTGCACAAATAAACTCAAAGCACATCAAATACACCTTGATGTATATCATTGAGTAGGGCGAGGCTTCTTCAAATCTGGTACATAAATTCCAATGTACCCAACAATCTCCCCCTATTTGGAGAAGTCATAAACCTTAGTCAATGATATACACCATACATAACAAATACTCAATATGATGTATAACAATATTAAATGACAGAGTAAGAACTAAACATGTATAAACAGAACATGTATAAACAATTATCTCAGAACAATAATGTAATAGATTGAACATATAACATGGTTCTTACAACTTCAAACATTTTCATTAATTAAAAGTTTACATAGAGTTAAATGCAAATGATTACAAATTGTAAACTTAAGAAAATTTCTATCCTATGGCTGCTCTGGTTCCTTGATTACAATGCCCTTTCCAGATTGAATCTTTTCTTGGACTGGAGCATCATTGTCATCAGCAGGCTTCTTCCCTTTAAGATCTTTCTTTTTCTGTTCCTCAGCTCTTATCTTCTGTCTTTCAAAATAGTGATAAGGCTTAGAGAAATACTTGCTAGGCTCTTGTGCATTAGGAGGTAGCTTCCCTAATTTAGCATTCCTTCTGTATTATACTATTGCCTCTTGCCTAGCCTCATGTTTCTTCCATTCCTGGTCAGAATACCATTTGCCTCTCTCTAGGAAATTATCCTTAGCAGCCTTCCAAGCAGTTAATATGATATTCCTAGAGGTTGAGCTCCATTGCTCAAAATCTGGCCTTAATTCAGCTTGCTCTCTGAACATTTTCTTAGATAATTTGGCCTCTTGTTCTTTTAGAACTACCTCTGGCACAGGCTGAACAACTTTCTCAAGAATAACATTCTGATTACCCTCAGGAGGACTATACATAGATTGTACCTCCTGATGTATTATGTCAAAATCAGCAGGAGGGTATATCACTTGAGCCACTTCAGCTTGCTCTCCTCCAAAGTATGCAGGATTGATGCCAGACTCTGCAACATTATCATCATCACATAAAGGTGGATATCCAAGGGTGGCTCTGATGGAGTTTGAAATCCACTTTGCATGATCAGAGCCTGCAACTTTCTCAAGAATAACATTCTGATTACCCTCAGGAGGACTATACATAGATTATACCTCCTGATGTATTATGTCAAAATCAGCAGGAGGGTATATCACTTGAGCCACTTCAGCTTGCTCTCCTCCAAAGTATGTAGGATTGATGCCAGACTCTGCAACATTATCATCATCACATAAAGGTGGATATCCAAGGGTGGCTCTGATGGAGTTTGAAATCCACTTTGCATGATCAGAGCCTGCTTTGATTAACACCCTCTCCCCCTTTATGACTTCTCTTTCTATGTGATCTCTAAGATCATCCTTTTGGAATCTTATCTCAGCATTCAAATAGTTAACTCCATCCTTATAAAAAGGTTTTAGCCTTTGGAGTTTTTCAGTAATTGCCTTCTGAGAATCTTCAATGGCAGTTTTAACAGCTGTTAGTCTCTCTTGTAGGTGCTTATCAAATGCCTCTTTGGCAGTAACAATTACAGCAGTCTGGGCAGTAGATATATTTTTCATTTCAGTGACAATGACATTATGAGAAGCAGTTAGATTATCATTCATTCTAAGCTGATTCTCCAGGACATATCCTTGTTTGACTGCCATGTCATCAACCTGTTTCTTGATGTTCTCTTGATGAGTAGCCAGATAGACCACTGCATTTCCTCCTTTATAGAAGCAGCCAGTCATTTCCTTTTTATTTTGATTCACTTCAAATCTTATAGATTTTATGTCTTGAGTAAGATCAAATTGAAGTGATTTATGGCCTTCATCCATATAAGTTTGTAAAGCCTTCCTTTGCTCATCTAGCTTTATTTGTAATGTCACCATCAGAGAACTATAATCAGTAGTAGGGGCAGGCTGTGGAGCAATTGTCTGTAGTGCTTTCTTGTAGTTCTGGCTTCTTTTCTTGAAGACCTGGAACTTCCTTTTCTTGGCTCTAGCAGCCTCTTCATCCTCTGAAGCAGAAGTACTAGCAATGTCTACCATGTCCTTAGGACTAGGAGGTAAATCCTTCTCAGTCCTTGGTAGCTCCTCAGCATTCCTTTGCTCCTTAGGCTCTTTTCTTGATGTCTCCTCTTGAGACCTAACCTGCTCCCCCCAAAGATCTACCTGCTCCCCCTCAACAGCTGCTTTCTCTCCCTCAATGTCAGTTTGTAATAAGTCAGGGAACAACTCTTCTAGTGTAAACTCATGTTGAGGTTGTTCAGAAGAATCTCTTATCTCAGGAGCATCTGTTTCCATTTTATCAGCAACAGATGTGTCCTTCATGACAACATCTTGTGGTTGAGGTTGTATCTGTGTTTGCTGATCAACATCAAGTAATGGTTCAGACAAAACTTCATCCTCAATATGGAAATTTAATTGATTTACTTCAGTAACTACCTCTAGAATAATTTGGGCAGCCCTTTCACTATCCAAGTGAGTGGACTCTTCCATATATAGAGGCTCCCCCTGGAATGAATCCAGGTGAATGGGGATAGCTGATGGTAGCTCCCCCTACTCTGTGTATCTTCTTGTCTTGCTGGTGACTATCCAGCATTGCCATCCTCTCCATCATCTGAAGTAAACACCACTTGCTCCTCTGAGCTACTTGAGGATTCTTGAGCCACAATGACTGTCTTCTTCTTCTTCTTCTAAGGTGTTTCCTTTTCTGGAGTTGGCAGTTCCTTTGTCAGCACTCTATCCCACCTTGAGAAAATTCTTACATTCATTCTCCTCATGTGGTTTATCTTTGAACCTGCAGCTTGGTTCATCACTTCAGGAATACTGCCAGCTAAGTATAAGCTCATAATTCTACCCAGATTGGGCTTCTTCAGACTTTCTTTTATCTTGTCAAACATCACTGCTGACCAATCAGTTTCAAGTTTGAATATTATTCTTGTCATCAAACTGAACATGTGAGCAGATATTCTATCATGCCCACCAGGCTTGCTCAGTATCACCTTCCCAACTATCTCAGATAAGAACTTTCCTTGTATATTCATTACTTTCCTATTAAAGACTGAATCAATCTTCAAGCTTGAATCTAGTCCACACCATGTCAGTGCCTCCCTTATTTTTGAAGCAGAAACATCTTCCTCTTCTTTAGTTCTTGGGAGATGTAGAATCTTCCTGAGACTCTTATGAGTGACCTTCACCTTTGCCCCATGAACTTTGGACTTAATCTTGAGTCCAGATTCATCAAGAGTTACTGCACTCAAGAATTCGAGGACTTCCTTCTTCCAGATCTTGATAGGTTCTGAAACAAGATACTTTAGGCCTGTCTCTGCAATTAGGGTTACCACACCTTGAATTTCGGGTTCCGCGTCATCAAAGGCATGTCGCACGAGCTCATATCCTTCATTAATGTTCTCTTCTAGCTTGGGTGCCATTAGGATTTGAAGAAATTTTGAATTTAGAGAAGAGAGATGTCGACACACAAGTTTGGTCTCGAAACTAAGGTGAGTGTGTCGACAAACAATGATGTAAACCTATTTATACCTTTCTGAAATTGAAGGTGAAAAGGCGCGTCAAATTACTTGAAATGTGTCGACACTGTTGATAAGTGTCGACACTCACTTCTAATGTCTCGACAACTATGTGTCGACACAAGTATAATCAACAGAATATATGTGTCGACACTTATATATCTCAGCTCGACACTTAGTCGATACTCTACTAGACCAATTCTGTGTAAATCCTAAGTGTCGACACCACCTTGGATGTGTCGACACCTACACTGCATGTGTCGACACTAATTCTCTAAAGTGTTGACACAGACTTCCTAAATGTGTCGACACCATTTCTCTGAAATGTCGACAACACTTCTATGTGTCGACACAGACAACTCTGTGTGACGACACCATTTTATTTAGCCAATTTTTGTAAACTATTCTAAGTTTATCATTCCTAATTCAATTTTAAATTTATTGAATTTGGTTTCATCTAAGGGCTTAGTAAACATATCAGCTAACTGATTATCTGTCTTAACATACTCTAGTCTAATGTCTCCTTTTTCTACATGTTCTCTTAGAAAATATTATTTTATTTCTATATGCTTAGTCATACTATGTGAGACAGGATTATTTGCAATAGAAATGACACTAGTAGAATCATAAAATAAAGGTGTTCTACTTACTTGAATACCATAATCTTCTAGCCAGTGTTGTATCCATAGTAGTTATGCACAGCAGCTTCCTGCAGCCACATACTCTGACTCAGCTGTGGAGATGGCCACACTGGTCTGCTTCTTGCTACTCCATGAGACCAGCCTTTCACTTAGAAATTGACAGGTTCCTGTGGTACTCTTCCTATCTTCCTTGCAGCCTGCAAAATCTGCATCTGAATAACCTATCAGTTCCAAATCTTCATTCCTAGGGTACCAAAGGCCTAGATAAGGTGTGCCCTTAAGATATCTCAAAATTCTTTTGACTGCTGTCAAATGAGATTCTTTAGGGCATGCTTGGTACCTAGCACAGACACATGTAGCATACATGATATTTGATCTACTAGCAGTCAAATACAGTATGGAGCCAACTATCCCTCTATACAAAGTTTCATCTACAGGTTTCCCTGCATCATCTTTGCTTAGAGACATGCTTGACCCCATAGGAGTTTTCATGGTAGTGGATGATTCCATACCATACTTTCTTATCAACTCTAGGGTGAACTTAGACTGGCATATGGATAATCCATCTTCAGTCTGTCTAACTTGGAGACCCAAGAAGAACTTAAGTTCCCCCATACTGCTCATTTCAATCTGAATCTTACTTAGCAGCCCGGTTCAGCAGCTGCTCTTCTTAGAAGGAGCTCTCTCTCTCTCTCCAACTTCTTAGATCTTCTGTAGAAGGTCTTCTTTGTGTTGTTAGATCTCTTGATTGATTGTTGTCAATCTGTAATCACACCTTCTATTGAAGGAGAAAGATCTTTAAATAGTCTTCCTCCAAGGTAACCGGCTGATTCGGTTTCTAACAACTTTTTGTTCGCTCTGACAGTTGCAGTTGACCGGTTGAAATGACAGCTGTCAAGTCATCCAGTCACTTCTTGAAATCTCTATCACTGTCTGAAAGTGTCGAGACAGATAGTCTTTATGTGTCGACACAAATAGACTAAGTGTCGACACAAGTAGACTAAGTGTCGACACTAGCCTTGATGGTGTCGACACAACTCCTTGTGTTGTTGTAACAGCTTCTCGACACTGCTTCTTTAGAATGTGTCGACACTGATCCTGTGTGTCGACACAAGCCTTCTGTTGAATGTGTCGACACTGATTGAGTGTGTCGACACAAGTACTTCTTCTTCAATACTTAGTTGATTTCTGCTGTGTGCCGACACAACTCCTTTGTGTCGACACTTGCCAAGTGTCGACACATCTTCCTGGTGTCGACACATGCCTTCATGTGTTGAAACTTTGCTGAGTGTCGACACATCTCCTTTGTGTCGACACATTCTTCATATGTTGAAACTTTGCTGAGTGTCGACACATCTCCTTTGTGTCGACACTTGTACTTAAACTTTGTTGAAGTTCGCTGAGTGTCGACATAGCCTCCTGGTGTCGACACTTTTGATGTCGACAAAGTTTCTATGGGTGTCGACACTGCTTCTAAGTGTCGACACTGATTATGAAGACAATTCTTCACTGTGTGTCGACACTGCCTATATGTGTCGACACATTTCTTCTGGTGTCGACTCTGCCTTCCTGGTGTCGACACAATTACTCCAAGTGTCGACACAGCTTCTCTAGGTGTCGACACAAGCCTTCTTAAGTGTCGACACTTTTCTTCTAGGTGTCGACACATGGACTTAGAAACTTTTATGCTTTCCCTGCAATTACTTAACCTGCACAAATAAACTCAAAACACATCAAATACATCTTGATGTATATCATTGAGTAGGGTGAGGTTTCTTCAAATCTGGTACATAAATTCCAATGTACCCAACACCTGCCCTGCCAGCTAGTGAGAGCCTGACAGCGGAATTATCATCGAAGCAAAGGGACTTGGGCTACCACGAGAGATCAACCTGACCTGCCAGCTAGTGGGAGCCTGGCCGCGGAATCATCATCGGAGCAAAGGGACTTGGGCTACCACGAGAGATCAACCTGCCCTGCCAGCTAGTGGGAGCCTGGCCGCAGAATCATCATCGGAGCAAAGGGACTTGTGCTACCACGAGAGATCAACCTGCCAGCTAGTGGGAGCCTGGCCGCGGAATCATCATTGGAGCAAAGAGACTTGGGCTACCACGAGAGATCAACCTGTCCTGCCAGCTAGTGGGAGCCTGGCCGCGGAATCATCATCGGAGCTAAGTGACTTGGGCTACCACAAGAGATCAACCTGCCCTGCCAGCTAGTGGGAGCCTGGCCGCGGAATCATCATCGGAGCTAAGGGACTTGGGCTACCACGAGAGATCAACCTGCCCTGCCAGCTAGTGGGAGCCTGGCCGTGGAATCATCATCGGAGCAAAGGGACTAAGCATCTCAATTAAACCTTACCACATCCTATATCCTCAAACGGGGAAAATATGGATTACATGATCCCCTGACTCAGCCGGTCAGGGGTAGAGCTTGTTACAAGACAAGAAAAGGGAAAAAACTACCGCAAGGCGAGGCACCCTCAGGGAGCCTGGGCATGAGGGTCGTCTTCCGCTTCCTTCTCCTCGGACACTTCCATCTTGCTCAAGCTCTCCATGACCTTCTCCATCTCCTCTGCCTTGGCCAACCAAGAGATGGTGTTGACGGACATGACGTAGCACTGCCTTGTCATCCTGGAATCTCCCTTGACTCTGACCTGGATCCCTCCGGAGCTGAACTTGAGGCATTGGTGGAAGGAAGATGTCACGCAACGGAAGGCGCTGATGAGGGGCCTTCTGAAGATGGCATTGTAGCTGCTTGGAGCGTCAACAATGACGAACCGACAGTTCCTTGAGACTCCCCCCAATTTTACTTGGAGCCCCACTCCACCCTCGACCTTCTTCCTCTCCCCTGAGAATCCGAACATGGGTCCGTTCGAGGCCAACACCCTCCTTGGCTCCACCTTCATCTCGTCAAACGCCTTCTTGAAAATGACGTTGACGGAGCTTCCATTGTCAACCAAGATTCGGGAGATGGTGTAGCCTTTGATGGTCGTCTGGATGACCAGCGCATCGCAGAACGGATCCTCATGATCCGACAGGTCCTTCACCGAGAAGGTGATCTTTTCCTCTGGGGGCGGGATCTGGGAGGTTGAGGCGACGCTCCTTCGGTACATGACATGGAGGCTTGCCTTCCGAGTGGCCTCAACCCCCACTCTACCGTGGATCACTCCTATGCCACCTCGGGTTCCCACGTCGACCCGGTCCTCGCATATATCATCACCCCCTTCTTTGGGTAGAACCACTTCTACCCGCACCGGCGGCTGCGGCTGTGCAGGGCCTCTCGCCCCCCTCACTTCCAAGAGCTCGGGGAAGGTGGCCGTGGCGTGCCCCTCCACCTAGTGGAAGTAACAGTACAATAATGCTTTCTCTCCCCTCTTTCGGCGGGCTGGGCGTTCCCTCCTGTTACCTCTTCCCCCTCCTATCGCCAAGGCTTGCTGCGGCGGGGGCAAGAGCTATCTTGGGGCTTGCCTCTGGAAGTTATACCTCCTTTGGCCCCCATGAAAGTTCCCCCCTCCTTGGATGAGAGCTCTTCCTGGACTTTGGGCAGGTCCTCCCTGCTGCCTCCATCCTGGTTCCGGACCCTCCTGTCCTTGGAACCCCTGAGCTCTCTGCTCCTATCTTCTTCTTCCTTCATGATGCCTTGAGCCACCCTGCTTCTTTGACTCCACCTCTGTCAACTTCGCCAATCTCTTGACAAATGCCGGGTTGGCTGCTTCCATGGCAATCTCCTCTACCGACATTTCCATCAGCTCCTCGAAAGAAAGGGGGGCCTTCCAGGTCAAGCTCATCTTGAAGAATCCCTTCTTCAGCCCAACGGTGAAGGCCATCTAGGGAGCATACCCTGGCTCGCCTGGGAGGTTGGCACTCGCCGGGCTGGAGAACAGCTCCCGGACGTTAAGGTCTCGCTCGACCCCATCTCCCATCCTCTCCTTCCCTGACCTTCTTCCTGGTGCATTCCTTCTCCCCCTGCTAGGGTCATCTCGCCTAGACCCCGGGGAGTCGGCTCGTCAAGAGGGGGACCTAGCTCCTGGGTGGTTAGGGTGGAGCTGCCACCCTGAGGAGCAATGCTTCGCTGCATCTCCATGATGCCTTAGATGGAGGCCATGAACTCTTGCCTCCCAACAAAGGGTCCTAGGCTGGGGAGCTCGCCGAGATCATCACTACCTCCTTGACCTCCCGTCATGACACTCTCTCGAGATCTTCTGTGCTGGTCACTCTCCACGCTCACCGCACTAAAGTGTTGAAGCCAAAAATGGCCTCTGTGGAGTTCAGGGTCCCTAAAGAGGGGTGACCTCACACCTACTACACTCGGGAGAACTTCACGGACCAGAGACTTAGGAAACTATGAACAGACCCTCGGCACTAGCGCGGAGGTCCCACCACACACCCGGAAGGTCACCAGAACTCTTCCCCTCCCTTACCAAAGGGCTAGGCAGGGCGCCTTGGAGAGCTCTCTCTACTCTACCAAGAAGAAGCAAAGGGAGGAGGAAGCCAGGAAAAGTAGTTACTCCCCAAAGGCACCCAAGGGGGTCTATTTATAGTTTTTCCAAGTCCTGGGAGTAAAATGATCAAAATACCGTTATGCCCAATATACTTTGGGCCAATAGAATACAGCCACGCCGGGGGGTAAAGAGGTAATCCCCCTCCCCCCCCCCCCCGAGGGCAAAATGGTAAAATCGCAGGGTCCACAAGGGTCTAGGGGGGCGGAAGGCGAACCCTCCCCGGACTAGCCTCCTGTTGCGAGAAGGCTGGCCGCCCGGTCTCGCCCCGCGAGCTCGCCGCATGGGGCAAGAAGGCTGGCCGCTGGTCTCGCCCCGCGAGCTCGATGCCTGGGGCGAGAGGGCTGGCCGCCCGGTCTCGCCCCGCGAGCTCGCCGCCTGGGGCTAGAGGACTGGCCGCCCGGTCTCGCCCGGTCTCGCCCCGCGAGCTTGCCGCCCGGTCTCGCCCCGCGAACTCGCCGCCTGGGGCGAGAGGGTTGGCCGCCCGGTCTCGCCCCGCGAGCTCGCCGCCTGGGGCGAGAGGGCTGGCCGCCCGGTCTCGCCCCGCGAACTCGCCGCTTGGGGCGAGAGGGCTGGCCGCCCGATCTCGCCCCGCGAGCTCGCCGCCTGGGGCGAGAGGGCTCGCCTCCCAGTCTCGCCCCTGCCCAAGGCCAGGGTGTCGGGGGCGGGATCCTGGTCTCCAGCCAGTCCCTTCATCCCACCTCGCGCCTAGCACGCCAGGGGGGTGCCGACCATCTTGCCGCACCCGCCCCTCTAAAGGGCCCGAGGGAAGATGTTGATTTTTCCTCCCCTACTAGTATGTTTCCAAGCCAGAGCCAAAATTGGCCACCGAGAGTGCAAAATCTCCAAAAAGCTTAAAATTATATAGGGGCGAATACGGGGTTGTACACAATCCCCGCTCTTTTCGAGATTGGCACAAGCTCGAAAATAAACATCCAACCCGACGTATTCACGGAGTGTAACTTCCCCGCAGGGTCAACCTGCCATGCCAGCTATGGGAGCCTGGGTGGTGAGACCTCCTCTGGGTGAAAACACTTAGCCTCCCCGAGGGGTCAACCTGTCAAGCCAGCTAATGAGAGCCTGGGTGATGAGACGGCCTCGGGGTGAAAACACTGAGCCTCCCCGAGGGGTCAACCTGTCAAGTCAGCTAATGGGAGTCTGGGTGACGAGATGGCCTCGGGGTGAAAACACTTAGCCCCCCGAGGGGTCAACCTGTCAAGCCAGCTAATGAGAGCCTGGGTGACGAGACGGCCTCGGGGTGAAAACACTTAGCCTCCCCGAGGGGTCAACCTGTCAAGCCAGCTAATGTGAGCCTGGGTGACGAGACGGCCTCGGGGTGAAAACACTTAGCCTCCCCGAGGGGTCAGCCTGTCAAGCCAGCTAATGGGAGCCTGGGTAACGAGACGGCCTAGGGGTGAAAACACTTAGCCTCCCCGAGGGGTCAACCTGTCAAGCCAGCTAATGGGAGCCTGGGTGACGAGACGGACTCGGGGCGAAAACACTTAACCTCCCCGAGAGGTCAACCTGTCAAGCCAGCTAATGGGAGCCTGGGTGACGAGACGGCCTCGGGGTCATCATCGGAGCAAAGAAACTTGGGCTACCATGAGAGATCAACCTGCCCTGCTAGCTAGTCGGAGCCTGACCGCGGAATCATCATCGGAGCAAAGGAACTTGAGCTGCCACGAGAGATCAACCTGCCCTGCCAGCTAGTGAGAGCCTGACCGCGGAATCATCATCGAAGCAAAGGGACTTGGGCTACCACGAGAGAACACCTGCCTTGCCAGCTAGTGGGAGCCTGGCCGCGGAATCATCATCGGAGCAAAGGGACTTGGGCTACCACGAGAGATCAACCTGCCCTGCCAGCTAGTGGGAGCCTGGCCGCAGAATCATCATCGGAGCAAAGGAACTTAAGCTACCACGAGAGATCAACCTGCCCTGCCAGCTAGTGGGAGCCTGGCCGCGGAATCATCATCGGAGCAAAGTACTTGCGCTACCACGAGATATCAACCTGCCCTGTCAGCTAGTGGGAGCCTGACCGCGGAATCATCATCGGAGCAAAGGAACTTGAGCTACCATGAGAGATCAACCTGCCCTGCCAGCTAGTGGGAGCCTGGCCGCAGAATCATCATCGGAGCAAAGGGTACCTGACCTCCACGAGAGGTCAACCTGCCCTGCCAGCTAGTGGGAGCCTGACAGCGTAACCGTCTCGGAGCAAAGGGTACCTAACCTCCACGAGAGATCAACCTGCCCTGCCAGCTAGTGGGAGCCTGGCGGCGGAACCGTCTCGGAGCAAAGGGTACCTGACCTCCACGAGAGGTCAACCTGCCCTGCCAGCTAGTGGGAGCCTGACAGCGGAACCGTCTCGGAGCAAAGGGTACCTGACCTCCGCGAGAGGTCAACCTGCCCTGCCCGCTAGTGGGAGCCTGACAGCGGAACTGTCTCGGAGCAAAGGGTACTTGGCCTCCACGAGAGGTCAACCTGCTCTGCCAGCTAGTGGGAGCCTGGCAGCGGAACCATCTCGGAGCAGAGGGTACCTGACCTCCACAAGAGGTCAACCTGCCCTTCTAGCTAGTGGGAGCCTGACAGCAGAACCGTCTCGGAGCAGAGGGTACCTGACCTCTACGAGAGGTCAACCTACCCTGCCAGGTAGTGGGAGCATGGCAGCGGAACCGTCTCGGAGCAAAGGGTACGTGACCTCCACGAGAGGTCAACCTGCCCTGCCAGCTAGTGGGAGCCTGGCAGCGGAACAGTCTCGGAGCAAAAGGTACCTGACCTCCACGAGAGGTCAACCTGCCCTGCCAGCTAGTGGGAGCCTGGCAGCGGAACCGTCTCGGAGCAAAAGGTACCTGACCTCCACGAGAGGTCAACCTGCCCTGCCAGCTAGTGGGAGCCTAGCAGCGGTACCGTCTCGGAGCAAAGGGTACCTGACCTCCACGAGAGGTCAACCTGCCCTGACAGGCTCCCACCACGAGAGGTCAACCTGCCCTGCCAGCTAGTGGAAGCCTGACAGTGGATTCGTCTCGGAGCAAAAGGTAGCTGACCTCCACGAGAGGTCAACCTGCCCTGCCAGCTAGTGGGAGCCTGACAGCGGAACCCTCTCAGAGCAAAGGGTACTTGGCCTCCACGAGAGGTCAACCTACCCTGCTAGCTAGTGGGAGCCTGACAGCGGAACCGTCTCGGAGCAGAGGGTACCTGACCTCCATGAGTGGTCAACCTGCCCTGCCAGCTAGTGAGAGCCTAACAGCAGAACCGTCTCGGAGCAAAGGGTACCTGACCTACACGATAGGTCAACCTGCCCTGCCAGCTAATGGGAGCCTGATAGCGGAACCATCTCGGAGCAAAGGGTACCTGATCTCCATAAGAGGTCAAATTGCCTTGCCAGCTAGTAGGAGCCTGGCAGCGGAACCGTCTCGGAGCAAAAGGTACCTGACCTCCACGAGAGGTCAACCTGCCCTGCCAGCTAGTGGGAGCCGGCAGCGGAACCGTCTCGGAGCAAAAGGTACATGACCTCCACGAGAGGTCAACTTGCCCTGCCAGCTAGTGGGAGCCTGGCAGCAGAACCGTCTCGGAGCAAAGGGTACCTGACCTCCATGAGAGGTCAACCTGCCCTGCCAGCTAGTGGGAGTCTGGCAGTGGAACCGTCTCGGAGCAAAGGGTACCTGACCTCCACGAGAGGTCAACCTGCCCTGCCAGCTAGTGGGAGCCTGGCAGCGGAACCGTCTCGGAGCAAAGGGTACCTGACCTCCACGAGAGGTCAACCTGCCCTGCCAGCTAGTGGGAGCCTGACAGCGGAACTGTCTTGGAGCAAAGGGTACCGGACCTCCACGAGAGGTCAACCTGCCCTGCCAGCTAGTGGGAGCCTGACAGTGGAACCGTCTCGGAGCAAAAGATACCTGACCTCCACGAGAGGTCAACCTGCCCTGCCAGCTAGTGGGAGCCTGACAACGGAACCGTCTCGGAGCAAAAGGTACCTGACCTCCACGAGAGGTCAACCTGCCCTGCCAGCTAGTGGGAGCCTGGCAGCGGAACCGTCTCGGAGCAAAGGGTACCTGACCTCCACGAGAGGTCAACCTGCCCTGCCAGCTAGTGGGGGCCTGACAGCGGAGCCGTCTCGGAGCAAAGAGTACTTGGTAAAGAAAAAATGCATTGCATATAACCTACCCTGACCTAACCTGGCAAGGGATACTCATTACAAGGAAAATACATATGGAACTCTGGGCGAGTTAGGGTGAGATCTCTCCACTCACTCCCTATTCCTTGGGGCCTCGGTTCCTCCCCCCTGAGCGATTCCTCCTTCGCCTTTTTCTCCCTTGGCCGACGGCCAAAACTTGATGTGGTGGAGATAGGAGTTGCCTGGGTGCCTGCCTCCCTGGGGCACTCTCTCCTAACCACCTTGGGGTCGTCTTGCCGAGATCCCTAGAAGCTGTCTTGCCAAGATCCCTGGAAGCTGTCTCGCCGAGTTCCCTGGAAGCTGCCTCACCGAGAAGGGGGGGAGCTATCTCCTGGGGGGTCGGGGTGGAGCTACCACCCTGAGGAGCAATGCTTCGCAGCATCTCCATGATGCCCTGGATGGAGGCCATGAACTCTTGCCTCCCTACAAAGGGTCCTAGGTTGGGGAGCTCGCCGAGATCATCACTACCTTCCTGACCTCCAGTCATACACTATCCCGAGATCTTCTGTGCTGGTCACTCTCCATGCTCACCGCACCAAAGTGTTGAAGCCAAAAATGGCCTCTGTGGAAATGGGTGACCTCACACCTACTACACTCAAGAGAACGTCAAAGACCAAAGGATCAAGAAGATAGGAACAGACCATCGGCTCTAGCGCGGAGGTCCCACCTCACACCCGGAAGGCTACCTGAGCACTTCCCCTCCCTAGCCAATGCTCGAGCTAGGGTGCCTTGGAGGAGCTCTCTCTACTCTACCAAGAAGAAGCTAATGGAGGAGGAAGCAGGCAAAAAAGTCCTCCCCAAAGGCACCCAAGGGGGTCTATTTATAGTTTTTCCAAGTCCTGGGGGTAAAATGACCAAAATACCCTTACGCCCAATATACCTTGGGCCAATAGAAAACAACCACGCTGGGGGGGGGGGGGGGGTAAAGAGGTAATCCCCCCCCCCCCCCGAGGGCAAAATGGTAAAACTGCAGGGTCCACAAGGGTCTAGGGGGCGGAGGGCGAACCCTCCCCGGACTAGCCTCCTGGGGCGAGAAGGCTGGCCGCCTGGTCTCGCCCCGCGAGCTCGCCGCATGGGGCGAGAAGGCTGGCCTCCGGTCTTGCCCCGCGAGCTCGATGCCTGGGGCGAGAGGGCTGGCCTCCCGGTCTCGCCCCGCGAGCTCGCCGCCTGGGGCTAGAGGGCTGGCCTCCCGGTCTCGCCCCGCGAGCTCGCCGCCCGGTCTCGCCCCGCGAACTCGCCGCCTGGGGCGAGAGGGTTGGCCGCCCGGTCTGGCCCCGCGAGCTCGCCGCCTGGGGAGAGAGGGCTGGCCGCCCGGTCTCGCCCCCCGAACTCGCCTCCTGGGGCGAGAGGGCTGGCCGCCCGGTCTTGCCCCGCGATCTCGCCGCCTGGGGCGAGAGGGCTGGCCTCCCGGTCTCGCCCCTGCCCAAGGCCAGGTTGTTGGGGCGGGATCCTGGTCTCCAGCCAGTCCCGCCATCCCACCTCGCGCCTAGCACGCCAGAGGGGTGCCGGCCATCTTGCCGCACCCGCCCCTCTAAAGGGCCTGGGGGAAGATGTTGATTTTTCCTCCCCTACTAGTATGTTTCCAAGCCAGAGCCAAAATTGTCCACTGAGAGTGCAAAATCTCCGAAAAGCTTAAAATTATATAGGGGCGAATACAGGGTTGTACACGTGGGTGCCCCCGAGAACATGGAGGCGAGGTAGGGGTCGCTGGAGGTGGGAACAATAATGAGCCCCATTGGCTCTCGCCCCTTCTTGCCCCAACTTCCCGCCCTACCCTTCTCGCATGTACCTTTTTTGTTTATGTAATGACCATATGAATGTTTATTATATTGTACATGGCTCTCGTCCAGCGAGAGGCCAATTGTATCTAACATCTTATATTTTTCACGCCATTCTATCTTGCTGAATGCCTAGCTCTCGCGCCCCGTTTTTTATTTTTACCCTTGTTGTTGCTTTGTTCTTATCTGGGATTCCTCGTGGAGGCTTTATCCATCTGTAGGTATAGGAAGCGCTAGCGGAACTCGGCGGAATACGAAGTGTCGAATTATAAAAAATGTTATCAGCACTTCCTCCATTAGGAAAAAACATCATGATTACCATATTCTTTTATAAATAGGCCGGCCAACCAACCGTATTTACTTTCATTCGCTTTTGAACCTTCGTCTTCTTCCTTCCTCCTTGCTCTCGCCGCTTCTGTGATCCTAAGCCTCTCACATGTGCTTCTCTTCTTCCCTTCCGCCATTTCACAAAATGTCGGGCGAGGCCGAGGGCCGCGCCAAGTGCACGCAGAACTTTATTGAACACGACTTCTCCCCTTGTCGCTTAACCAAGACGGAGTTTGCTTCCATAACCGGGAACTATATTCCCCTGAGTTCGTTGCGCGCAACCTCGGGAGTGAAGACAGAGTCAACTTCCTGCCGGAAGGGGAACTTGTCATACTGCTAGAGCATTTTGAGGTAGGGTTCCGCCTCCCCCTCTGGCCAGAAGTGCGCCAGGCCCTCCAGTACTTTGGAGTGGTATCGGCCCAACTCAATCCTAACTCTGTTGCGCTTCTAGTGGCTTTCACCTGTCATATGTGCGCGGAAAGGATTGAGTTCAATCTCTCCATATTCTGGAAGCTATTCAACTTCTGGGCCAAAAGCGAAATCGTCTTCTTCTCGGGGCAGACGATCAATACCATCAGTCTCGCAAACAAGAATCACAACTGGGCCCAGAAGTTCGTCTTCGTAATCGGGAACTTCAGCAATGTTCCCCTCTCGCCGGTCCAGTATGATGAAGCGACTTACATGCCTCTGGAACTTGGGGGACGCGAGACGGCCATCCTCAGCTTCTTCGGCAATGCTGAGTCATGCTGACGTCAGCAAAGTCAAAAGTCAACCCAAACTCAAATGTTGCGAAAATACTGCCATAGACGTTGGCGGGCCAGCTGTTGCTATCTTCTGCAATTACCAAGGATTATTTCATCATTAAGTGTTGGGGCCCACCCACAGCAAAGAGTCGTTGAATTGGGAATGAATGGAAAGCGTGGGCTGATTGGCTATGTTGGGTACATTGGAATAAATGTACCTGATTTGAAAAGCCTCACCCTACTCAATGATATACATCAAAATGTATTTGATGCATTTTGAGTTACCTTGTGCAGGTTAAGTATTTGCAGGGAAAGCTGAAAAGTTTCTAAGTCCATGTGTCAACACCAAGAAGAAAAGTGTCGACACTTAAGAAGACTTGTGTCGACATCCAGAGAAGCAGTGTCGACACTTGGAGTAATTGTGTCGACACCAGGAATGCAGAGTCGACACCAGAAGGAAAATGTCGACACATGCAGGTTGTGTCCACACTCAATGAAGAAATGTCCAGTGAAGCAGTGTCGACACTTAGAAGAAGTGTCGACACCCAGAGGTACTTTATCGACATCAGAAAGTGTCGACACTAGGAGGCTGTGTCGACACTCAGCAAAGTTCAACAAAATTCTAAGTACAAGTGTCGACACTTGGAGAATATGTCGACACACAGCAAAAGACTCAACACATGAAGAAAGTGTCGACACTAGGAGGCTGTGTCGACACTCAGCAAAGTTCAACAAAATTCTAAGTACAAGTGTCGACACAAAGGATCAGTGTCGACACACAGCAGAAGTCTCAACACATGAAGAAAGTGTCGACACAAGGAGCTATGTCGATACTCAGCAAATTTCTATGAAGACTAAGTACAAGTGTCGACACCAAGCAGATGTGTCGACACTCAGCAAAAGTATCAACACTGAAGATATGTGTCGACACCAAGAAGATGTGTCGACACTTAACAAGTTCAACACAAGAAGATGTGTCGACACAAAGGAGTTGTGTCGACATTTACAAGAAATCAACAAAGTACTGAAGAACAAGAAGTTGTGTCGACACACATTATCAGTGTCGACACATGATGAAGAAGCTGTGTCGAGAAGTAATTTCTACAACACAAGGAGTTGTGTCGACACCATGAAGGCTAGTGTCGACACTTAGTCAACTTGTGTCGACACTTAGTCTATCAGTGTCGATACTTAAAGACAGACTGTCTCGACACTTTCAGACAGTTACAGATATTTCAAGAAGTGACTGTATGACATGACAGCTGTCAATCCAGCCGGTCTACTGCAACTGTCAGAGATGTCAGAAAGTCGTTAGAAACCGGATCAGCCGGTCACCATGAAGAAAGTCTATATAAAGGCTTATACATTCAACAGATAACAAGTTGTTGAAAATCACCAAAGTGATCTAGTAATTCATTGAAGATTCAATTGAAGATCTAAGTAGTTGGAGAGAGAGAGCTCCTTCCAAGAAGACAACTATTGGAACCAGGCTGTGAAGAAGGTTTCAGATCAAGACCTGATTCTTAAGTTGCAGTGATTGAAGATCAGCTACAGAGAGACTCAACCCTATTGTGTTCTGCATTCAAGAAGCTTTGAAGAAAGCCAAGTGAGGTTGATCTCAGCAGAGTTCTTCCAAGAACTCATCAAGAAACCTGTCAACTCTTCTCTCTTATTCTGAGTTGTAGGTATATACTTTGTATTCTTAATTTCTTGTAGGATCCTTAGGGATCTGAGTTGTAAGCCTGTAATTATAAAGGCTGAGTGGTAGGGCCTGTGTGCCTGAGTGTAGGAGATTCATATCTCTGAGTGTAGGCCTTGTGGCTGAGTGTAGGTCTTTGTGAAGACTGAGTGGTAGGGCTGTTGTG
This sequence comes from Platanthera guangdongensis, assembly GCA_039583875.1. Taxonomy (NCBI): domain Eukaryota; kingdom Viridiplantae; phylum Streptophyta; class Magnoliopsida; order Asparagales; family Orchidaceae; genus Platanthera; species Platanthera guangdongensis. The sequence continues at coordinate 272,667,878 of CM077150.1, forward strand.
CATGAGTTGTAGGAGTGGGATCACTCTGAGCTGTAGGAACCTGGTTGGGGTTCTGAGTGTAAGATCTGAGGATCTGAGGAATAGTGGAGGAGTTTGGCCGAATCTAGTACACTACTAGATAGGCGAAGGGGGAAAGTGGATGTACCCAAACCTTGGGGAACCACTATAAAACAGTGTGTACTCTGTGTATGTGATTGATGCTGTGTATGCTGTGTATAGTTCTGCGAAATCTGTGATATAATCTGCCTAAAAGTTTAAAAAAAGATTAAGTCACCTATTCACCCCCCCTCTAGGTGATTAGGGGACAATTTCTTTCAAGTGCTATCAAAGCGAGGTTGCTCAAAAAAGGACATAACTGTCTGAGTAGATCCTGTTGGCAGATTCAGTGAAATCAAGGACAGATTCAGCATAAACAAGAAAATCAAGAAAATGAGTTCAACAGAGAATCATAAAGAACTTGGATCCATGAAGTTGCCAATTTGCAGAAAGGAGATTTTTGGCATCTGGAAAGAAAGGGTTAGACTGTTTATGGAAGCCTCTGACCCTAGAATCTATATCACAGTTAAAGAAGGGCCTTATGTGCCTATGAAAGTATCAGTCCTGGATGCAAATCAGAGAACACCTAAGGACTTTTCTGAAATGACAAAAGATGAGATTATTCTGGCCACCATGGACAAGAAGGCACAGAATATCATTGTAAGTGCCATAGATGATGCTACATTTCAGAACTTAATACACTGTAAAACATCAAAGGAGATGTGGGATACTCTGATAGTGTACATGGAGGGTTCAGAAGAAGTTAGACAAGACAGGAAGTCTTTGTTAAACCAAGAATATGAGAGCTTCAGACAAGGCAGGTCTGATAGTATAACAGAATGCTACAAGAAATTCTATAGGATTGTCAATGAGTTGATGTCCTATGGAAGAGAATTCAGCAATTATGAACTGAATGATAAGTTCTTGAGGTCCCTAACAAAGGACTGGGACACCAAGATCTGTGCCATAAGGGAAATGGCCAAGTTAGCAGATATTCCTCCTCCAACATTATTTGGAAAGTTGTTATCCAATGAAATGCAGCTAATGGTAAGGAAAGAGGAGGAGAAGACTACAAGAATTCAGCACAAAGAAAGAGCAGTGGCATTCAAGACAGAAGCCACTAAGAAATATAGAAGTAAGTCTCCATCTCCACCCCCAAAAGTTGCTGGGACTGAGTCAGATGAGATAGAATGCAGGGATTCTGAAAGCAGTGAGAGTGATGAGGATTTTGCAGCTTTCACAAGACACTTTCAGAAGTTTCTAAAGAAGAAACAGTGGAGGTAAAAGCCATCCACTTCACAAGGAAAAGATGACTATTATCAGAACAAGAAGTCGTCAAAGAAAGACAGGAGAAAGCCCAAGTCAAGCAAAGCAACTTTATCAAAAATTGTATGATATTGCTGTAACAGACAAGGACATGTTGTTGCTGACTATCCAGAGAAAAGGAGAGAGTCTACTAATAAGAAGAAGACTCAAATTAAGGGCAAAAAGGAAAGGTCCTTTGTTGCCAAGAAGGACAAAAGTCTGTCAGACATATCATCTTCAGAAACTGATTCAGAAGCAGAAGCTTACATTGGACTGTTTGCTAAAGAAGAGGAAGAGGAGTTCATCCAGTTAATGAACTCTATATATGAGCAAGAGGACAATCAGTGCCAGAGACTGATGGCCTTATCTGAAGGTGACAAAATCCAGGAGTAGCCTGGACCTAGTCAGGTACAAAATTGTTCTTTAAGTTCAATTTCTAGTGCTAGTTCAGACTCAGTTACATCAGCATCAAGTGATGCCAGTGGATCTGAATCTGAAGGGGATATTCATCAGTTGATTGAAGAATATAGTGTACTGTTGCAAGCTTTTAAGAAAAGCAAATCCTTGGCAAAGAGTCAGGCAAAGGAGATTGCTAGTCTCAAAGAGGCTGCAACTGATTTTGAGAAGTTGATTGATCAAAAATTAAATGAAATAGCCAGACTGAAGCACATAGCTGTTATTCAGATGGAGACTATAATATTTAAGAATGATCAAATCAGAAATCTGGAGATTAGTCTTCAGAAGGAGAGAGATATAGTTGCAAGGTTTTCTAAACCAAAATCTATTTTACCTTTGATAGATGAATTTGGACATTAGAAGGGTAAAACTGGATTAGGGTTTACACAACCTGCTAGGACTATAAAGTCCAAGTCTAAGGGCAAAGCCCCAGTACTCAACAAGCCTGCTGTAGATAGAACAGCTAGGGTTGTACCTAAGCAAATGTATAATAGATTTGAGTGTTGGTGCTGTGGCAAGGTAGGCCACTTTGCCATTGACTGCTGGCACAATTCTAGTGCCAAAGTGAGTAGCAAACTGCCTGTTGAAAGATCTGCAGGTAGCTTTGTTAAGAGGCAAACTAACCGGCACCAAGGACCCAAGAATTCTTTGGGTTCTAAGGTCAACTAATCTGTTTTGCAGGTGAGTCCAAGTGGTCATGCCCCAATATGGTACTTGGACAGTGGATGTTCCAGGCACATGACTGGAACTAGAGGATTGCTAAAGGACTTCACACCAATCAAGGATGGTCCTAAAGTCACCTTTGGTGGTTCTGAAAAAGGAATCATCAAAGGTTTTGGTAACATTTCTAGCAACCTTATAACAATTACTCAAGTGGCTTATGTTAAAGGTTTGAAACATTACCTAATTAGTATAAGTCAACTGAGTGATTTAGGATATGACATCTCATTTGTCAAAGATGGTTGTTATATCAGGAGGCCAAATGATCAAGAGATTATTCTGATAGGTTATAGAAAGAGAAATGTCTATTGCCTAGACATTATGTGTGAGAACAATGTTTCTCCAGTGTGTCTTGTAGCTGATGAGAAAGTCTCTCATTGTGTCAAATGACATAAGAGACTAGTCCATCTTAACGACAAGACAATTGGTCAACTCTATAGCAAAGAGTTAGTGAGGAATGGTCCTCAGGGTAAGTGTATTAAAGATGGGATATGCTCAGCTTGTCAAAAGGGCAAGCAGACTAGATCCACCTTTAATAGCATTGAGAACAAAGATGCTGTGAGGTGCTTATACCTCTTACATATGGATCTCTTTGGTCATATGCCAGTTCACAGCCTAGGTAGGAAGGTCTACACATTTGTGGTTGTAGATGACTACTCAAGGTTTTCCTGGGTGTTCTTCCTTGGACAGAAATCTGAAACACCTAGTATCTTCTATAGTTTTGTCAAACAAATTCAGAATGAGTTAGATAGTACAGTGGTCAAAATAAGAAGTGACCATGGTACTGAATTCCAGTCTGACAGTATGACAAATCTATGTGAAGAATTTGGGATATTTCAGAAATTTTTTTCACCAAGAACATCTCAGCAAAATGACATTGCTGAAAGGAAAAATAGAACCTTGATAGAGGCTGGTAGAACCCTATTAAGTGACACATCTCTCCCAGAATATTTCTGGGCTGAGGCAGTAAACACTGCATGCTATGTAATTAATAAGGCTACTATCACCAAAAGTCACAACAAGACCCCCTATGAGATTGTGAAAGGCAGAAAATCAAACCTATCATATTTCAGGATCTTTGGTTGTAAATGATATATACTTAACAATGGTAAGTCTTACTTAACCAAGTTTGCTCCCAAATCCCAAGAGGGAATCTTTGTTGGGTACAACAACAACAGTAAGGATTATAGGGTCTACAACTTGGCTACTCAAGTTGTAGAAGAGTCAGTACATGTAGTATTTGATGAAGCTAGACTCATTAATCATGAATTGTCTAGAAGTATTTGCAGCTCCACAGGTGTGACTAAGAAGATGGACAAGCTCACTATTGAAGAAGGATCTACTGCAAGTCAGCATGTAGATGATAGTGGCTACTGTCCAGGGGGAGTACTAGATGCACCTGATGCAGAAGAAGACCAAGGAGTGCAGCAAGTTGAAGAAGCTGAAGGAGTTCAACATGAAGCCAGGCTGCCTCCAACTACTAGGCATCTAAGAGATCATCCAGCAGATCAAATTATTGGTGATCTAAGATAAGGGGTACAAACAAGGAGCAGAAATCTAAGTTCAGTACTCTACTCCAGTTTTCTATCCCAAGTTGAGCCAAAGAAATTTGAAGAAGCCATCCTAGACCCTCATTGGATTGAGGCAATGCAAGAAGAGCTGAATCAGTTCAAGAGATGCAAAGTCTGGGAGCTTGTTCCTAAACCAAAAGACCACAACATAATTGGAACCAAGTGGATCTTTAGGAACAAGATGAATGAACATGGAGTGATTATCAAGAACAAAGCAAGACTGGTTGCTAAGGGATATAAGCAGGAAGAAGGTATTGACTTTGATCAGACCTTTGCTCCAATAGCCAGACTGGAGGCAATAAGAATGTTCTTGGCCTATGCAACCTATCAAGGGTTTAAAGTATACCAAATGGATGTTAAGTCAGCCTTTTTGAATGACAATCTGAAGGAAGAGGTCTATGTGGAACAACCATCAGGTTTTGTTGATTCAACTAAACCTAATTTTATTTATAGACTTAGGAAGGCTTTGTATGGGTTAAAACAAGCCCCTAGGGCTTGGTATGAGACCATGTCTAGTTTCCTCATTGAGAATAAATTCACAAGGGGGAAAATAGACAAGACTCTATTCCTTAGGGAATCCAGAGGCAAGATCATTCTAGTCCAAATATATGTATATGACATCATATTTGGGTCTACAGAAAATAGTCTTTGCAGAAAGTTTGCAAAACTTATGCAAGGACAATTTGAAATGAGCAGTATGAGGGAACTTAAGTTCTTCTTGGGACTCCAAGTTAGACAAACTGAGAATAGTTTATCCATATGCCAGTCTAAGTTTACCCTAGAATTAATAAGGAAGTATGGTATGGAATCATCCAGTACCATGAAAACTCCTATGGGGTCAAGTATGTCTCTTAGCAAAGATGATGCAGGGAAACCTATAGATGGGATTTTGTATAGAGGGATAGTTGGCTCCCTATTGTATTTGACTGCAAGTAGACCAGATATCATGTATGATACATGTGTCTGTGCTAGGTACCAAGCTTGCCCTAAAGAATCTCATTTGACAGAAGTCAAAAGAATTCTGAGATATCTAAAGGGCACTCCTTATCTAGGCCTTTGGTACCCTAGGAATGGAGACTTTGAACTGACAGGTTATTCAGATGCAGATTTTGCAGGCTGCAAAGAAGATAGGAAAAGTACAACTGCTACCTGTCAATTCCTAGGTGGAAGACTGATATCATGGAGTAGCAAGAAACAAACAAGTGTGGCTATCTCCACAGCAGAATCAGAGTATGTGGCTACAGGAAGTTGCTGTGCTCAACTTCTATGGATACAACATCAGCTAGAAGACTATGGTATACAAGTAAGTAGAACACCCCTATTTTGTGATTCTACTAGTGCTATTTCTATTGCAAACAATCCTGTTTCCCATAGTAGGACTAAGCATATAGAAATAAAATATCATTTTCTAAGGGAACATGAGGAAAAAGAAGATATTTCACTAGAGTATGTTAATACAGATAATCAACTAGCTGACATGTATACTAAGCCTTTAAAAGAAACCAAATTCAATAGGTTTAAAATTGAATTAGGGATGATTAACTTAGAATAAGTTTACAAAAGAAAATTGGCTAAGTAAAAAGATGTCAACACACAGAGTTGTCTGTGTCAACACAGAAAAGTGGTGTCGACACTTCAGAGAAAAGATGTCGACACATCTAGGAAGTTGGTGTCGACACTTCAGAAAATTAGTGTCGACACATGCAGGGTAGGTGTCGACACAACTAAGGTGGTGTCGACACTTAAGATTTATCCAGAATTAGTCAAGTAAAGTCTCGACTAAGTGTCGAGCTAAGTGATGTCGACACATAAACAAGTGTCGACACATATATTCTGTCGACTATACTTGTGTCGACACATAGTTGTCGAGACATTATAAGTCTGTGTCGACACTTTTCAATAGTGTCGACACAATTTAAGTATTTTGACGCGCCCTTTCATCTTCGATCCTAGAAAGGTATAAATAGGATTTCACCATTGTCTGTCGACACGCTCACCAAAGTTTCGAGACCAAACTTGTGTGTCGACACCTCTCTTCTCTAGATTCAAATTTCTTCAAACCCTAATGGCGTCCAAGCTCGAAGAGAATGTGAATGAAGGTTACAGACTCGTGCGGTATGCGTTTGATGACGGGGAACTAGAGATCAAAGGCGTGATAACCCTAATAGAATAGACAGGGTTAGAATTTCTTGTTTTCGAACCAACCAAGATATGGAAGAAAGAGGTCCTGGAATTCCTGAATGGAGCTACAGTAGATGAATCTGGACTCAAGATAAAGTCTAGAGTTCATGGGACAAAGGTGAAAGTTTCTTCTAAGAGTCTGAGAAAGGTACTTCAACTACCTAGAACTAAGGAAGAAGAAGATGTTTCTGTATCTAAGACCAGAGAAGCACTGACATGGTGTGGTTTGGACTCTAACATGAAAATAGATTCAGTTTTCAACAGGAAAGGAATGAACAGCCAAGGCAAATTCTTATCTGAGATTGTGGACAAAGTTATCCTGTGCAAGCCTGGAGGACATGACAAGATTTCAGCTCATATGTTCAATCTAATGATAAGGATCATATTCAAACTGAGTACTGATTGGTCTACAATCTTGTTTGATAAGATTAAAGAGAGTATGAAGAAGCCCAATTTGGGTAGAATACTAAGTCTATACCTGGCTAGTAGTATACCAGAGGTCATGAGTCAAGCTGCTGGAACTAAGATCAATCACATGAGAAAGATGGACATGAGAATTTTCTCTAGATGGGATAGAGTCTTGACTAAGGAAATGCCAACTCCTGAGAAGGTAACACCCCAAAAGAAGAAGAAGAAGACAGCCCCAGTGCCTCAAGAATCATCTAGTAGCTCTGAAGAGCAAGTTGTCTTTACTCCAGATGATGAACAAGACACTGGAAATGGTAGACAATCTCCTGCTAGACAAGAAGTTGCACCAAGGCAGGGGGAGCTACCTCAGGCAAGCCCAATCCACCAGGATTACATCCAGGGGAGCCCTTACTTGTGGATGAGCCACCTCCACTAGAAAGTGAACAAGCTACCCACACTAAACTTGAGCAAACACAGACACATAGCCAACCCCAAGATGTTGTCATAGAGGACACATCTGTTGCAGATCAAGTGGTATCTGATCAAGTTGTTGATGAGATAAGAGTCTCTCCACCCCATTCTCAACAAGAATTTACCCTAGAAGAGCTATTCCCAGATCTTCTACAAACAGACTTTGAGAAAGAAAGTGTTGCTGCTGAGGGGGAGAAGGCCCATGTTGAGGGGGAGCAAGTGGAAAATATAGAGAAAACTACAGGCAAAGAGACTGAGGTGCCAAAAGCTGCTGAAGGCCTACAAAGGACTGAGAAGGAGCTACCTCCAAGTCCAAAGGACAGAGTGACTATTGATAGCACATCTGCTTCAGAAGATGAAGAGGCTGCAAGAGCCAAAAAGAGGAAATTCCAAGTCTTTAAGAGAAGGAGCCAAACTTACAAAAAGGCTTTACAAACAATTGCACCACAGCCTGCACCACAGCCAACCCCATCTGCAGATTTTAGTTCTCTGATGGTTGCCATGCAGATAAAGATGGATGAGCAAAGACAGGCTTTGCAATCTTATATAGATGAAGGGCATAAGTCTCTACAGTTTGATCTGGCCCAAGATATTAAGTCCATCAGATTTGAAATGAATCTGAATAAGAAAGAGATGACTGACTGCTTCCACAAAGGAGGGAATGCAGTGGTCTACTTGGCTACACATCAAGAGAAGATCAAAGCTCAAGTAGATGATATTGCAGTGAAGCAAGACTATGTTCTGGATAACCAGCTGAGGATGAATAATAATCTCACTACTTCACACAATGCAATAGTCACAGAAATGAAGAATATAGCTACTGGTCAGACTACAGCTAATGCTACAGCTAAGACAGAATTTGATAAAGCATTACAAGAGGGAATAACTGCTGTTAAAACTGCTATACAAGACTCTCAAAAGGCTATAACTGACAAGCTCCAAAGGTTGAAACCTTTCTTTAAGGATGGAGTAAACTATTTGGATGCCCAAATAAGATTTCAGAAAGATGATCTGAGGGATCATATTGTTAGAGAAGTCATAAAGGGGGAGAGGGTGTTAGTCAAAGCCAGCTCTGATCATGCCAAGTGGATTTCTAATTCCATCAGAGCCACCCTTGGATATCCTCCATTATGTGATGATGATAATGTTGCAGAGTCTGGGATTAATCCTGCATATCTTGGAGGGGAGCAAGCTGAAGTGGCTCAAGTAATATACCCTCCACCAGACTTTGATATGATACATGCAGATATACAGTCAATGTATAGCCCACCTGAGGGAAAGCAAAATGTCATTATAGAAAAAGTAGTTCAACCAGTGCCTGAGGCTATACAAGAAGCTTTGCAGAAAGCACAAGAAGCCCAATTGTCTAAGAAGAGATTCAGGGAGCAAGCTGAATTGAGGCCTGACTTTGAACAATGGAGCCCCACCTCCAGGAATATCATTCTGACTGCATGGAAGGCTGCCAAAGAGAATATTGGAGACAGAGGCAAATGGTATTTTGATGTGGAGTGGAGGAAGCATGAGAACAGACAAGAAGCCATTGTGCAGTATAGAAGAAAGACAAAGATGGGAAAGCTACCTCCTACTGCCCAGGAGCCTAGCAAGTACTTTCCCAAGCCTTATCATTACTTTGAAAGGCAGAAGATCAAAGCTGAAGAGTTAAAGAAGAAGGATCTTAAAGGCAAGAAGCATGTTGCTGTTGAAGATGCTGAAGCCCCAGTCCAAGCAAAGATACAGTTTGGAAAGGGCATAGTTATCAAGGAGGCTGAGCAGCAATAAAATAGAATTTTTCTTAAGTTTACTAGTTGTAATCATTTATTTTTAAACTCTCTGTAAACTTTTGGATAATGAAATGTTGAAGTTGTTAGAACAATATGATATATGTTCACCTATTACATTAATTGTTCTGAGATATCTGTGTATACATGTTTTGATTAATACATGTTTATGTACTTACCCTGTTATATAATCCTGTTTTACATCATACTGTGATTTTGTTATGTATGATGTATATCATTGACTAAGGGTTATGACTTCTCCAAATAGGGGGAGATTGTTGGGTACATTGAAATAAATATACCTGATTTGAAGAAGCCTCACCCTACTCAATGATATACATCAAAATGTATTTGATGTATTTTGAGTTACCTTGTGCAGGTTAAGTATTTGCAGGGAAAGCTGAAAAGTTTCTAAGTCCATGTGTCGACACCCAGAAGAAAAGTGTCGACACTTAAGAAGACTTGTGTCGACATCCAGAGAAGCAGTGTCGACACTTGGAGTAATTGTATCGACACCATGAATACAGAGTCGACACCAGAAGGAAAGTGTCGACACATGCAGGTTGTGTCGACACTCAATGAAGAAATGTCCAGTGAAGCAGTGTCGACACTTAGAAGCAGTGTCGACACCCAGAGATACTTTGTCGATATCAGAAAGTGTCGACACTAGGAGGCTGTGTCGACACTCAACAAAGTTCAACAAAATTCTAAGTACAAGTGTCGACACTTGGAGAATGTGTCGACACACAGCAGAAGACTCAACACATGAAGAAAGTGTCGACACTAGGAGGCTGTGTCGACACTCAGCAAAGTTCAACAAAATTCTAAGTACAAGTGTCGACACAAAGGATCAGTATCGACACACAGCAGAAGTCTCAACACATGAAGAAAGTGTCGACACAAGGAGCTGTGTCGATACTCAGCAAATTTCTATGAAGACTAAGTACAAGTGTCGATACCAAGCAGATGTGTCGACACTCAGCAAAAGTATCAACACTGAAGACATGTGTCGACACCAAGAAGATGTGTCGACACTTAACAAGTTCAACACAAGAAGATGTGTCGACACAAAGGAGTTGTGTCGACACTTACAAGAAATCAACAAAGTACTGAAGAACAAGAAGTTGTGTCGACACACATTATCAGTGTCGACACATGATGAAGAAGCTGTGTCGAGAAGTAATTTCTACAACACAAGGAGTTGTGTCGACACCATGAAGGCTAGTGTCGGCACTTAGTCAACTTGTGTCGACACTTAGTCTATCAGTGTCGACACTTAAAGACAGACTGTCTCGACACTTTCAGACAGTTACAGATATTTCAAGAAGTGACTGGATGACATGACAGCTGCCAATCCAGCCGGTCTACTGCAACTGTCAGAGATGTCAGAAAGTCGTTAGAAACCGGATCAGCCGGTCACCATGAAGAAAGTCTATATAAAGGCTTATACATTCAACAGATAACAAGTTGTTGAAAATCACCAAAGTGATCAAGTAATTCATTGAAGATTCAATTGAAGATCTAAGTAGTTGGAGAGAGAGAGCTCCTTCCAAGAAGACAGCTGTTGGAACCAGGCTGTGAAGAAGGTTTTAGATCAAGATCTGATTCTTAAGTTGCAGTGATTGAAGATCAGCTGCAGAGAGACTCAACCCTATTGTGTTCTACATTCAAGAAGCTTTGAAGAAAGCCAAGTGAGGTTGATCTCAGCAGAGTTTTTCCAAGAACTCATCAAGAAACCTGTCAACTCTTCTCTCTTATTTTGAGTTGTAGGTATATACTTTGTATTCTTAATTTCTTGTAGGATCCTTAGGGATCTGAGTTGTAAGCCTGTAATTATAAAGGCTGAGTGGTAGGGCATGTGTGCCTGAGTGTAGGAGATTCATATCTCTGAGTGTAGGCCTTGTGGCTGAGTGTAGGTCTTTGTGAAGACTGAGTGGTAGGGCTGTTGTGCCTGAGTTGTAGGAGTGGGATCACTCTGAGCTGTAGGAACCTGGTTGGGGTTCTGAGTGTAAGATCTGAGGATCTGAGGAATAGTGGAGGAGTTTGGCCGAATCTAGTACACTACTAGATAGGCGAAGGGGGAAAGTGGATGTACCCAAACCTTGGGGAACCACTATAAAACAGTATGTACTCTGTGTATGTGATTGATGCTGTGTATAGTTCTGTGAAATCTGTGATATAATCTGCCTAAAAGTTTAAAAAAGATTAAGTCACCTATTCACCCCCCCTCTAGGTGATTAGGGGACAATTTCTTTCAGGCTAAATCTCGGCCATCAATCCTGGTGGTGGGACCCACTGCTCAATCATCCTAAGATATAAAGAATCAGATCATCGAATCAAAGAGTGAATTCCTTGTCTAGGTTTTCTGAAAACAAAAGTACGGCTGAACGTCATCTTCTTCCTCGCCATTTTCGTCGAGCCTGAAGAAGTTGTTATGCACAGAGAATCTTGTTGGGAAAGAGATAGCTGAAGCAATCTCCATCTGCATCAGCAGGATCTGAAGCTAGTAGACCTACAAGTTCTGCGGGGGAAAAAAGAAGCTGTTTGAAGAAATATTCTACTGTATACATATTTTCTTCAACAGCAATATCTTGGATCTGATATCTGCTCAGTCCAAGAAGAAGGAGACACAGAGCTTGCTCTGGTGTCTAAACATCACATTCTTTATTTCTGTTTTCTGTAAAAATTTTTTGTGAATCTGGGGCTTGTAAGCATGTACTATAAAGGCTGGGTCTTAGTGACCTATGTTTGGCTTTGTGCCAGGTGATAGGTCTTTGTGACCTGGGTTGGCTTAGTGCATAAATTGTTGATCTGTGTGACCTGTGTGTGGTCCTGCGGGATCGGTGTTGTAAGCTGTTAAGAAGCTAAGTTTTGGAGGGAGAGCCAAATCTAACACAATGTTAGATAGGCGCAGAGGGACAGTGGATGTACCTAAGATTGGGGAACCACTATAAATTTGTTGTGTTGTCTGTGAATGTTCTTGAAAGTTGATCTAATCTAAACAACAGACATAGTAATCTAATAAACATATTAGAAAACTTAAACAGAGACAAAAACCTATTCACTCCCCCTCTAGGTGTAAAGCTAGCTTTGAAAACAAGACTTTCACATTTGTTGAAAAATGTTGAGCACCCTTTCACGGCGGTCGGCGGGGCCGAGACGGAGGTGCTCTGTTTGGAAAGAAAAAGCGAGCACCCTTTCATGACGGTCAACAAGGTCGAGCCTGGAGGCGTGGCGTTTGGGACACCAACGCGCTCTCCCTTTTACGACGGACGGCTGGAACAGGAGCGAACTGTTCGTTTTCCCACTAGCCCTGCGAGCACCAGCCACTGTTGCGACCGACCGGTTGGGACACTTGCTGCACACGTTTCTCGCTCCTCCTCGGTGTGCCACCGGACCGGTTCTCAGCCGGAGGGTCAAAGATTACTTTGCCTCCGTCAGTCCTTTTGGTAATGAATGACACTTGTCATGAGCTCAAACCATTTTTTTGGAGATTTAATCACGAGTCCCTGTCTTGCAGAGTAGTGCTTTCCCAATCACATCAGCCAGAAATTTGCCTTTGGGATTCATCTCCTTTATTAGCACAGATCCAGTGGTGTGCTTTGAAAACCCACACCACTTGATGGCAGACATTGCATCATTCTGATAAAGTTCCTCTTCTTCATCAGTTGGCTTAAACTTGTGTAGATGCAGCTCCTTGATTAGCCAGTCTAGGGGAGATCTTGATCTTTTGGCCACTGATGGATGACCGGTTGACAGTTCGTACCGACGAATTTCTCTATTCTTCAGCTTGGCCCCGCCAGTTCCAAAACACAACCATAGAGATTAAGGCTTCATTTGGTTCGACATTTCGCCGCCTTCGTTTGGAGCAAACGCCGCCGGAGGACGGGTAAACAAACGGTCGGCGACGGACGTTTGCTCCGTTTGCACTCGCAGCAAGGAGGAAGTGGCCCTGATCCGCTCCGTTTCGACCCCCACCTCTCCCCCTCCGGTTTCAAAGTGGGGTTTCGACCCACCGGATGCATCCTCCACCACCGAACCAAATATAACGGGGCTTCATTTGGTAGAGCGGTTGCGATTGTAAAAGGAGTTGTTATAAATGCAGGTTTGTAAAGGGAGCTGTTGGAAACTGAATGCTGAAAACGGAGATCTGTTTGGATAATCTGTGTTTGCAGAGCTGTTCCAAAAAGAGAATCGTTTAACAAAACTGCGGTGACATTCTGAATATATTTTTTAAAAAATTTATATAAAATTGGAAAACTCATTAATGAGGAGTGGCACACATCAAATTCTAATAAAAACCATTAACATATTTACTTATTATAAATAGTTGAAAATAATATTTATTTTTATTAATATTATATAATTTTTTATTAATTTATATATATATATATATATATATATATATATATATATATATATATATTAAAATTACTCTTTAAACTATATACATATTGTTCTGTAATTTTTAAAATGTTTTTGTAATTTTTTCTATTCCTCTGCCCTGCCTCAACCGCCCTGCCTCCGCCGGTCCGCCTTGCCTTCGCCTGCTCGGCGCCCACCGGCGGGTCGCCGGACCACGGCGAACCCGCTGGTGGTAGTCCTGCGGGGCTCCGTCAGGTCCACCGTCGGGTTCGTCAGGGCCACCACCGGGTTCGACGGAGCCCCGCAGGACTACCACCGGCGGGTTCGCCGGGGACCGACGACCCTGCCGGTGGGCTCCGGGAATTTAGGCGGCGGTAGGCGTGGACGGCGAAGACAAGGCAGCGTCACTGCGCATTTGCAAGCGACGGCTGCACGCGGCGGGTATCCGACACCAGGTGGCCACGTACTCTTCTCCTAAACACATTAAACAGAGCTCTCCCTCATGGTTTCGACCAGCTGTTTTTTACTCTTCTCCTAAACGCCGTCGATTCCAAATACATGCGGGAAAACAAACATGAAATATAGGTAGCGTGTTTTTCTGCCTGCATTTGAAAATATGCTGGACCACTAAACAAGGAACCAAATGCAGCCCTAAAGTTGAACGGTGAAAATACAGCAAAATATATAATAAATTGTGCAGTATTGCTAATAATAATATAATTGTTGCTTATTGGCATTACACATAAATTATTTAATGTGTTTTTTGGCGGGAGAAATTGTCTTCTCTAAAATACGAGATTATGTCACCCTAGAGTATCGAGTATGAGCGTAGCCCTACGAAGATGCTCATATTTATTTAAAAAAATAAAGACAAAATTATTGAACAACTACTTAGCCTTTGTTTGAGAAACCAGCGTCGGTTTAAAAGCGAACAGTTTAAAAGAGAGATTTAAAACTGTATTTTTAAAACTGAGGTTTTAAAACTGAGATTGTGTTTGAAAAACCCCCGGTCAGGTGCCGGTGTGAGTAAAAATTATATAACTTTAAGTATAATTATATTATTTATTTATTACTAAATAACTGTTTAAATAAAATTTAATAACTTTAAATACAATTTTATAATGTATAACTTAAATAAAAATTAGTTTACTTTAAATATAATTATATTAGTTTACATTTCATTATTACTTTAATTATTAGTTCATCTTCCTGTAAAGCCCTCGCCACGGACGCTCTTCTGTACCAAGCTCGCCGTGGAAACCCAGCGGAAGGAGGAACGCCGGGAGGAGGAACGCTGGAAAATTAATAAAAAAAATCAAATAAAATCAAAACGACCGGCTCAGATGGCCGCTGGTGCTTGGCTGGCCAGCGTCAAAACAGCCGGAAATCTTCCTTTCACGCCAGCCGTTCTAAAACCAAGCCCGCGCTGTTTTTCCAAACGCCTCAGCTCCGATTATCAAACAGAGCCTTAAGCTCTATTTGTTTGGGCGTTTCGCTGCTCTGTTTTGGGCAAATGATGCCTGAAGGAGGGAAAACAAATGAACCTCCGGCGGCGTTTGCTCCGTTTCCACCCATCCGCCTTGAGAAACGCCCCAAAAAGCTCCGTTTGGAGCAGCCACCTCCCCCATCCGTTTTGAACACTCTTTTTCCACCCCCCGGATCGACCCGCCATCACCGAAACAAATGAAGTCTTAGATTCAGCAAAGGCCCTGTATTAAATTCACACCCATTGCTTTCAAATTGTTAGCCGCCACGTGTCCCGGGGCCGCAACCCGGATTGTTGTTAGTTACCACTTGCCAGTATTCATTGCCGCAAAATGATATGCAATTTTCTAAAAAAGCCCCTCTTTATCTTTGCTTGCGATTTTCCCAACCTTAACTTTTAAAGTACATGTGTATGGTTTAAAAGTAATTGCAAGAAAAGCGGAGGGTAAAGGTTGTCAAGAAGGAATAACAGATAGAGGCGTCACGGACGTCACGTGACGCATGAAAGACTGTAAGTGCGCGCCGTAGCGTAAGGCGGAAAGCGAGAAGCGACCCACGCCACGCCAGCACAGGATGACTAAGAACATAAAAGTGGATTAGGTTCTTAATAAGTATGTTTAAGGTCTAATCACTCTACGCCTACGTGGCGAGCGTCGGCGGAGGCGGGGCCCAGCTCCCATGTGGAGGGAGGTCCACAATTTATTAATAAATTATAATTTGATATTACTCTAAATTTCTAACTATAATTTTGTCTATTCAGTTACTTGGCGGGGCCCGTCTGACTTCTTGCTGATGCGGATAAATGAACGGCCGTGATCTGACGCGAAATACAATGGCTCGCCTCGGTTTCGGGTGCGCGTGCTCGCGCTGTCCTTTTGCGGGCTGTGGGGCCCACCAGAAAAATTCATTATTTTTAATAATGACAATTTTACTCCAAAATAGATAATTTTGTATATTTGGTTAGAAAGGCAAATTTTCAGTTGGAAAAGATGATTCCAGTCGAACGAAATATTTAAATTAACTCTCAATTATAAGTTTTTTTGGAAAGTGTATTACTATTAGCAAATAATATATAAATAATCTTTATTTTGCATTATTTACAAATTCTTATAATTTATATTAGCAAACCAAAAATGCTTTTTCAAGTCCCTCCCAAGTCCCAACCCATGCAAGAAGCATTTTGAGGGTACCCGGATCCTCTCCCGTTCGAGAAAACTGGATAGTATCCAGTTCGTGGTCCTGATTTGATCTCCCAAATTCGACGGCAAGTTGAGCTGAGCACTTAAAAAGCGAGCTGAGTTGGCGACGTGACTTTTGCGATTTTCTATCCTCCACCGTTGGATGATAAACTGGATACTATTCTTGAGAGGATCCTGTTCCTTTCAAGGTGAGTGAATGGCAGTAGTCGTAGACGAGAGAGCGTTGTTGCACCCATATCATGGTCGCACGCTGGAGCAAGCTGAGGCGAGTCGTGGCAGAGAATAGTCAGGCGGCCGGCGGGAACTTCCCCGAGCTCCTATTTGGCCGGGCACCGCCGGATCGACATGTCGTCGACAAAGATTATGTAAATTGCATTTTGCCCAGTATATGCACAATATGCTTGTCAAATTGAATGATTTTCACCATTATAAAAAAAAATTTGTTGATAAAAATATTTTGAAAGACTCATTCACAAATTTAATAGTTTGATGATACTAATGATTTGTTAAAAGGAAAATAAAGTTTTCTAATAATAGCGTTGATGGGATTTTCCTGAATTTTCTAAATCAAAACAGGGGCGTTTCGACAGAAATACTCAAGAAGAGCGACCCGACCGAGTGTGCCGTGTACAAGACTGCGCTCGCTTAATGAGACTCAAAAGCACATTAAAAGATGAGAAGAGCCGAGCACGCATGCAGAGCCTACATGCACAACATCACAAGCACAACCGCCGCAGGGAAACCTGCTCAGGCTGCCCGAGCTGTCCGATGGGCACCTCTGTCATTTCATAAAAATTGAGAATCTAGGTGACAAAAACGGGGCAACGCACACGCTCAAATCCAAAGTCTAACGCTCATGTTGATGCTCATGTGAGCGCAAGAGAAGATGCAAGATGAACACTTGTCAGGACGCTCGTCTCCAAGCTCAACGAACTCCAAAATTTCAAGGACTTAGCCATTGTCTCCTGAAAGACGAGTACATTCAAGCTCTTAAAGGCTTAACCAATTTTCCGCTCAAGATGAAGCTGCACTTGAACGCTCCAATCGACGCATTCGTTAGAGCATCGTGGACTGAGATTATTTTTCTGCTCTTCTTGTACTTAAAACTTGTAGCAAAGAGGTGGCATGTCACCCTCCAAGTAGATTTAAGGTATTTGTAACCTCAAACTATATTGTGGATTTTGGGCTCGACACCGATCCGACCACTTAGTGTTTCACCCTTTTTGGATTTTTCACAATAAAAAAGCATTATGTCATTGCTACTAGTTTTCATTAACTGTTTGTGTGTCTTGCCTAACTCCGAGCTAAGTTGGTTCAATTCTCCGAACCAGGGGAAAACCAGGTGACCCACAATAGCTTGGCACAGTGTGTAAGAAAGTGTTCCCAAAACTCTTCAACAACACCATGGAAACAACGCTCGCATGCACTAGAGGAGAAGCATACAAACAACCATTGACGCGACACTAGAGGAGGACATCAATCCAGCCCCCGCCAACTCGCCCACATGCAACACCTCGCTTCAGGGAGGATCCACCATCACCGCACCCCAAGCATCTAGGGAAGAACGCATGCGTCTGATAAAGGAGCACCACGCAAAGGTGCTCACCTTTTTAATGACTCATTGCGCTCCTAATGCGGACATCGTTCCAGGAAGTCAACCCCCACGGATCCCAAGTCAAATAATGCTGGAAGACGCTATCCGCTCCAAGGATCATGTCACAAATGAGCTACCTGACGGGGAAAACTCTGCACGCCTCGCGTTACCCGACAAGATTCTTAGTAATGCGCATGACAACTCTCACACGATGAAGGAAGCGACCGCTTTGACCAGAACAAAACTCGCTCGTGACGAAGTGAGACACATGATCGAGCATGGATATGGCACGGGGGGAACCGAGACATAAAAGTGTAGTTCCCTGTTCACCACATCTCCCCTCTGGATCCATACGTTCTGACGCATCTCATTCCATCCGGGACCTAACTCCGCGACTTTGAGACATTTGATTGGTCGGACGACCCTCTAAAGCACGTCAGACACTTTGCAGTTGTCAAGCACATCTACAATCCCCTAGACCCGCTCTTGTGTCAAGTGTTCCCAATAACATTGATGGAGAATCTTGCACCTGCTTCCATTCTCTAAAAGAGAGAGAAATCAAGAACTTCACAGAGATCGCTCAACTTTTCACGGACCAGTTCATTGCCAACCAGCGAATTGTTCGAAACTCATCACACCTCTCAGAGATTTGACATACCGGGGGAGATTCTCTTAAAGATTTCTTTTGTCGCTTCACACTGGAGGCATGAACGATCAAAAGGTTCTTTGTCACTTCCTCTTAGACGGACCCCGATTTTCCCGAGGCGCAAACGAACAAAGGTTCTTCGTCACATCCACCTATATGGACCTCATTCCTCCTAAGGAGCGAACAAATAAAGATTCTTTGTCACCACCATATGGACCGATCCAGGTCCTCCTAAAGAGCGAACAAACAAAGGTTCTTTGTCACTACCATCCAAACAGATTTTGGTCCTCCTGAGGCGTGACCGAATAAAGGTTCTTCGCCGCCTCCACCTGGACGGGGCCTGGTCCTTCTAAGGCACAAACAGATAAAGGTTTTTCGCCACCGCCATCTGTACAGATCTAGGTCATTTTGAAGAGCAAGCGAACAAAGATTCTTCGTCGCAGCCATCCGGACGGATCCAGGTCCTCCTAAAGAGAGAATGAATAAAGGTTCTTCGCCACCACTATCCAGACAGACTCCGGTCCTCCAAAGGCGTGAGCGAATAGGGGGTTTTCGTCACCTCCTCCAGACGTATCCTGGTTCTCCTGAGGCACGAACGGATAAGGGTTCTTCGTCACCTCCCTTGGATGGATCTTGGTCCTCCTGAAGCGTGAATGAGCAAAAGCTCATCTCCACCTCAACCTGCAATGGAACAGACCCCAAGTCCTTTCAATGCACAAACAGATAAAAATCCTTCACCGTCCTCAAGGGGGCAGACCCCGAGTCCATAAGCCCTTCAAAACAGAAACCAAGGAAGAAACCAAGGAAGGGGGCAGATAACCCAACTCATCAAAATCATGTGATAAGCCCCCAACGCAAACACTCAAGGTCAATCGTCAAAAGTAGCGCGCAAGGATCAAAGAGCGCGAAGTACGACATGCTTCTGGATCATTGCAACACGCGAAGCTCGAATCAAGAGAACATCTCCACGACCGCTAAATTCACCTAAGGGTGACCCAACACGAGGCTGCCACCACCAGCGTGAAAAACGATTGTTGAAGTATTAGTCCGGGCGGCTTAGCGGTCTGATCCAGCGGTTTGTTGACCGAGCGGCTTAGCGGTCTGATCCAGCGGTTTTTTGACCGGGCGGTCTATCGGTCTACCTCTGCGGCCTGTTCTATCCTGCTGGAGTTGCCGAGCGGTTAACCCATCTGTCTAACCGCGCGGCCTGTGCGGTCTCCATTATTCTAGCCGCTCAGTACTGTAAATGTTTAGTCCCACATTGTTTGTATTCTCTCTTCTTATCTCCTCCATTCTATATAAGGGAGGTCATACCTTTGTAAATGATATCTTTTTTGGATAATAAAATTTCAATTATTCAAAAGTTTATTCGCTTGTTCTCTACTTTTCGCTTCTTTTCGCTACTTTCTAACATGGTATCAGAGGAAACGGTCATTTCCTCCTGATTCTGTGCGCTCTCTGTTGTTCGCGGCTTGTTTTCCGCGTTCTGCGACTTGATTCGCGGCTTGCCTTCTCTTCTGTCTGCGCGGCTTGTTTCTATCCGCGCGGCTTGTTTCTGTCTGCTGCCCTGTTCGCGCGGCTTGCTTCTTCTTGGTTCTCTTCTCCTACTGCTCTTTGTCGCAGCGACCTGTTTTCTTGTCGCCGCGCTCCTTGTTCTTTCCTGCCGCTCCGACTTCCTAGTCGTTGCGGTCTGTCTCTGTCCGCGTGTGTTGTCTCTCTACTCGCAGTTTGCTGCTGTGATCTGCCTGACCGTGCGGGTTGTTCCTTTCTCACCCGCATCTTGGTCGCGGTCACCTGCTCTTCTCCTCTCTTCTGTTCGCTCGGCCTTTTCAATCTGCGCGACCTCTTCTCCGTTGTGCCTTTGACTGCTTTCTAGCATCTGCTGTGATCTGCCTGACCGTGCGGGTTGTACCTTTCTTACCCGCATCTTGGTCGCGGTCACCTGCTATTCTCCTCTCTTCTGTTCGCTCGGCCTTTTCAGTCCGTGCGACCTCTTCCCCGCTGTGCCTTTGACCTCTTTCTAGCCGCTGCTGTTCGCGCGGCTTCTTCTGTTTTCTAACCGCTCCTGTTCGCGCGGCTTCTTTTGCTTGCCGGGTTCTATGACTACCTCCGGTCTCACCACTACTCCTGCAGCTCCTTCTCCTCCTCCTCCTTCGGGCAACCTTGGCACCCTTTCCAAGCTTGTTGGCTCCAACTATCCCGATTGGAGCGTTTCTTTCACCTTTCTCCTTCGTTCTCAATGCAAGCGTCATCACCTCACCGATGACCCTCCTCCTCGCACCTCTCCTGAGTTTGATGACTGGGATGCGAGTGATGCTCTTGTTCGCACCTGGCTGGCCAACAGCCTTTCTGATGAGTGTCTTCCCGTCATTCGCCATGATGAGACGGTCAAGGCCGCCTGGCTTCACCTCGCTGCTCTCTATTCTAAGGGGGGCCAGACATCCCGCATTTATACTCTCTATGCGGACCTCTTCGCCCGCCCTTCCATGTCACCGGCTGCGGCTTATCAGCAGGTTCAGGCTCTTGGTGCTGAAATCCTCCAGAATCGCCCCTTCTCCGCGGACTTGGCCGACCAGCACAAACACTTTCAGGAACTCCTGGTTGTTTGTTATCTTCTTCGTCTTCCTGACTCTTATGATATGATCCGTCAGCAGATCTTGGGTGAGGCGGAATCTCCTACTTTGGATGCCACTGCGGCTCGCATTACCGTTGTTACTTCGCTCCTCCAGCGACCTCTGTTGGCCTCCCCGCCTTCCCAGGACTCCTTTGCTCACCAAGCTCAGAGGGGGGCCCTAGTGGCCGTGGCTCCTCTGGTGGACGGGGTTCCTCCCGGTTCCTCTGCTCTCACTGTGGTCGTACTGGCCATACTGTTGACCGCTGCTGGCAGAAACATCCTCATCTTCGCCCTTCCGGTGATGCTCCTTCTTCGGCCTCCGCCTCTTCTAGGCCGTCTGCCTCTGTGGCCACGACGTCAGGTAGTGCCCACGTCGTTACCCAAAGTAAATGGCTGATTGACTCCGGTGCCACCAATCATATGACGGGCAACCCTCATTGCTTCTCCCGTCTTGAGACCCATGACCGCTTACCCCAGTTCGTATGGCGGATGGTTCCCGTCCCCGGTTCATGGGACGGGCATGGTTCAACTCACTCTATCGCTTTGCTTGGAGGATACCCTCTATGTCCCGAAGTTCCCGTGCAATTTGTTATCCGTTACTACTTTATGCCGGCAACTTCAGTGCTCCGTCTTATTCACTCCACTACTTGTTCTTTTCAGGACCCGAGGACCCAGCGGACGATTGCTACTGGGACTGAGAGCGGCGGCCTCTACTTCCTCGACGATGTTTCCGCTCTATCTGCCTACTCCTCCTCCACCGATCTCCTTCAGTGGCATCTTCATCTTGGACATCCTCCTCCTCGGCTTATTCGCCAGCTTCTGCCCCACTTACCTCCTACCAGTTCTCCGCTCAACTGTGATGCGTGTCAGCTTGACAAACATCATCGCTCCTCCTTCCCACCGAAGCAAGGCCGTGGCTCCTCTCGCATTTTTGATCTTATTCATTCTGATGTATGGGGTCCTGCTCCTACCCTCACGTTGGTCGGGGCAGTTCCTATTTTGTCACTTTTATCGATGATTTTACTCGATGTACCTGGGTGTATCTATTAAAATATCGCTCTGAACTATTTTCTGTTTGACAATCATTTTACTTTATGATTAAGACTCAATTTGCTATTTCTATTAAAGTCTTACGTTCTGATAATGCCAAGGAGTATCTGACTCATGAGTTCTCCGCGTTCTTTCACAAACATGACCTCCTTCATCAAACGACTTGTGTTTACACCTCCCAGCAGAATGGGGTGGCGGAGCGTAAAAACCGTCACCTGCTTGATGTTGCGCGTACTCTCATGACGCAAATGAACGTCCCTCGCTCCTATTGGGGCTACGCTGTGCTCCTCGCCTGCTATCTCATCAATCGCCTTCCCTCCGCAGTTCTCCACGGCCAGACTCCCTTCTCTCTTCTCTACCCCCACCAGGAACCTTTTCCTCTTCCTCTCCGTGTCTTTGGCTGTACGGCCTTTGTTCACACTCCCTCCTCTACCCGCGACAAGCTTTCCCCCCGTTCCACCAAGTGTGTCTTTTTGGGTACTCTACCACTCAAAAAGGCTATTGCTGCTTTGACCCCCTTCTCCGCAAGCAGTTTGTCTCCGCAGATGTAACTTTTTTCGAAAATGCTTCCTATTTCTCTCCTCCCTCTTCTCTTCCTTCTCTTCCTTCTGATATCTCCGTTCCTTCCACACCTCTCCACATTTTCCCACCTTCGTCTCCTCCTCCACCCACTCCTTCCCAGTCCGTCTCTCCACCCACCCCTCCACCCTCCTCTCCGCTGCCGTCTCTCTCTAGTCCCGGGCCAGCCTTCTCCGCCACGGACGCTCCGGTCGCTGACGCTCCCGTCGTCGACGCTCCCGTTGACCTGGATGTTCCCATTGCCCTTCGCAAAGGGGTACGGGCGTGTACTCAACACCCGCTCACGGCTGTTGTTTCCTATGATCAGCTTTCTCCTTCTCGCAGGTGTTTTGCCTTGGCTATCTCTGCTACTTCTACTCCCCGTACCTACCAGGAGGCTCTCGCTCTCCCTCATTGGAAGTCGGCCATGGATAAGGAGATGGCTACTCTTACTGAACGGGGTACCTGGACCCTGGTTCCTCCTCCCGTGGGCACTGATGTGGTTGGCTGTCGCTGGGTCTTCGTTGTGAAGTTTCGCCCCGACGGCACTGTGGATCGCTACAAAGCCCGGCTGGTGGCCAAGGGCTTTACTCAGACTTATGGCGTTGATTACTTTGATACCTTCTCTCCGGTTGCTCGCCTCAGCACCATCCGGGTTCTCTTTTCTGTGGCTGTTAACCGGGCTTGGGCTATTTCCCAGCTTGATGTGAAGAATGCCTTTCTCTATGACGATGTTCAGGAGGACGTCTATATGGAGCAACCTCCTGGGTATGTTGCTCAGGGGGAGACACGTGTCTGTCATTTGAAGAAGGCCATTTATGGCCTAAAGCAGAGCCCTCGGGCATGGTTCGACAAATTCAGTGGTATTGTGGCTACCATCGGCTTTCAAAGGAGTTCGGCCGATCACTCCTTATTCATTCGCAAAACGGCCTCGGGACTGGTGGTTTTGGCCGTATATGTGGATGATATTCTCCTTACTGGCGATGACCGAGATGGGGTGGACTTGACGAAGAAGCACCTCCGTCAGCACTTGGTCACGAAGGATATGGGCTCCCCAAAATACTTTTTGGGGATAGAAATCTCTCGGAAACTTGACTCCTTGGTTCTCTCTCAACGGAAGTATGCACTTGATCTTCTACGAGAAGCAGGATTGACAGGTGCCAAACCAGCTCGTTTTCCCATGGCTGTTGGAGAAGACAAAACGTGGACGGATGATTTGCCTCTTCTATCTGATGTCACACGGTACAGACGTTTGGTAGACAAACTCATCTATCTCACGGTGACTAGACCCGACATCGCCTACGCTGTAGGCAAGGTCAGTCAGTTTATGCAAGCTCCCAGGGAGTGCCATCTTCAGTCCGCCCTGAAGATTTTAGAGTATATCAAAGCAGCACGGGCAGAGGGTTACTCTTTCAGAGGAATGATCATCTGAGGGTTGAGGCCTACTCAGATTCAAGTTACGCGGATGACAAAGGCGATCGTAAACCCACATCAGGTTTTTGTACCTTTGTTGGAGGTAATCTCGTGAGTTGGAAGAGCAAGAAACAGTCCGTTGTTTCCATATCCAGTGCCGAAGCAGAATACCGGAGTATGGCGTCAACCACGTGTGAGTTAAAGTGGTTGCGGGCTCTCATGCTTGACCTGGGCGAGGTATATGACTGTCCTCTCCCTATGTTCTGTGACAACAAGGCCGCTATACACATATCCAGAAATCCGGTCTTCCATGAGAGAACAAAGCATATAGAGGTTGACTGTCACTTTATTCGGGAAGAGATTTTGAAGAAAACAGATTTGTATTCCTTTTGTCACCTCTGACAAAGAGTTGGCAGATATCTTCACCAAGCCGGTTTCTACTTCCTTCTTCCGCATTTGTGACAAGCTGGACATGATTGATATCTATGCTCCAGCTTGAGGGGGAGTGTTGAAGTATTAGACCGGGCGGCTTAGCGGTCTGATCCAGCGGTTTGTTGACCGAGCGGCTTAGCGGTCTGATCCAGCGGTTTGTTGACCGGGCGGTCTATCGGTCTACCTCTGCGGCCTGTTCTATCCTGCTGGAGTTGCCGAGCGGTTAACCCATCTGTCTAACCGCGCGGCCTGTGCGGTCTCCATTATTCTAGCCGCTCAGTACTGTAAATGTTTAGTCCCACATTGTTTGTATTCTCTCTTCTTATCTCCTCCATTCTATATAAGGGAGGTCATACCTTTGTAAATGATATCTTTTTTGGATAATAAAATTTCAATTATTCAAAAGTTTATTCGCTTGTTCTCTACTTTTCGCTTCTTTTCGCTACTTTCTAACAACGATGCACCAGTTAACGACTGTCAAGATCACTTGCCTAGCGTCAACTACAAGATCTCCACTTCACAAAGCTAACACCGAGTCACGCCAAGATGCCAACACTTCCACAAAGCGCCACAAGGGAAGAGTAACTTGCCCCCACAAAGAAACATGACCCCAAGGCAAAAAACTCAAAGTAAACAATTCCCGGGGCTCGCCGCTTCTTGAATCACGACCAACAAAAATTTGGGTGCATTTGATGGGGTTCCTCCTGCATTTTCCGAGTTAAACCTGTGGGGTTTCAACCAAAATACTTAAGAATAGCGATCCGACCGAGTGAGCCGTGTAAAAGACCGCACTCGCTCAAAGGGACTCAAAAGCACCTCAAAAGAGAAGAGTCGAGCACGCACACACAACGCACGTGCACAACATAAACACGCACACACGAACACATGTGGAGCGTGCACAACACACACACAACGCACACGACAGCGCATGACAGCGGGCACATGCGGTAGCGCGCGATATTGCTCACGCCCTTTGCGTGCGCGCGACATCGCGCTAGCCCCTTGTGCGCGCGCGATCCTTGCGTGCGGGCACACCGCGCACGCCCCTTGCGCGCGGGCGCGCCTCTTGCAAAGGGCGTGTGCGATGTCGCGTGCATCACCCACCGCTAGCACATTCACACGCCGGCGGACGTTGTCACCGCTGGCCTCCCTCGCCTCAGGCCGCTGCCGGCCACCGCCTTTGCCGGGAATCCTGCCCAGGCCGCCCGAGCCGCCCGGTGGGCACTTCCGTCATTTCATAAAAAATGGTAATTTAGGTGACCAAAATGGAGCGACGTCATTCGCCACCTTGAAATCTGTTTGGACGTAATTACCAGCATGTCCTCTAAAAAACTGTAAATGGGCTCCTAGAACCTCATTTGAAGACAAAGCAACTATGAAGAGTAGAAAAACTCTGAGATTTTATGGTGAGTACGTTGAACTTAGATCGTTTCTCCGCATGGAATTCGCTCTGCTCCCTCTCTAGGCTGCTCAATGCTTAACGCCAAAGCCAAGCGCTCACGTTGATGCTCCCATCAGTGCAAAAGAAGGTGCTAGATGAACACTCATCAGGACGCTCGCCTCCAAGCCCAACGGACTTCAAAGCTTCGAGGACTTAGCCATCTTCTCCAGAAAGTCGAGCTCATCCAATCCCTCAAAAATTTAGCCAATTTTCCAGTCCAAAGAAAGCTGCAACTGAATGCTCCATTAGACGCTTTCGTCAGAGTATCATGGACTTATATTATTTTTCTACTCTTCATGTACTTAAAACTTGTAAGTAGAGGTGACCGGTCACCCTCCGGGTAGATTTCTAGTGCTTGTAATGTAACCTCAAACTATATAGTGAATTTTGGGCACGACACATATCCGACCTCCTGTGTTTTTCACCATTTTCGGATTTTCCACTGTAAGAAAAGCTTCCTGTCACAGCAGTTATTTTTCAGTAACTATTTGCGCACCCAATCCAACTCCTAACGAAGACGGTCCAATTCTCCTGACCGGGAAAAAATTGGGTGATCAGCAACAAGCATCCTCTTAAAACTACATTAATCCTAACAATTTTGGCTAAATTTTAAAATAAACCATCGAAATAATTTCGATTAAATTAATAATTATTTTGGATTATGCAATGTGATGCTAATGAGAAGATAATATTGCCTTTAGCGTGAGAATTTAATATTAGTACTTTAGTAATTTATTAAGATATAAGTTAAATTATAATAGTTTTTTTCATTAATATTAAGCCAAGTTAATTGCTTATAAAATTCTTATTTATTTATTTAATTATAAGTCGGCTTATAAAATATTTTAACTATCAAAATATAATATTAACAAATGATAAATAATTTAAATCATAATATTAATTATTGTTATATTGATATTTTTAAATATTCACATTAATGTTACACCCGATTCAACATAGAATAAGGTAAACTAGTAGGTGACTGAAAAGAAAATTGTCGCAATAGCATGTACCGCCAGATTGATCATACGTCTCGAGAATAAAAACTCAACACTCGGGATCCTTCTAGCAAGAATAATAATATTCAAAATGTTTGGCCGATCCAGAAAAGAGGGCACCACACCAGCCCTCAAAAATCGAATAAGAGTAGCACAATCATCAGGGGCAGACCCACATAAGGTCCATTGTGAGCGGCCTACCACACTGATTTGAAAAAATATTGTTTTTGAATAGTAGAAAACATGTTTTTTATATGTTTGCATGATTTCAAAAATATATATAATATTATGAACAATATATATATATTTGTCTCTTTGATAAATTGGTAGAATTTTTAGTATCTTATTATGTGGTCATAGATTCAATTTCTATGCAAAACATATTTATTTATCTTTTTAATTTTTGTTCATTACTCATTTATTTATCTTTTTATTTCATATTCATTCGACATTTATTTCCAATTTACTTCACATGTATCTATCATTTTATTTCAGTATGACACATTTATTTATTATTTTTAAATTTAAATATAATAAAAATTTATAATATCTTAAAATTATTATTTTAATTTCTTACAATTATATGTCTTACAAACATTATTTACGAGTGTTTAATAATTATCAACTATTGTTTGATATTTAATATAATATATACATATTTATTATTTTATTTTTAAAAAATATACACCGCTCACACTGAGAATATTATCTGCGTCCGCCACTGACAATCACCCACATCCAACATGAATGACCAACCAAACTTCAGAGCCATCTCCACAGCCAAACGAACCGCAAGTGCCACCGCCACGACTCAAGAGGAAAAATATATCATTTAAATGCTAAAACTTTAAAGTTAGTTAGTTTATATATATAGACTTATTTCAAAAGAAAGTCTAAAGTATTGAGACCAATAAATATGGGAAAATTGTTGAAGAAATGAAGTTTGATCAAAGTTTTTGAGGAGTATCAATTATTTACTTTTTCTAATTCGGCAGCCCTAGACTTCAAGTTTTAAAAGGGCTTACTTGCATCTCGCTTTGTAAATGAAACAAAATTATATTGAGCAACCCTAGTGCGCCCGTGAAGCACGTAGATCGCCAAACGAAATAAATCTCTGTATTTTTTTTGTTTTGTTTTCTTAATATTTTTTCTTCGTTACTTTCAACCTTCTTTCCTAATGAAAAAAATTGGAGGTATTTTAAATTTAGGCTAAAGGTAAGAGATTGATTTAGATAGTTCATTTTTTTTTATTTAGAGCTAGATTCATCGAACCAACCGCTGTGATCTTGCGCCGACTCTTATTTTGATCAAATCAACCCCTTCAAATCTAGGAGGTAGGAGGGAAAATTTGTAGAACATTGATTAACCACTCATGAATATGGCACCCCACATTTATTGCGAGTTATGTCATATTTCTTGACCCTAAACAACCCTCTTCGAGGGACCGAGCGAGTGCTTGTGTCGGAGAGTAGGGCAATGATATGCCTCACCCCATGTGATGGGTGGGGTCATTTGAATGCTTGGAGTGCCCAATGTGTAGATCAAAGGACAAACATGTTCGCGGCGAGCGGGAGTGGGGCCGTGGTGCTGGCGGTGACGGTGGGACTGAGAGGATGCTAAAATGGTTTTTTATCTACAATGATGCTCCTGTCTATCCAAAATGGTTAAAAAAAAGAGCCTTATGCTTCGTTTGGTGCAGCGTTTGGAACGCCGCCGCACGACGGGTAACCAAATGGCCAGCAGCGGCGTTTGCTCCGTTTGCATCCGCCATATCATAAAAAATGGAGGAAAACGGAGGGATTTCAACCGCGGCCTCCCCCTTCCGGTTTCAAAAGCCCTCCTTCTCCTGCAGCCGGAGCAAAACATCAAACCAAACGAAGCCTTAATGAATTAAAATTTTTGGGTCGATAGCAAATTAAGGTTCTAATTAAGATACACTAATAATTCATTATAGAGCAACATCACACAATTAAAAGGATGTGTTTTTTTATTAAATAAAATTACCAATTATCTATTATTTCATTAATATCATTATAGATACTGGAAAATACAATGTGATTAGGTCAGCCATGCAGGCATCATGTTGTGCAAGTAGAATTAAACAAGGTATTGGTCAAATTAATTAAGGCTCTGTTTGGGAGGGACTTATTTTCACCGATCAAGCGGTCGAGCCGGCCGTCCCCGGCCGTCGGGCGCTCCCGCTTGGTCTCCGCCCATCTTCCCGACCGTCAGCGACGACTTCCCTCCTCGCCGGCAAGTTCGCCGGCGACTTTGCCGGAATGTCCATCGTCCGTTCAAGTGAGCGCCTCCTCGCCGTCCGATTATCTCAAGTCGATCCATGTCGTTTGATTCACGGGTAATCACCAATTAACCGGCAGGTTAGTGGGAAAATTTTGTTTTTAAATTAATTAGTGTACGAGTAGCAAAATTAATAATCCCAATATGCACCCTTAAACTATGAAAAATATTTATGATGGTGGTTAAGGTGTGAGGATAGCCGTGCAACCACCATAACCACCTCCTGGAGGCTATAAAAGGAGCATCAGGCCTTCTCATTTCTCACATTTTTCCTCTGAGCTTTCTTCTTTCTCAGACCGAAGCTCTACCAAATTTCTCCTACGAGCAGTACTCAAGCCGCATTCAAGCCACTCCCAAGCCACATTCAAGTCATCTCCAAGCCGCGTTCGAGCCACTTTCAAGCCACCTGACGAAGCCTGATCTCTCCGCTTCTGGGAGGCCTTCGCGACCGCAAACTCAAGTGTTCCTCTCCCGCGTTCAGTGCCAGCGTGACGCCCAATAAACCCTATTGCTGCAAATTGCAATTTGTAACAAAAGCCAGGCGCGACGGCCTGTCGTCCGCCGAGTGCTAAATGTTCCCTCATCTCCCAATTGTAACGAGTAGCGGTCCGTCGCCCTCGATTCAACGGACAAGCTGTAACAACAGGGAAATAGTGGACTTTGACCGACATAAATTCGGTCATGTGGTTTTTACCCGGTTGAGGGATTTTTCCATGTTTAAATTTCGTGTGTACGATCAACCCATCTCATTGACTGTATGCGCGCTCGACCGTTCCGAAAGCTAAAACGGTCCAGTTTATTCCGCTCCGACCAGAACGTCATGTTAGGCCGCAATATTTATAATAAAATTATAATTCTCAATATTTTCTTTAATTTTAGAGATATTAAAGGGCGCTGCTATCCGCACCGCAGTTTTGGCTATTCGCACCGCACTTTCTCTTAATTTTTCACGTATTTTTAAAATACGCTTTATTCATGCATTTTTAGGAAAAGTGTTCAACACGAAAGTTGTAGATCTAGACGATATCTACAATTTTTGTGTTGAACACTTTTCCTAAAAATGTATGTACAAAGTTTATTTATAAAAGTCACGAAAACTGGACGTATTTTGCAAGTACGCCTTGTACATGCATTTTTAGGAAAAGTGTTCAACACGAAAGTTGTAGATCTCGTTGAAATCTACAACTTTCATGTTGAACACATTTCCTAAAAATGCATGTACATGACATATTTCCAAAAGACACAAAAAATTAGGAGAAAACGCGGTACAAATAGCCAAAACTGCGGTGCGAATAGCAGAGCCCATATTAAAATTGTAATACTGAATATTTACTTTAATGTATGTGAAACATACTTTATAAGATTTTGAGATAAAAAAAAATAATAAAAGCTTGACCGGTAAAAAAAAGTCCCCACAAACGGAGTCATAATTTGACAATAATAATTAAAATTGGATTACCCAACTGCTTTTTTTTTTGGGGTTTAACTGCTGGAGACGGAGCAAAAACACAAAGCAAACAGAGCCTTAATTATTTTGCGTTGGGAGGAAGCGGATATTCGGCCGGATTTTAGGGGACCCGATTCCATACGCATCGAAACCGGAAGAACGATTCACGCCATTGGACGCGTGTCGAATTGTTATTGGATATGGACGTCAATTAATTATTCGTGGCAACCTGAAATTCCTAGGCTCACGCGCCAGGACTCCGTAGCTTTATAGCTCCGACATTTTTATATCTTTGCTGTTGTATGCGATCGAACGCATAAATACTTCCCTACGGAAATATGATTTATGTATTATAGTATTTCGAAATAAAATAACTGTTTTATTTTAATTTCTTCCCGCTCTTCAAAATTTATGAGATAAATAGATAATTGAATCCGAGAATTTGCTCTGTTTGATTTTATGAGGGCTGTGAAAAAGAAGTTATATTTTCCTTATTTTGGAATTTGGAAGTGTTTGTTTTAGCGGTGGGAAAAGTACTTAATGCAATTTTTTAATTTATTTTTAAGAAGTAGCACCGTAGCATAACCAACAAAAATTTTCTAATCTCTCCACTCTATATATATATATATATATATATATATATATATATATATATATAAAATATATCTATACCATATTATAAAGAAATACTGAGATCTGCAAATAGCGTGAGTTCGAAATTGGAAAGAAATTAGGTGGCCGTTGGATTTCAGAGTTTTGACCATAAACCCTTGGATCAAACCAACCCTCTCTCTTCACATTTTACTAGGGGTCCTAAACCTATCTGCAAATAGCGTGATATTGGGGAAATTATCGTTGGATTTAAAGTTTTGACCATAACCCTTGGTAGGGGTCCTAAACCTACTAATAGGGGATCTTAAAGTTAATAACATAAAAAGGCCCGCCAAAAGCTCAGATATAAAACCAGCCCGCAAACCCGCATGTTCATAGAATTAAAAATAAGCCCGGCAACCCGCAAGCCCAGAAGGCCCCTTATTTTCAAACATTCATTATAGAATTCTATATTTAAACCCAAAAGTTTCAAACCTACCGGCAGTGTGGGACTAAACCAATCACAAATTTTTTTTAAAAATAAGGGGCGCGACTTTTTGGGGATCAAGATGGTCTCAATACGAAAAGTGATCAACATGAAAATTGTAGATCTCGACGAGACGAACAACTTTCATGTTGATCATATTTTGATTTGGAGCCGTCTTGGCTTCCGATTTGGGCCTCGAAATCGGGGGCGGCGAGAGTGCTACAGTACGCCTCTCGCCGCCCCCGATTTCGAGGCCCAAATCGGAAGCCAAGACGGCTCCAAATCAAAAAGTGATCAACATGAAAGTTATTCGTATCGCCGAGATCTACAACTTTCATGTTGATCAATTTTTTATTTGGAGCCGTATTGGCTTTTGATTTTGGCCTCGAATTCGGGGGCGGCGAGAGGCTGTACTACTCTCGCCGCCCCAATTTCGAGGCCCAAATCGGAAGCCAAGAAGGCTCCAAATCAAAAAGTGATCAACATGAAAGTTGTTCGTCTCGCCGAGATCTACAACTTTTATGTTGATCACTTTTCGTTTTGAGACCATCTTGATCCCCAAAAAAGCTGGGCCGGGCGGGATGGGGCAGGCTTCGAGCGGGTGGGCGGGCGAAGCCCGCCGTCGCCGGCCGGGTACTGTGACGCGTGGCCATCGGCCAGAGGCCCGTGCCTGTCGCTCGTATATATATATATATATATATATATATATATATATATATATATATATATATATATATATATATATATATATATATATATATATATATATATATCTCAAATGCTGGCAACCTAATATGCGGGCGTACGGGCAAGCCGTTTTAGGGGTCAAGATGGTTTCAAATCAAAAAGTGATCATCATGAAAGTTGTAGATCTTGGCGAGACGAACAACTTTCATTTTGACCACTTTTTAATTTGGAGCCCTCTTACAACTCGATTTGAGCCCCAAAATCTGGGGCGACGTACGCTTTACTGTCGCAGTTCCGCCGCCCCAGATTTTGGGGCCCAAATCGAGGTTCAAGACGGATCAAAATCAAAAAGTGATTAACATGAAAGTTGTTCCTCTCACCGAGATATACATCTTTCATGTTGATCACTTTTAGATTTGAAACCTCCTTGACCTTTGCCCGTACGCCCGTACGCCCGCACTAGAGTAACCCCCATATATATATTTTTGTGGCACATGAAATGTTTGTCAGACCATCACATCACTCTTGCCGGCCTTCTAGCTGGAGCCTATAATTCTTTATTAAGTATATTAAGGGCCATAATATCTAATTATAAATATTTATTAGCATGCATATATTCCCAATTTCTCATGAGGATCGCTAAAAATATTTAATTAATGTACCCCTTGATCTTACGCTAATCTTTTCATCTATTTCATTCAATACCTCAAAAAAGATATTTTAGTCTTGCTCAATGCATATCTTTCACGTATCATATTTATATTTATAATGGTACTCATCTAAATAATAATTCGAATATTTGTTGCAGAAGTTTGGTACGCAATTCGGCCCAATTGGGTCGGGCGCATCCCATTCTGGTCTCACATGAGATCTGTTTCGGTCGATGAAACCCGAATATTTATTGCATACCCGAATTTTGGTATGCAATTCTATTTATGCATCAAATGAACTATGTTGTGTCCATTGATCCCAATGTCCTGAATTTGAAGAATACCTTGGTGTTGGGTACATTGGTTTAAATGTACCTGATTTGAAGAAGCCTCACCCAACTCAATGATATACATCAAAATGTATTTGATGTGTTTTTGAGTTACTTGTGCAGGTTAAGTATTTGCAGGACTGAAGCAAAAATTTCTAAGTCCATGTGTCGACACCCAGAGGGAAAGTGTCAACACTTAAGAAGACTTGTGTCGACACCCAGACAAGCAGTGTCGACACTTGGAGTCATTGTGTCGACACCTGGGATGCAGAGTCGACACCAGACAGAAAGTGTCGACACAAGCAGCTGTGTCGACACTCAGTGAAGAAAAGTACAGTAAAGAAGTGTCGACACTTAACAGCAGTGTCGACACCTAGAAGAACTGTGTCTCCACCAAAAAGTGTCGACACTTGGAGCTGTGTCGACACTCAGTAAAAGTCAGCAGTGACTAAGTATAAGTGTCGACACCCAGAATAATGTGTCGACACTCAACAGAAGAGTCAACACTTGAAGTAAGTGTCGACACTCAGAACAATGTGTCGACACTCAGCTGAAGACTCAACACTTGAAGAAAGTGTCGACACATGGAGCTGTGTCGACACTTAGCAAAGAACAGAAAGATCAACAAAATATTCTAAGTACAAGTGTCGACACTATGGGAATGTGTCGACACTCAGCTGAAGTCTCAACAAGAAGAATGTGTCGACACAAGGAGCTGTGTCGACACTCATCAAGTATCAACATTGAAGACTATGTGTCGACACCAAGAAGCAGTGTCGACACTTGACAGATTCAACACATGAAGATGTGTCGACACAAAGGAGATGTGTCGACACTTAGAAGAATTCAGCAAAAGATAGAAGATCAAGTACTTGTGTCGACACTCAATTTCAGTGTCGACACCTGAAGAAGAAACTGTGTCGAGACATAGTATCTACAACACAAGGAGTTGTGTCGACACCTTGTAGACTTGTGTCGACACTTACACAACTTGTGTCGACACTTGGTCTATAAGTGTCGACACTTAAAGACAGAAAGTCTCGACACTTTCAGACAGTTAGAGAACTTTCAAGAACTGACTGGATGACTTGACAGCTGCCGTTCCAGCCGGTCTACAGCACCTGTCAGAGATGTTAGAATTTAGTTATGGACCGGACCAGCCGGTTACCATGAAAAAGGCATATAAATAGGCACATACAGTCTACAGAAACAGTTGTTCAAGAAGTTGTTGAAGTAATTCAAAAAGTGTTTCACAGAGTTGTTCAAGTTATTGATCAAGTATCAAATCAAGAAGATCTAGCTGTCCAAGTGCAGATCTAAGAAGTTGGAGAGAGAGAGGGCTCCATCCAAGAAATTAGCCATTGGAACTAGACTGAGAAGAAGGATTCAGATTCATTCTGGATCTTAAGAAGCAGAGGTCAAGGATCAACTGCAGAAGGAGTCAATCTTATTGAGTTCTATTTTCAAGAAGTTTTGAAAAAAACTAAGTCAGATTGAATCCAGCTGAGTTCTTCCAAGAACTCATCAAGAAACTCACAACCTCCCTCTCTTGTCTTTGGGTTGTTGAGTTAATATTTGTAAATTCATTTTTATCTTGTAGGATCCTTTGGATCTGAGTGTTTTGTAAGCCTGTTAATATAAAGACTGAGGGTAGGGCTTGAGAGCCTGAGTGTAGGAGATTGAAATCTCTGAGTGTAGGCCTTGGTGGCTGAGTGTAAGCCTTGTTGGTTGAGTGTAGGCATTTGTGGCTGAGTGTAGGCTTTGTGGAAAAGCTGAGTTGTAAGGCCTTGGGCCTGAGGTGTAGGAACCAGTTTGGGTTCTGAGACAGTGGTGAAGTTTGGCCGAATCTAGTACACTGCTAGATAGACGAAGGGGGAAAGTGGATGTACCCAAAGCTTGGGGAACCACTATAAATCTCTGTGTCTGCTGTGATTGTGATTTGCTGTGTATGCTATGTGTTTGCTGTGATAAAATAGTTAGAATTCTGTGAAATTAACTGATTGCTGCCATTAAAGTTTAAAAAGAATTAGGTCACCTATTCACCCCCCCTCTAGGTGTTTAGGTACTATATCTTTCAAGTGGTATCAGAGGGAGGTTCCTCAAAAAGGACTAACAGTCTGAGGAGATCCTGATTGGCAGATTCAGTGTAAGTCAAATTACAGATTCAAGAAAATCAAGAACCATGGGTTCCTCTGAAAATCACAAGGAATTGGGTTCCATGAAATTACCTATATGCAGAAAGGAAATCTTTGGGATCTGGAAGGAAAGGGTAAGGCTGTTTATGGAGGCCTCAGACCCTAGGATCTACATCACAGTAAAAGAGGGGTCATATGTGCCCATGAAGATATCAGTTCTAGATGCAAATCAGAGAACCCCAAAACATTTCTCTGAAATGACTAAGGATGAGATTGTCCTAGCCACCATGGACAAAAGGGCACAAAATATTATAGTGAGTGCCATAGATGATGCAACTTTTCAGAATCTTATACACTGTAAGACAGCCAAAGAGATGTGGGATACTCTTATTGTGTATATGGAGGGTTCTGAAGAAGTTAGACAAGATAGAAAATCCTTGCTAAATAAAGAGTATGAGAGTTTTAGACAAGGAAAGGGTGATAGCATAACTGAGTGCTATAAGAAGTTCTATAGGATAGTGAATGAACTTATGTCTTATGGAAGAGAGTTCAGTAATTATGAACTAAATGACAAGTTCCTAAGGTCCCTAACTAAAGATTGGGACACAAAGATCTGTGCCATTAGAGAAATGACTAAGTTGGGAGAAATTCCTCCACCTACACTGTTTGACAAATTGTTGTCATATGAAATGCAATTGACAGTGAGAAAAGAGGAGGAGAAATCAACAAGAACTGAACACAAGGAAAGAACAGTAGCTTTCAAGACATAAGCCTCCAGAAAGTGCAGGAATAAGTCATCAACTCCACCTCCAAAGGTAGTTGAATCAGAGTCAGATGAGTCAGTCAGCACAAAATCTGAAAGCAGTGAAAGTGATGAAGACTTTGCTGCCTTCACTAGACATTTTCAGAAATTCCTAAAGAAGAAACAGTGGAAGACAAGGTCTTCTACTTCAAAGGGAAAAGAAGATTTTTATCAGGATAAAAATGCCTCAAAGAAGGACAGGAAGAGGACTAAGTCTAGCAAGGCAACTGGTTCAAAAATAGTGTGCTATTGTTGCAATAGACAAGGTCATGTTATTGCAGATTGTCCTGAAAAGTGAAAGGAGTCTAATGACAAGAAGAAGACTCATTTTAAAGGCAAGAAAAAAAAGTCTTTTGTTGCCAAGAAGGAGAAGACTCTATCAGATATCTCTTCTTCAGAAACTGAGTCTGATGCTGAGTCATACATAGGGCTGTTTGCTGAAGAAGAAGAAGAAGAATTCATGCAGATCATGGAGTCAATATATGAACAAGAAGACAGTCAATGCCAAGAACTAATGGCTTTGACAGAGAGTGACAAAATCCTGGAGCAGCCAAGACCCAGTAAGGTACAAAGTTCAACTTTAAGTTCA
The DNA here is from genome assembly GCA_039583875.1 of Platanthera guangdongensis. Taxonomy (NCBI): domain Eukaryota; kingdom Viridiplantae; phylum Streptophyta; class Magnoliopsida; order Asparagales; family Orchidaceae; genus Platanthera; species Platanthera guangdongensis. The sequence continues at coordinate 272,704,614 of CM077150.1, forward strand.
GTTTCTTGTGCCAGTACAGAATCAGATTCATCTTCATCAAGTGATGAAAGTGTATCTGAGTCTGAGGATGATATTCATCAGCTGATAGATAAATATAAAGTGCTGTTGCAAGCTTACAAGAAGAGCAAGTCCCTAGCCAAAAGTCAGGCAAAGGAAATTGCTGATCTCAAAGCTGCAGCAACAGATTCTGAGAAGTTATTTGATCAAAAGCTTAATGAGATAGCCAGGCTGAAACACATAATAGTGATTCAGATGTGGACTATCACCTTTAAGAATGATCAAATCAAGAGTCTGGAGATCAATCTTCAGAAGGAGAGAGAGCTTGTTGCTAGGTTTTCTAAACATAAGTCAGTGTTACCCATAATTGATGAATTTGTTCATCACAAGGGTAAAGCTGGACTGGGTTTTATTAAATCTGCAAGGACTGAGCAGTCCAAGTCCAAGGGAAAAACCCCAACATTCAACAAGTCTGTTGTAGATAAGACAGCAAAGACAGTACCTAAGCAAAGGTACAATAAGTTTGAATGTTGGTGCTGTGGCAAAGTTGGCCATTTTGCAATGCACTGTTGGCACAATGCTAGTGCCAAAGTGAGTTGCAAATTACCTGTTGGAAAGTCAGTAGGTAGTTTTGTCAAGTTGCAAACTAACAAGTACCAAGGACCCAAGAATTCTTTGGGTTCTAAGGTTCATTAATCTGTTTTGCAGGTGAGTCCAAGTGGCCATACCCCAACATGGTACTTGGACAGTGGATGTTCCAGACATATGACTGGAACTAGATGATTACTAAGGGACTACATTCCAATAAAAGATGGTCCAAAAGTCACCTTTGGTGGTTCTGAAAAAGGAATCATCAAAGGGTTTGGTAACATTTCTAGCAACTTAATTACCATTACTCAAGTGGCTTATGTTAAAGGGTTGAAACACAAGCTAATAAGTATAAGTCAATTAAGTGATGTAGGGTATGACATCTCATTTGTTAAAAATGGTTGTCATATCAAGAGGTCAAGTGATAAAGAGATCATTTTGACAGGTTATAGGAAGAGGAATGTCTGCTGCCTAGACATTATGGTTGAGAACAATGGTTCTCCAGTATGTCTTGTAGCTGATGAGACAGTCTCTCATTATGTCAAATGGCACAAGAGGCTTGCCCATCTTAACTACAAGACTATTAGCAAACTCTTTAGCAAAGAGTTAGTGAGGAATGGTCCTCAAGTTAAGTGTGTTAAAGATGGTATTTGCTCAGCTTGTCAAAAGGGCAAGCATACTAAATCCACCTTTAGAAGCATAGAAAACAAAGATGCTGTGAGGTGTTTATACCTCTTGCATATGGATCTCTTTGGTCCAATGCCAGTTCACAACCTAGGTAGGAAGGTCTATACCTTTGTAGTTATAGATGACTACTCAAGGTTTTCCTGGGTGTTCTTCTTAAGACAGAAATCTGAAACATCTAGTGTCTTCTATAGCTTTGTCAAGCAAATTCAGAATGAACTAAACAGTACAGTGGTCAAGATTAGAAGTGACCATGGTACTGAATTTCAGTCTGATAGCATGACAAAACTATGTGAAGACTTTGAGATATTTCAAGAATTCTCTTCACCTAGAACACCTCAGCAAAATGACATTACTGAGAGGAAGAATAGGACCTTGATAGAGGCTGGTAGGACCCTATTAAGTGATACATCACTACAGAATATTTCTGGGCTGAAGCAGTTAACACTGCATGCCATGTTATAAATAGGGCTACCATCACTAGAAGGCTCAATAAGACCCCCTATGAGGTTGTGAAAGGCAGGAAACCAAACCTATCCTATTTTAGGATCTTTGGTTGCAAATGCTTCATACTTAACAATGGGAAGTCTTACTTGACTAAGTTTGCTGCCAAGTCCCAAGAGGGAATTTTTGTTGGGTACAGCAACAACAGTAAGGCTTATAGAGTCTACAACTTGACTACACAAGTTGTAGAAGAATCTGTGCATGTGGTTTTTGATGAGACTAAACTTATTAACAATGAGTTGTCTAGTAGTATATGCAGCCCCACAGGTTTAACAAAGAAAATGGACAAGCTTACTATAGAAGAAGTACCTGCTGCAAGACAGCAAGTAGAAGACAGTAGCTATTGTCCAGTGGAGAACTACATGTGCCAATTGCTGAAGAAATACAAGAAGTACAGCATGATGGAGATGCTGAAGAGGTTCAACCAGAAGTTAGGATGCCTCCAGCCAACAGGCATCTTAGAGATCATCCAGTAGAGCAGATTATTGGAGATCCAAGACAAGGAGTACAAACCAGGAGCAGAAACATAAATGCAGCAATCTACTCCAGTTTTCTATCTCAAGTTGAACCTAAGAAGTTTGAAGAAGCAATACAAGATCCACAATGGACTGAAGCAATGTAAGAAGAGCTTAATCAGTTCAAGAGGTGCAAGGTCTGAGAACTTGTTCCTAAACCTAAAGACCACAATATAATAGGAACCAAGTGGATCTACATGAATAAGATGGATGAACAAGGAGTCATCATTAAGAATAAAGCTAGATTGGTTGCTAAAGGATATAGACAAGAAGAAGGTATTGACTTTGATCAAACCTTTGCTCCAGTAGCCAGACTGGAAGCCATAAGGATGTTCTTGGCCTATGCAACCTATCAAGGATTCAAGGTTTACCAAATGGATGTCAAGTCAGCATTCCTGAATGGTAATCTTAAAAAAGTCTATGTGGAACAGCCTACAGGTTTTGTTGATCAAACTCTACCTCATCATGTCTATAGACTTAGGAAAGCTTTATATGGGTTAAAGCAAGCCCCTAGGGCTTGGTATGAAACCCTATCTAGTTTCCTCATTGAGAACAAGTTCTCAAGGGGGAAAATAGATAAGACTCTATTCCTTAGGGAATCTAGAGGCAAAGTTATACTAGTCCAAATATATGTAGATGACATTATATTTGGGTCTACTGAAAGCAGCCTTTGCAAAAAGTTTGCAAAACTTATGCAAGGTCAATTTGAGATGAGTAGTATGGGAGAACTGAAGTTTTTCTTGGGTCTCCAAGTTAAACAGACTGAAAGTGGTTTATCCATATGTCAGTCCAAGTTCACCCTAGAACTCATAAGGAGGTATGATATGGATTCATCCAGTACCATGAAGACTCCTATGGGGTCAAGTATGTCTCTTAGCAAGGATGATGCAGGGAAACCTATAGATGAAACCTTGTATAGAGGGATAGTTGGCTCCCTATTATACTTGACTACTAGTAGACCAGATATCATGTATGCTACATGTGTCTGTGCAAGGTATCAAGTCTTCCCTAAAAATTCTCATTTGACAGCAGTCAAAAGAATATTGAGATATCTAAAGGGCACTCCCTATCTAGGCCTCTGGTACCCTAGGAATGGAGATTTTGAACTAACAGGTTATTCAGATGCAAACTTTGCAGGATGCAAAGAAGATAGAAAAAACACTACTGGGACATGTCAATTCCTAGGTGGGAGACTAATTTCGTGGAGTAGCAAAAAGCAAACAAGTGTGGCTATCTCCACTGCAGAGTCAGAGTATGTGGCTGCAGGAAGTTGCTGTGCTCAACTTCTGTGGATACAACATCAGCTAGAGGACTATGGATTTCAGGTAAGTAGAACTCCACTCTTCTGTGATTCTACAAGTGCTATTTCAATAGCTAATAATCATGTATCCCATAGTAGAACAAAACATATTGAAATTAAATATCATTTTCTTAGGGAGCATGTAGAAAGAGAAGATATTTTATTAGAATATGTTAAAACTGATAATCAAGTAGCTGATATGTATACTAAGCCCCTAGAAGAAGCTAAGTTCAATAGATTTAAAATTGAACTAGGAATGATAAACTTAGAGTAAGTTTACAGTATTGAAAATGGCTAAGTAAAAAGGTGTCGACACATAGACAAGTCTATGTCGACACAGAATAGTGGTGTCGACACTTCAGGAAAAAGGTGTCGACACATCTAGGAAGTTGGTGTCGATACTTCAGAATATTAGTGTCGACACATGTCAAGTAGGTGTCGACACATCCAATGTGGTGTCGACACTTAAGTTTTACTCAAAATTTTCTAAGTCTCGACAATGTGTCGAGTTATGTTGTGTCGACACATAACCAAGTGTCGACACATAATATCTGTTGACTAAACTTGTGTCGACACATATATGTCGAGATATTATAAGTCAGTGTCGACACTTATTGCCAGTGTCGACACATTTTAAGTTAGCTGTCCCGCCTGTTCATCTTCAAAATCAGAAAGGTATAAATAGGGTTTTGTCTTTGTTTGTCGACACGCTTTCAAAGTTTCGAGACCAAACTTCAGTGTCGACACCTCTCTTCTTTCAAGACAAATTCTACAAACCCTAATGGCGCCTAAGCTAGAGGAGAACGTCAACGAAGGATACGAGCTGGTGCGCGGCGCTTTCAATGATGCTGATCAAGAAATCCAGGCGGTCGTAACCCTAGTTGCCGATTCTGGGTTAGAATATCTAATGTCTGAACCTAATAAGATATGGAAGAAAGAAGTACTTGAATTCCTCAATGGAGCAAAAGTGGATGAATCTGGATACAAGATCAAATCCAGAGTTCATGGAACAAAGGTTAAGATTTCGCCAAAGAGCTTGAGGAAGGTGCTTCAATTGCCAAGAACTAAGGAGGAAGATGAGGTTACTGCTTCAAGTACCAGGGAAGCTCTTACCTGGTGTGGCCTTGATTCTACAATGAAGATTGGTTCTGTTTTCAACAGAAAGGGCATGAACAACCAAGACAAATTCATGTCTGAGATTGTTGGAAAAGTTATCCTCAGCAAGCCAGGAGGGCATGACAGAGTGTCTGCCTCTATGTTCAATATAATGACAAGAATAATCTTCACTCTAAAAACTGACTGGTCTATGGTAGTCTTTGAGAAAATCAAGGAAAGCTTGAAGAAGCCCAATCTGGGCAGAATCATAAGTCTTTACCTTGCTGGAACCATACCAGAGGTAATGCAACAATCTGCTGGAAGCAAAATAAACCATATGAGAAAAATGGACATGAGGTTGTTCTCCAGATAGGACAGGGTGTTGTCTAAAGAGACGCCAACCCCTGAGAAGACAGTGTCTGAGAAAGAAATACCTCCAAAGAAGAAGAGGAAGACTGCTCCAGTGGCACAAGAGTCCACTAGCAGTTCTGAAAGTGAAGAGCATGTTGTCTTCTCATCTGATGAGAATGTAGAAGAGCCTGCAGTGAAATCTCCTGCTCCTCAGGATGATGCTGAGATTCAAGGGGAGCTACCTCAAGCTAGCCTCATCCACAAGGATCAAAGTCAGGGGGAGCTTTCAGTTGTAGATGAACCCACTACACTGGAAAGTGAGCAAGCAACCACCATCATACTAGAGGTAATCACTGAACTAAATACTTTGGATTTTCCTATAGAAGATACTGATTTGTCTGATGTTTATCAGCAAACTCAGCTGGATAGTCAAGTTTCAGATGCTGTTATAGAAGACACATCTGATGTACTAGAAGTTGTTCCTGATCCAGTGGTTGAAGAACCCAGAATTACTCCAGCTACTTCACCACAAGAATACACCATGGAGGATTTATTTTTAAATCTAGACCAACAAGATTTTGACATGGACAAGGCTGCTGCTGAAAGAGAGACTGTTGCTGTTGAGGGGGAGCAAGTGCAGATTCTGGAAGAGCCTATAAGGCAAGAAACTGAGAAAGCTCCAGATGTGCAACCTGAGAGGCCTCCAAGCCCTAAGGAGAGGGTTGACATAGCCAGCTCCTCAGAATCTGAAGATGAGGAGGCTACAAGGGCTAAGCAAAAGAAACTTTATGTATTCAAAAGAAGGAGTTAAAGTTATAAAAAGGCTTTACAATCTATTGCACCACAGCCTATAGTTCAGCAAGCCCCATCAATAGATTATAGTGCTTTGATGGTTGCCCTGCAGATTAAACTGGATGAACAAAGAAAAGCCATAGAGACTTATGTGGATGAAGGGCAGAAATCTTTGCAATTTGATCTTGCCCAGGACATAAAATCTATAATGTTTGAAATGAACCTAAACAAGAAGGAGATGACAGACTGCTTCCACAAAGGGGGGAATGCAGTAGTATACTTGGCTACACACCAGAAAAAGATAAAGGCTCAAGTAGATGACATAGCATTGAAGCAAGGGTATGTTCTTGAAAATCAGATAAGGATGAATGATAATCTTACTGCTTCCCATAATGCTATTGTCATAGAATTAAAGAACCAGACTGCTGGACCTTCTACTTCTACTGCTGCTATTAAAGCTGAATTTGACAAAGTATTCCAAGAAGAAATCTCTGCTGTTAAGACTGCTATCCAAGCCTCCCAGAAGGCCATATCTGAACAACTTCAAAAGCTCAAACCATTCTTTAAAGATGGAGTCAGATACTTGGATAATCAAATAAGATTTCAGAAGGATGATGTCAGAGATCACATGGCTAGAGAAGTCATAAAGGGGGAGAGAGTGTTAGTCAAGGCAAGCTCTGACCATGCTAAGTGGATATCAAATTCTATCAGAGCAACACTTGGATATCCTCCTCTGTGTGATGACAATGATGTTGCTGAATCTGGAATTAACCCTGCCTATCTTGGAGGTGAGCAACCAGAAGTAGCTCAAGTCATTTATCCTCCTCCAGATTTTGAAATGGTGCATGCTGATGTACAGACCATGTATAACCCACCCGGGGGCAAGGACAATGTGATTATTGAAAAGGTTGTTCAGCATATATCTGAAGCCATGCAAGAGGCATTGCAAAAAGAAGAAGAGACTAGATTGTCAAAGAAGAGGTTTAGGGAACAAGCTGAACAGAGACCAGATTTTGAGCAATGGAGCCCTACCTCTAGAAACATTATATTAACTGTCTGGAAAGCTGCCAAAGACAACATTCATGACAGGAACAAATGGTTCTCTAAAGCTGAATGGAGAAAACATGAAACCAGACAGGAGGAAATTGTCGAATACAGAAGGAAGGCAAAGATGAGAAAGCTACCTCCTACTGTCCAAGAGCCTATCAAGTACTTTCCAAAGCCATACCATTATTTTGAAAGACAAAAGATCAAAGTAGAAGAGCTTAAGAGGAAAGATCTGAAAGGCAAGAAGCCTGCTGATGCTGAAGCTGCTGATGCTCCTGTCCAAGCTAAAGTTCATGCTGGCAAAGGAATAGTTATCAAGGAACCAGAACTGAAATAGAATTAGAATTTTCTTAAAGTTTACTGTGTAATCTTTTTGATGTAAAACATTTTTGTGAACTTCTGAAAATGTATAAGACAGATATTAGAACAATATATGATTAATCTATTTCATGTTTATTCTGTGATAATGTCTATGTCTATTTCATATTTGTTCTGTGATGATGAATTTGTATACATGTGAAATTGATACATGTTTATGTTAACCCTACTGTATATTATCCTGCTTTATATTATTTTGTAATTTTAATTATGAATGGTGTATATCATTGACTAAGAGTTATGACTTCTCCAAATAAGGGGAGATTGTTGGGTACATTGGTTTAAATGTACCTGATTTGAAGAAGCCTCACCCAACTCAATGATATACATCAAAATGTATTTGATGTGTTTTTGAGTTACTTGTGCATGTTAAGTATTTGCAGGACTGAAGCAAAAATTTCTAAGTCCATGTGTCGACACCCAGAGGGAAAGTGTCGACACTTAAGAAGACTTGTGTCGACACCCAAACAAGCAGTGTCGACACTTGGAGTCATTGTGTCGACACCTGGGATGCAGAGTCGACACCAGACAAAAAGTGTCGACACAAGGAGCTGTGTCGACACTCAGTGAAGAAAAGTACAGTAAAGAAGTGTCGACACTTAACAGCAGTGTCGACACCTAGAAGAACTGTGTCTACACCAGAAAGTGTCGACACTTGGAGCTGTGTCGACACTCAGTAAAAGTCAGCAGTGACTAAGTATAAGTGTCGACACCCAGAACAATGTGTCGACACTCAACAGAAGAGTCAACACTTGAAGTAAGTGTCGACACTCAGAACAATGTGTCGACACTCAGCTGAAGACTCAACACTTGAAGAAAGTGTCGACACATGGAGCTGTGTCGACACTTAGCAAAGAACAGAAAGATCAACAAAATATTCTAAGTACAAGTGTCGACACTATGGGAATGTGTCGACACTCAGCTGAAGTCTCAACAAGAAGAATGTGTCGACACAAGGAGCTGTGTCGACACTCATCAAGTATCAACATTGAAGACTATGTGTCGACACCAAGAAGCAGTGTCGACACTTGACAGATTCAACACATGAAGATGTGTCGACACAAAGGAGATGTGTCGATACTTATAAGAATTCAGCAAAAGATAGAAGATCAAGTACTTGTGTCGACACTCAATTTCAGTGTCGACACCTGAAGAAGAAACTGTGTCGAGACATAGTATCTACAACACAAGTAGTTGTGTCGACACCTTGTAGACCTGTGTCGACACTTACACAACTTGTGTCGACACTTGGTCTATAAGTGTCGACACTTAAAGACAGAAAGTCTCGACACTTTCAGACAGTTAGAGAACTTTCAAGAACTGACTGGATGACTTGACAGCTGCCGTTCCAGCCGGTCTACATCACCTGTCAGAGATGTCAGAATTTAGTTATGGACCGGACCAGCCGGTTACCATGAAGAAGGCCTATAAATAGGCACATACAGTCTACAGAAACAGTTGTTCAAGAAGTTGTTGAAGTAATTCAAAAAGTGTTTCACAGAGTTGTTCAAGTTATTGATCAAGTATCAAATCAAGAAGATCTAGCTGTCCAAGTGCAGATCTAAAAAGTTGGAGAGAGAGGGCTCCTTCCAAGAAATCAGCCATTGGAACTAGGCTGAGAAGAAGGATTCAGATTCATTCTGGATCTTAAGAAGCAGAGATTAAGGATCAACTGCAGAAGGAGTCAATCTTATTGAGTTCTATTTTCAAGAAGCTTTGAAGAAAGCTAAGTCAGATTGAATCCAGCTGAGTTCTTCCAAGAACTCATCAAGAAACTCACAACCTCCCTCTCTTGTCTTTGGGTTGTTGAGTTAATATTTGTAAATTCATTTTTATCTTATAGGATCCTTTGGATCTGAGTGTTTTGTAAGCCTGTAAATATAAAGGCTGAGGGTAGGGCTTGAGAGCCTGAGTGTAGGAGATTGAAATCTCTGAGTGTAGGCCTTGGTGGCTGAGTGTAGGCCTTGTTGGCTAAGTGTAGGCCTTTGTGGCTGAGTGTAGGCTTTGTGGAAAAGCTGAGTTGTAAGGCCTTGGGCCTGAGGTGTAGGAACCAGTTTGGGTTCTGAGACAGTGGTGAAGTTTGGCCGAATCTAGTACACTGCTAGATAGGCGAAGGGGGAAAGTGGATGTACCCAAAGCTTGGGGAACCACTATAAATCTCTGTGTCTGCTGTGATTGTGATTTGCTGTGTATGCTGTGTGTTTGCTGTGATAAAATAGTTAGAATTCTGTGAAATTAACTGATTGCTGCCATTAAAGTCTAAAAAGAATTAGGTCACCTATTCACCCCCCCTCTAGGTGTTTAGGTACTATATCTTTCACTTGGAGACAATGTTATACACATGATGTAATCTAACATGTCCTATAAGTTCTATATATGCAGAGTACCTTCTATGTATTGATTGGACAGGTAGATTCTTGTGGCCAGGACAGGTGATGACTAGACAAGCTAGTGGAAATACATAAAACTGTTCAAGTTCACAGGCATTGAGTGACGTTCATTCACTCAACACTAGGTGGCTGATAGCGCTGAGTTCAGCTTGTACAGTCAAAGCCAAACAATTGGCAAGCTGAAGATGTGACTAAGTTCATAAGTGTTGAGTGAAGTCTACTCAAACTGCTCTGATTGTGACCCAAACTGTGGCGTTCGACATTGCATGTGAGTATGTTTGACGTTATAAAACCAATCCTTTTTGATACATTTTATAAATGGTGAACTTCTTACTAGACGTCATATCCCCTATGATGAAAAAAAATATATATATAATATCTAAATCAATGTAGTTGTATTACTTTTACAGCCCTTTGATATTAACTGTTATAGTGCACTTGGATGTTGAAGCATTCACTGCTACAACTTTATCTTGAGTAAGGCGGTGGTGTGGGTGAGGCGGTATTAACGATGCCTATTGCTGAGCTGTTGCTTCATATTCCTCATTTCCTACTTTTCACCGCTTGGAGAGTTGGTGTTGGAAGAAGAAACTAGGGCAACGTCGCACTTCCTTTCCTCTCTGCATGTGTGTCGATTCGGCGGAGTTGGCCGGAAGATTGTGACGAAAGGGTGTTTTTTTCGTGATATTCTCTCTCGTGGTGAGTTTATTTCTCCTTCCTTACTCTCCTTTTCTTCAGTTCAGATTAGTTGTTTTTGGTTTATGAATGTCATCGGGGTTAGGGTTCTCCAGTTTTCTTTTGGCATGTCACTGGAGTTTGGGTCGTTCTTTGGTGAAGTGACATTCAGAATTTATATGGAGCTGATGGAAGAGATGTTTACATTTGTTGTTCTCGTTTTGTTCTAACCGATCTTCCACAGTGCTTATATTACTAACCTATATGCGTTCACCTGGATAATTATGCTGGTTGGGTATTGGAGTGACCTTTTGTTGTTGCTAATGCCCATATTTCAAGCGGTGGGCTAGCACTACGCAGTGCAATTTATCATATAGGGCTGTTGCATGATTCAGATATGCATAAGTCTGTCTTGTAGTTCTAGTATTGCGCCACTAGTGCTTCTTTTTCATGGGTTTCAGATGGGGGTTGATGCACATGTGAAAGCTTCCAAGTTTCCTGATTGGGGTTCCTGATTGGGTTTCCTGATGGGTTTCCTGATTGGGTTTCCTGATTGAGTTTGCCGTTTGAGCCTATTGCCGAACTGTGACAAATCAGTACTTATAGTGGTTTTAGCGTGTCACCTATAGTCCATATGCGTCAATGTCATAGCTATAATGCGATGCAACCTCGATATTAATGCCCTACTGATAAGGTTCCTAAACAGCTATTGCGAAGGATGGCATCTCATGATAGGCATGACGATGACGTTGGGCATGACACTGGAAAGGAAAACGTGCCGGTGAGCTTTATCTTCTTCCTTTATGCTCTATGTTATGCAAATTTGTTTACTGGCCATTAAATTCTTATGTCTTGAGATATTATGACTTATAAAATCATTGATAATAATACTCGCTATGATGTATGGCCTTGGCAAAGGCAAACAGACAAATGAATTTCTGAGGGGATAATATTGTAAATAACCATTCTTATATTCATGTATTTATCAATGTGTCGACACATGATGTTGTTAAGGGTATAATGAACTTCCTTGTACATAAATGATGTTCACAAATGCCAAATCAGTCGGCCGAAAGGCATAGACGCGTGATGAACGTACTGATTTGGACACAGAAACCTCAAAAGGGTTGGGCCCAAGACTGAAAGACAGATCTCAATACTGATATGGTACAGATACCCTTAACACCATCTTACTAACCGAGATAAATAATATCATTGATTGCTAACCTGTTTTCCTGATGTATCTTTCTTTTGATATAATATTCGTCATGAAGTTTACATGTTTCCATATAAACATAATCTTGATACTGATTTATGCTAACATTGCTATGAGGCCAATGTTGATTACAGCCAGGAAAGCAGATAAAGTCTTGCTTAGTCTTTCTAAAAGACTAATGATTTATCTTTCCACATTTTTAGGAAAAGGAAAACAACATGCCAGTCACCGTTAGTGTACTGCTTGGAGGATATGAAGTGCTTGAAATCATGACGTTGATTTCGTTTTGTGGCAATATACACTATAGTGTTATATATAAACATGTCTTGTTATATCTTTCCTTTTATATTGTGTTGGAAAATATGTTGATCGTGAGAATGTAAATAAACAAACAAAAATAATAAATATTGTGGGTAAATATGTCTGTAGATATTTGTTCTGGATTGGACTTGGACGTGTGGTTCTACTCATTGTGATGAATGAAAAAGTTTATAAAGATGTGTTCTATTCATGAAAAGCTAGTCTTGTGAATTGTGCGGACTTGGGCCGTTACACAAACTGCTTTGATTGTGACCCATTTCGATATAATTGTCACCCATGTATATATTTGGGCCCCATTCTAAACAAGCAATTCAAATGCAATTCATAGAGTCCACGATCCAAAATATATTTTTTTAGAAAATGAATTATATTGTATTAAATATATAAAATAAAATCATTATTTATATTTTAAACTAATTAATTCAGCCTCTAGCTAGCTAGCTAGATCCACTGAATTTATAGAAAGAGGCCAAAAACAGCATTTATGAATATTATTTTAAAATATATGAATATTTAATTTTCGATGTCATTATATTTCTATGATTGCATGAGATGGATGGCACTGGCATTGCTTGATCCTACCACGTGGAAGCAGGAAATTCCAAATCTTCAGCCATTATTTAATTATTATTATCACTTAACTTTAAAATATTATTAAAATCTCAATCATTATTTAAATAAATAATAAATAATAAATAAATAAATAAATAAAGGTGATTGTTAACCGCAACCCGCTATTTTACTTGTCGCACCCCAAAATCTTCTAATTTTTCGCGTCTTTTCAAAATACGCCTTGTACATGCAATATCAGGAAAAGTGTTCAACACGAAAGTTATAGATATCGACGAGATCTACAACTTTTGTGTTGATGACTTTTACTAAAAATGAATGTACAGGGCGTACTTTGGAAATATGCTCAGGTTTTGCGCCTTTTCGAAATACGCCTTGTACATGCAATTTCAGGAAAAATGTTCACCACGAAAGTTGTAGATCTCGTCGATATCTACAACTTTCGTGTTGAACACTTTTCCTGAAATTGCATGTACAAAGCGTATTTTGAAAAAGCGAAAAAATTTAGAAAATTTTGGGGTGCGACTAGCCAATTACGGGTTGCGGTTAACAATCACCTAAATAAAAGCTCTTCTGTCAAAGAACATGGTTTCGATGCAAAATAGTTATAAAACAGTGAACACTTAATTAAAAATATATTTTTGATATAATTATAGTTACTTGTGGGTAAAAATCTCGGGCCCGGCCGGGAAAAGCAAGACTAGGCCTGGCCCGGATCAAGATCGGATTTGGGGGTCTTAGCAGACCCCATTTTGACTTGCTGCCTGACCCGAAGTCAGGCCTGGGCCAGGCCCGGGCAATTGTCGGGCACCGAGCCTAGCCTCGGTCCGACACTTAGCCCGACAGAATATCCCGCCTATGTTAAATCAGGATTAATCCCGATTTAGTGGGATGCACGATTAATCCCGCCTAAATAAGGATTTAGGCGGAATTTATCCCGCCTAATGCTAAATCGGGCCGGCACGGGCCGGTCTGAAGGGCCTTATCAGGCCCCCTCTTAGAGAGGGTCTCCGAGCCCGGCTCGGTTCAAGCCAGAGCCCAGTTGACTAGAAGCCCGGCCCGATCAGGCTTTATGTACACGACTAATTATAGTCATAATTATAGAGGTAGATATATATTATAGGGTCTTTTGTTTATATTACAAAAAATTCTAGTGTAAGTTTACATTTCACAACCTCCTTGCGCATTGCGCATACGGGCGGATCCAAGGGTATTGGGTGTGGTTCCCATCCGAGTCGGTAAAAATCACCGGGCGCGTTAGTTGCGGCTCGTGTTTTTTATTCTCGTGTTTCCATTATTGTGTTTCTCTCACACATACCTATATACATATATATAAAACCATCAAAAAGTCTATAGGGTTGACCACCCGATTCAGCACATCAAGCAGAATAAAAAGGGAAGGCATCCGGGTCTCACCGGCAGATAGGGTTTTCTTTTTCAAAAGAAAAGTCACAAGCAGCCGCCGCCCCGCTCCTCTCCACGTTTCCTGTTTGCAGAAGCCGCCGGCCGCTCCTCTCCACGTTTCCTGTTCGCAGAAGCCGCCGGCCGCTCCTCTCCCCGTTTCCTGTTCGCAGAAGCCGTCGGCCGCTCTCTCTCTCGTTTGTTGGAGCCGCAGGAGCCGTCGGCCCTCATTTCGATTTTGCTGGAGCAGCAAGATGCCGCCGGCCTTGCTTCCTGGTTGATGGAGCTGCACCGACTACCCCTTTTCTTTGACTGGAGGAGGTCCGTTCTTGATTTGATTTTGGAAGGGCTGTGCATAGCCGCCTTTGTTCGTGGATTTTGGAGGAACGACATCTTTGACGTTGAGACAGATTTTTCAATACGTCCGGGTAACGACTTCTCTACCTTCGTTGTATTTCTCTTTCAAGTATTGTGCCTGTGTGGTTGTTGGAAGAGGTTATTGTGGTGGTGTAGATCCTTCGTGGATCATGGTTGTGTTGGAGGAGTGACGATCCTTTGTGGATCGGTGGAGGGAAAGCTTGTAATCCGTGCGTGTGTTTTTCACACATCTTTAGTGGAGCCTTTTCGGGTTGGACTCCGATCATCCCGTGGTTTTTCGCCCAAGTTGGGTTTTCCACGTAAAAATTTTCTGTGTGATTTTTTTTTTCTGCACTTTGTTTTGTATTGCGCTTGCTCGAATTACAACAGGTGTCCTGGTCGGGATTGTTCGCTCGCTTTCCCAACAAGTGATATCAGAGGCAGGTTGGGTGACAGAGCCGTTTCAGTGACAGGGCAGTTACCAGGCTATAGTGGAGAGTTCGGGTACAAGTTCTTTGATCCAGTTGAGAAGAAGCTTGTACGTAGCCGTGATGCTGTTTTTTGTGAGGATCAGACTGTCGGTGATCCTGAGGGGACTGTTGAGTCTAAGGTTGATTCTCGCACTACTGCAGAGTTACCTATGGTTGGATTTGATGACACTGAGGAGGCCATTGAGCCTGTGCCAGCACAGAGTACTGATACCCTTCCGGATCATGATATCACCATTGATTGTGAACCAGGAGTTGATGAGGACATTACTGATGATGTGCTTGCCCTGGTACCTGAGCCTGCCCTGCGGAGGTCAGATCATACCAGACACCCGTCCGCTAGATATTCTGCATCAGAGTTCATACTGCTGACTGATGCAGGGGATCCTGATAGTTATGATGAGGCTGTGGAGAGCACCGAGAAGCGTTAGTGGATGGTTGCTATGCAGGAGGAGATACAGTTGCTGTAAAAGAACCACACGTATGACCTGATAAGATTGCCTAAGGGCAAGAAGGCCTTGAAGAATCAGTGAATTTTCAGGGTGAAGCAGGGTGATTCCTCCACACCTCCCAGATACAAGGCCAGGCTGGTGGTGAAGGGCTTTGGACAGCGACAGGGTGTTGAATTTGATGAGATCTTCTCGCCTGTGGTGAAGATTTCATCTATTCGGGTTGTACTTGGACTTGCTGCAAGGCTTGATTTGGAGATAGAGTAGATGGATGTCAAGACCGCCTTTCTGTATGGCGATCTTGAGGAGTTATACATGGAGCAGCCTGAGGGTTTCAGTGTCAAAGAGAAGGAAGGTCTGCTGTGCCGCTTGCAGAAGAGTCTATATGGCCTGAAGTAGGCCCCGCGACAATGGTATAGGAAGTTTGATTCCTTTATGGGGGAGATCGACTTCAGGAGGACCACCCTTGACCACTATGTGTTCATCAAGCAGTATGCTTCAGAGGACTTCATCATTCTGTTGTTGTACATGGACGATATGTTGATCGTCGGGAGGAACACTGCTTGCATTGCTGAGTTGAAGCGGCAGTTGAGCTCCACTTTTGAGATGAAGGATCTGGGTGCTGCGAAGACTATTTTAGGGATGCACATTCGCAAAGACAGGGGATCCAGACTGCTTTGGTTATCACAGGAGCGGTACATCCGCAAAATGCTGCAGAGGTTTGATATGAATCAGGCAAAGAAGGTGAGCGTGCCGCTTGCAGCTCACTTCAGGCTTACCACTGATCAGTGCCCCAACACACCCGAGGAGATCGAGGCTATGCAGAAGGTTCCGTTTGCATCTGCAGTTGGAAGCCTTATGTATGCGATGGTGTATACCCGACCAGATATTGCGCATGCCGTTGGGACAGTCAATAGATTTCTCTCCAATCCTGGGAGAGAGCATTGGAGCGCAGTGAAGTGGATTCTAAGATACTTACATGTAACGTCCGATTTGACGTTGAGATTTGGAGACAGCGAGCCAGAGCTGCTGGGCTACACTGATGCTGACATGGCCAGAGATGTGGATTCTAGGAGATCGACGTCAGGATACATGATTCTGTTTGTAGGGGGAGCTGTCTCGTGGGCGTCGAGGTTGCAGAAGTGCGTTGCACTGTCCACTACGGATGCTGAGTTCATTGCGGTTACTGAGGCTGGGAAGGAGTTGCTTTGGATGAAGAGGTTCATCAAAGAACTTGGATTCACTCAGGACCGATACACATTCATGTGTGACAGTCAGAGCGCTATTCACTTGGGGAAGAACCCCACATTTCACTCGAGATTGAAGCACATCGACACTCGGTATCATTGGATACGAGATGTCCTGGAGCAGAAGGAGCTTGATCTTCAGAAGGTGCACACTGGTGATAATGGGGCAGACATGCTGACCAAGACCGTGCCAAGGGGGAAGTTCGAGCATTGCGTTAGAATCGTCGGGATGGCGGTTTCTTCCGCCTCGATGTGAAGGGGGAGATTTGTTGGGTGTGGTTCCCATCCGAGTCGGTAAAAACCACCAGGCGTGTTAGTTGCGGCTCATGTTTTTGTTGGATCCGGAGGCCAACCTTAGAAGGGGGGGGGGGGTGAATAAGGTTTTATAAATTTCGCTTGAATAAACGGAATCTTAACGTAAACCACACCACAAGAGAAGATTTTAAACACAAGTATTAAATTCAATAACAATCAATTTCATACAAGTACAAGATGAATGTTTTACAGTACGATCTTCATGACGTCGAAGATCAAAGACGAAGAGAAGAAAACTATGGGTTTTCTATACCGACCCAAAACCCGGACCGGTTGGCTCTCTCACTTTCTCCCCGAAAGGTCTTAGAGCCGCTCTTCACCTCCACACCCGGAAGGGTCTTAGAGCACCGCTAGATCCCCGATCTAGACGCCCCAAATCCCGGGACGATTTTCCACGGAATCCAACCCGGATCCCGACGACCTTCCCCGGTCGATTTCCCTTACCACTTACAACAATAGAAGAAGAAAAAGATACAAAAAGAGATTACAAAATATATTCGTTAAAGTTTAGGTTCTCCCTCTTGAGAAGTTCTCCGGATAGATCTACGGCCGGTGCTTGTGATCTTCGATGGAAAGCACCCGGTCGCTAGACGTAGACGATGCGAAGCCTTGATCGCCGGAGTTCTTCGATCTCGAACGGGAGGAAGAAGCCTTGCTTTTTCTTTGACGAAGACGAGTAGAACGGACGTAGGAAGACGGCCGAACTTAGTATTCCTGGAGCACTTCGTCAATAATCTCTGGAGGCTTAGGTCTTGAGGAAACGGCGCTGCTTTTTATACGTCTTGGAGAAAATAGACTACCGCCTGCGATAACTCTATCGCCGGGCGGTAGGTTCGCGCGTAACGCCTGCCAGCTGTCTCCACACGTCTCCCGAAACGGCAACTATAACTGCTCATTAAGGAAACTGCCGTTTCAAGAGAGCTATCGCCGGGCGGTAATGGTTACCGCGTAACGCCTGCCAGCTGTCTCCACACGTCTCCCGAAACGGCAACTATAGCTGCTCATTAAGGAAACTGCCGTTTCAAGAGAGCTATCGCCGGGCGGTAAAGGTTACCGCGCCCAGTCAGAGCGATAGCGCCATTTCGCCAAATAATTCTACCGCCTGCGATAAGACTATCGCCTGAGCGGTAGGTACCATCGTCGACGATCGTCCCCTCGATGCACGTCGACCGGATACCGCCGGCGGTAGCGTCCTGTCGCCGGGCGGTAGCTTTTGATTGTCGACGATCCTTCCTTAGCTGATAAATGGGCTGTCGACCATCGAACCGATATGCGTCGATCGAGATGGTTACCGCGCTGCGATAAGGTTGTCGCCGGGCGGTAGTAACCTTTTGAAGCTCTTCTCCTTTCCTTTCACCTATCAGCCTGCACACTCTATCACACAACCAATCTCATCAAATACAAGCAGGGAGTTGATATTCTCAAACCTAAGGAGTGTGAAACCATGTTCCAACAAACTCCCCCTTTTGATAATATCAATCCCGTTCATGATAAACCAAAATCAAGTAGATAGAGTGCCAGAATAGATGTATGTAGCAACGTAGAACAGTATAAAGTAGAGTATCAGAGTAAAATGAACGTAGAACAGTATAAAGTAGAGTATCAGAGTAAAATGATATTGAACAAATAAGCAATACACACCTATATCGATCCCGTTCAATCCTGTTCTATCCTACTACATACTCCCCCTATCGGTGGGACGCTCCCCCTATCTATGAGCACACACACACCTCAATACGCTCCCCTATCATGAACACTACCTCCAATACCTTCTCCCCCTTTGATAATATCAAAAGAATGGGCGAGGCCAACCGACCAAGGAGGATGAAAATTGTAGGCGAGAGATAACGTAATATAGACCTACAAAGCACTTGAAATCAGAGAATTGTAAAACATGGTCAAAATCAGGAGCAAACGCTAATCAGAGTGAAGAAAATGGACTATATGCACGAGACATAGCACACATCAAGTATGACATGAATGTTTGCAGGGTTTAGATAAATAGAGAGAAAAATAGGCAAACACAAATATCGTCATGAGAGAAAAAAAATGTGCCAGTACGTATTGTGCGAAAAGCATCGAATGTAGTTGAGGTCCAATTCTTATGCGCGGAAGATTTAAATAAGATAATGACATGTGCACGTGTAGCACCAAGAGACAAAACATTCAATAGAGATATCAGACAGACATGTTTTATATCAAGCAAACTAACGATGCTAACACCAAAGAGATATAATGAAAAATCACGTCACATGACATAGTGCGGCATAAAGAAATTAAATCAAGGGCACAAATCATAAAGTGTAGTCCATGCACAAGATCGAAACGACTTTGTAATCCAAGGTGCTCACCCTCACAACGCTTATGAAGACTTATCAGGAGGGATGAGTAGTGCTTGGGGGGTCTGTAAGCGGGATTTGATGGCCATCATTTTATTCTGGAGTTAGGCCATCAACTTTATACATAATCAAAGCAGAACAAGACCCCAAGTCAATCGAAATCTACCCACATAGGTAGATCCACTTTAACTTGTTTACATTGGACATATGCCTTTCTAGTTTTGGCCCAAAAATTTAATTAGCATAGACACGCGCAATTTGATTTCATGACATTGATTGTTCAAGATATATCAGATATGTTAAAGTTAGTGTCACGATTTATAGCATGTCAGCTTATTATCTCAGGTTGAGTGCATGATCAAGTGGTGTGTGAGAGGTGTAATCATTATCGTAAATAAATCCTCACACATACTTAGAGGCATAGACAACGTACACCCACATTAATTTTCGCACTCAATAGCTAGACAAAAATTTAACTTCGCTCATCATGACAGGATACCAATGTGCCGTACAAATTGACAAAAAGATTAGCAAACATTGTATATACTTGAAAATATACCACGACTCGGTCATATGAGCCCCAAACCAACTAGTCAGTTTTTTTTTTTTTTAATTTTTGAAAACAATTTTAGCCACAACCAGGGAACAACCAAAAACAACACGAGCAGAAAAAAAAACGAACAGTACATATGTTTTTTTTTTTTTTTGTTTTTCTTTTTGTTTTTGGTGTTACAACTTTGAACAGAACAAACATGAAACCAAAAAAACAAAACTACAAACACAAGAAAAAAATATAACAAAAATTAGGACGATAAATCAAGAATCCCAAGTTCGAGTCGTAGAAGCGAAAAACGAGCATCCGGAAGCGGTTTAGTAAGAATGTCCGCGAGTTGATCATCGGTCCCAATAAAGACGACACTCACATTCTCTTTCTTAATGTGGTCGCGAATAAAGTGATGTCGAACGTCTATGTGTTTGGACCGAGAGTGATGCACCGGATTATACGTTAAGTCTATCGCACTCTTGTTGTCGCACCTAAGTGTAATGTTGCGAAAAGAAAGACCAAAGTCTTCTAAAGTTTGCGACATCCAAAGTGCCTGTGCACAGCAACTTCCTAAGGCGATATACTCGGCTTCGGCGGTCGAAAGAGCCACCGAGTTTTGCTTACGACTCGACCACGAGACAAGTGCCGGGCCTAAAAAATGACAAGTACCGCTAGTGCTCTTGCGGTCAAGAGAGCAACCGGCATAATCGGAGTCAGAATATCCATGAAGGGTAAAATCATCCGAGTGAGGGTACCACAACCCGAGGTGTTGCGTGCCACGGAGATAGCGAAAAATATGTTTTACCGCTTTAAAGTGAGACTCCCTCGGGTCAGCTTGAAAACGGGCACACATACCTACCGTAAACGTGATATCGGGCCGTGACGCACTCAAGTATAACAGAGATCCAATCATGCCCCGAAACATTGTTTGATCCACAGAGATTCCACTCTCGTCTTTTCCTAATTTAAGGGACGCACTCATCGGAGTTTTGACTTGTTTTAAAGACTCAAAACCAAAACGTACAAGCATATCTTTTATATATTTGGATTGATTTATGAAAATTCCGTCTGGTCGTTGAGAAATTTGAAATCCTAAAAAATAATTGAGTTCTCCCACAAGGCTCATTTCAAATTCAGATTTCATTAAACTCACAATCTCTTCAACCAACCTCTCATTAGTCGCTCCAAAAATAATATCGTCAACGTAAATTTGGAGGATAACGAGATCCGAATTTTTGGCTTGAACAAAGAGAGTTGTGTCCGCACTACCCATCTTGAACCCATGATCTAAGAGGAACGTAGTTAGCCTATCATACCAAGCACGGGGTGCTTGTTTCAATCCATACAAGGCCTTTACTAATCTGTACACATGATGAGGGTGGGCGGCATTTAGGAAACCGGGTGGTTGCTCGACATACACTTCTTCTTTTATATAACCATTTAAAAATGCGCTCTTAACGTCCATTTGAAACAACTTTATTTTCTTATGGCTTGCGAATGCCAAAAACATTCGAATGGACTCAAGACGAGCAACCGGTGCAAAAGACTCCTCAAAATCCACACCCTCAATTTGTGAATATCCTTGTGCTACCAACCGAGCTTTATTCCTCGTGATCCTAGACTCACCATCAAGTTTATTCTTGAACACCCACTTTAAACCAATCACGGGATGGTTGTCCGGACGATCAACTAGAATCCAAACTTTGCTACGCTCGAATTGGCTCAATTCCTCATTCATGGCAAGGAACCATGATTCATCTTGAAGAGCCTCAGACACGTTTTTGGGCTCAATATCCGATAGAAAGCATAAGTTGGAGAACGCCTCATGAAAAGCAGATCGAGTTCTAACTCCATGGGATGGTTCTCCAATAACTAGATCACGAGGATGTTGTTTCGTAAACGTTAGATCCTTAGGAGGCACATATGCGTGCGACTCACTCTCCTCGTTACTCTCAACCGGAACACTCTCCTCAACCTCTTCTTCGGACAACCTAGGCTCACTAGATGGTGGACTCTCATCAAAATGCACATGAGCCGATTCTTCAACCACTAAGGTTCTCTTATTATAAATCCTATAGGCTCGACTTTTGCTAGAATATCCTAAGAATATGCCTAGATCGGATTTTTCGTCGAATTTTCCTAAGAGATCCTTAGTGTTCAGAATATAGCATGGGCACCCAAAAACTCTAAAGTACGAGACGGAGGGTTTTCTATCAAAGTAGAGCTCGTAAGGGGTTCGCTTAAGAAGTGGGCGAAGCATGACACGGTTCATCACGTAGCTTGCCGTGTTGACCGCTTCGGCCCAAAACGATCGAGGTAAGCTGAACTCCGCGAGCATCGTACGTGCTAGCTCTTGAAGTGTGCGATTCTTTCTTTCTACCACTCCATTCTGTTGAGGCGTGCGAGGAGCGGAGAATTCGTGCTTAATCCCTAAAGTCTCACACAACTTCGAAAAATCCTCATTCTCAAACTCTCCACCGTGATCTGATCTGATACACTTAATGTTTAGTTCTTTCTCATTTTGAATACGCGTGCATAAAGTAGAGAATTCCCTAAACGTGTCAGATTTGTTGGCAAGAAATATTGTCCAACAATAACGAGAAAAGTCGTCTATGATGACGAATGTATATCGCTTTCCTCCTAGGCTACATGTGGAAAGCGGTCCAAACAAATCCATGTGCAAGAGTTCTAACGGTCTAGAGGTGGAAATCTCTGTTTTACTTTTAAACGAGTTTTTGACAAATTTTCCCTTTTGACAAGGCCCACACATAACGTTAAAACTACCGCTTAGAGACGGAATTCCTCTAACAAGTTTCTTTCTAGATAACTTAATAATTAGCTTGCTACCCGAGTGTCCTAATCTCCTATGCCAAAGGTCTAGTTCTTCATTCTTAGTTACTAGGCATTTTAGATTGGACGAAGAGAAATCATCAAAATTAACTGTGTACACATTGCGATTTCTATGGGCTACAAGCAATACATTAGAGGTTTTAGCATCAATGAGTTTGCACGTGTTCGATGATGATTCAAAAATAACATCTATACCTTTATCTCCTAGTTGACTTACAGAAATAAGGTTATGTTTTAAACCATCAACAAACAACACATTTGAAATAGAGAAAAACTTGTTACCTATTGTGCCGATTCCCAGAATTCTTCCTTTACCATTATCTCCAAACGTGACCACTCCACCTCTCTTCTTTTCCAGGCTAAGGAACTTATCTTTATCACCCGTCATGTGCTTGGAGCATCCAGAGTCCAAGTACCACACGTTCTTTGTGTCCCTTGCCTGCCAACATACCTAAAAAGGAGATGAGAGTAAAGATCTGGTTACCCAAGTTGTTCCACCTATTTTATAGGTAGTAGACTTTGGTAGCCAGACTTGCGCGTTTTGTTTAGCACCTTTCCTCCCGCAAGAGCTTGAAGCATGTCCGAACTTATTACAGTTGGCACATAGAGCATAAGCTGAGGAAATGACTTTCATCACCTCACTCGATCTCTTGCTAGAGGAAGGAGATAATGTATTCAGATTTTTGATCTTATTTGTTGACTTAGGCGTGGACAGAGTGCTATAGTCCTCCAATGGTGATGATGGACTTACATAGCCGATGCCAAACTTTCCTGACCCATGACACTGTGCGCCCAATAGCATGTTTAGAGATTTTTGGCCAACACCAAATTTTTGAACCGCACAGTTGAGATCATGGATCCTCGCTTTTAGAGCGGTGTTCTCAGTTACTAACATCCCACATCGATTAGCAAACTGTTTCTTTCCTTCCTCAACTTTAGCAAGGGAGATATGAAGCTTCTTCTCCAAGACATTCTTCTCATTTTTGAGAGATACTAGTCTCAAGGATGTCTTGGAGAGACTTGCTTTACCCTCCTCGATGGATGCTACCAAGTGAGGACATTCAAGGCATTCCACCTTCTCTTTCCCAATTTTAATTACTTTTTTCTTCAGCTTTTCTAAACTCTTGTTTAGACGTTTATTTTCAGCTCTTAAGGAATTTTTCTTAGATGTTACTTCTTCTAACCTACCAACTACACGATCATAAATCTCAAGTAATTCAGAGTAAGTAGGAGGAGTTACCTCAGTGTCGCTTTGGACACTGGACTCAGCATCAGATTCAGATTCCTCTTGACTTTTTCCCATGAGGCACAAATTTGCTTCGTTGTCACTTCCCGAGTCGGTGCTACTCGAATCTTCCGATCCATCCTCATCCCAGGTCAGAGCCTTCAGTACTTTCTTCTTCCCTTTATACTTGTTGTCCTTTCCTTTCTCTTCCTTCTGGAGTCTTGGACAGTCTCTTTTTAGATGTCCCAGCTTGTGACAATGAAAGCATTCAGGCTGATACTTTTCATCATCGCTATCGGTCTCCTTTACCGACTTGTTCCACTTCCTACCCTCTTCAACTCCCTTCTTCAGAAACCGTTTGAACTTCCCTTGTTTTCTGGGGTTCTTCAAGAATTTTTTGAATTCCCTTACATAGAGACTTTCCTCTTCATCTTCTTCAGAGAAATCAGATGTTTTCCCAGCTTTTGAAGCCTTCAAAGCCAATCCCTTTTTCTTCATTTCCTTGGGATATTCCTCGGCTTGTATCTTCAGTTCCACTTCATGAGTCTTCAGGTTTCCGATAAGACTCTCAATCTCCAAGGCGCTGATTTCATGAGATTCAGCGATAACAGTCACCTTGGGGTTGAAGCGGGGAGGTAGAGATCGCAGTATCTTCCTCACTAGATCACCATTTGGAAAGTTCTTTCCAAGAGATCTTGATGCGTTGACGATCTTGGTGAACCTTGTGTACATGCTGTCAACATCTTCATCGATCTCCATCCGGAACTGTTCATACTCGGATTCAAGCCGAAACAGCTTTGATTCTTTCACCTGCGAGGTACCCTCATGAGTAAGTTCAAGAAGTCGCCAAATATCAAAGGCAGTTTCGCAGTTACATATTCTATTAAATTCCGTCTTATCTAACGCACAGAATAGAGAGTTCATAGCCTTGGCGTTATTAGTACACCTAAGCTTGTCCGCATCGTCCCACTTATCGCGCGGTTTTTCAAAAATGACTTCTCCAACCGTGGTAGTGGGTGTGGTGTACTTAGTCTCTATCATGGCCCATACGTCCATGCTTTGCGTCATCAGAAAGATTTTCATCCTTGTCCTCCAGTGACTATAGTCACTACCCATAAAGAGTGGAGGACGACTCACACCTTGTCCCTCAGTGAAAGCATGCACTGGGTTGGCCATCTTACTTCAGGTGGTTAAGCCTATTCGAAGTAACCTTGCTCTGATACCACTTGTTGGATCCGGAGGCCAACCTTAGAGGGGGGGGGGGGGTGAATAAGGTTTTATAAATTTCGCTTGAATAAACGGAATCTTAACGTAAACCACACCACAAGAGAAGATTTTAAACACAAGTATTAAATTCAATAACAATCAATTTCATACAAGTACAAGATGAATGTTTTACAGTACGATCTTCATGACGTCGAAGATCAAAGACGAAGAGAAGAAAACTATGGGTTTTCTATACCGACCCAAAACCCGGACCGGTTGGCTCTCTCACTTTCTCCCCGAAAGGTCTTAGAGCCGCTCTTCACCTCCACACCCGGAAGGGTCTTAGAGCACCGCTAGATCCCCGATCTAGACGCCCCAAATCCCGGGACGATTTTCCACGGAATCCAACCCGGATCCCGACGACCTTCCCCGGTCGATTTCCCTTACCACTTACAACAATATAAGAAGAAAAAGATACAAAAAGAGATTACAAAATATATTCGTTAAAGTTTAGGTTCTCCCTCTTGAGAAGTTCTCCGGATAGATCTACGACCGGTGCTTGTGATCTTCGATGGAAAGCACCCGGTCGCTAGACGTAGACGATGCGAAGCCTTGATCGCCGGAGTTCTTCGATCTCGAACGGGAGGAAGAAGCCTTGCTTTTTCTTTGACGAAGACGAGTAGAACGGACGTAGGAAGACGGCCGAACTTAGTATTCCTGGAGCACTTCGTCAATAATCTCTGGAGGCTTAGGTCTTGAGGAAACGGCGCTGCTTTTTATACGTCTTGGAGAAAATAGACTACCGCCTGCGATAACTCTATCGCCGGGCGGTAGGTTCGCGCGTAACGCCTGCCAGCTGTCTCCACACGTCTCCCGAAATGGCAACTATAACTGCTCATTAAGGAAACTGCCGTTTCAAGAGAGCTATCGCCGGGCGGTAATGGTTACCGCGTAACGCCTGCCAGCTGTCTCCACACGTCTCCCGAAACGGCAACTATAGCTGCTCATTAAGGAAACTGCCGTTTCAAGAGAGCTATCGCCGGGCGGTAAAGGTTACCGCGCCCAGTCAGAGCGATAGCGCCATTTCGCCAAATAATTCTACCGCCTGCGATAAGACTATCGCCTGAGCGGTAGGTACCATCATCGACGATCGTCCCCTCGATGCACGTCGACCGGATACCGCCGGCGGTAGCGTCCTGTCGCCGGGAGGTAGCTTTTGATTGTCGACGATCCTTCCTTAGCTGATAAATGGGCTGTCGACCATCGAACCGATATGCGTCGATCGAGATGGTTACCGCGCTGCGATAAGGTTGTCGCCAGGCGGTAGTAACCTTTTGAAGCTCTTCTCCTTTCCTTTCACCTATCAGCCTGCACACTCTATCACACAACCAATCTCATCAAATACAAGCAGGGAGTTGATATTCTCAAACCTAAGGAGTGTGAAACCATGTTCCAACAGTTTTTTATTCTCGTGTTTCCATTATTGTGTTTCTCTCACACATACCTATATACATATATAAAAAACCATCAAAAAGTCTATAGGGTTGACCACTCGGTTCAGCACATCAAGCAGAATAAAAAGGGAAGGCAGTCGGGTCTCCTCTCACGGGCAGATAGGGTTTTCTTTTTCAAAAGAAAAGTCGCAAGCAGCAGCCGCCCCGCTCCTCTCCACGTTTCCTGTTCGCAGAAGCCGCCGGCCGCTCCTCTCCACGTTTCCTATTCGCAGAAGCCGCCGGCCGCTCCTCTCCCCGTTTCCTGTTCGCAGAAGCCGCCGACCGCTCTCACTCGTTTGCTGGGGCCGCAGGAGCCGCCAACCCTCATTTCGGTTTTACTGGAGCAGCAAGACGCCGCCGGCCTTGCTTCCTGGTTGCTAGAGCTGCACCGGCTGCCCCTTTTCTTTGAGTGGAGGAGGTCCGTTCTTGATTTGATTTTGGAAGGGCTGTGCATAGCCGCCTTTGTTCGTGGCTTTTGGAGGAACGTCATCTTTGACGTTGGGACGGATTTTTCAATCCGTCCGGGTAGCGACTTCTCTACCTTCGTTGTATTTCTCTTTCAAGTATTGTGCCTGTGTGGTTGTTGGAAGAGGTTATTGTGGTGGTGTAGATCCTTTGTGGATCGTGGTTGTGTTGGAGGAGTGGCGATCCTTTGTGGATCGGTGGAGGGAAATCCTGTAATCCGTGCGTGTGTTTTTCACACATCTTTAGTGGAGGCTTTCCGGGTTGGACTCCGATCGTCCCGTGGTTTTTCGCCCAAGTTGGGTTTTCCACGTAAAAATTCTCTTTGTGATTTTTTTTTCTGCACTTTGTTTTGTATTGCGCTTGCTCGAATTGCAACAGATGTCCTGATCGGGATTGTTCGCTCTCTTTCCCAACAAAGGGGATCGAGTTGGGCTCCCTCTAAATTTTTGGAAAATATGTGGTCCATTTGAATTTTTCGAGTCAATACAATAAATTTTGACAACTTACATGTCAAAAATAGTGGTCCGAAAAGAGATTAGCTGCTTAAGTTGATTAGCTATTTATCAATTAATTATAATTAAAATAAATGGAGGGTGTAATATATACTAATTAATTGATTATTCAAAACAATTATATAGGTTAAGTTAATTTACCATTATTTTAACTTGGAAGAAAATGAATTAGTTTGTTTAATTACTTAAAATTTATCCTTTACAAAATACAAATAGTCATGCACGTAGTTCTCCTGTGCACTGGTGAGACGGTGCAGTTTTATAATTATTTTGCGTAGTAAAATGCTAAGCTTAATAAAAATGGAAGACATAAAGACATATATTTTAAAATAAATTTGTTGCGGCCAAGCTCGACTTCTCGGTCGGACCGGAGTAATTTGGACCGTCTTAACTCACGGAGTGGTCGAGGGCGCATGCAGTTTATGAGAGAGAAAATGTACACACAATGTTTTGACGTGTAAAAACCCCTTAACTGGGTAAAAAACCATGTGACTGGGCATGTGCCGATCGAAATTCACTATCTGTTTGCGGTTACAATTTTTTTTAAAGAATCGAGGGCGACATGCCGCTCCTCGTTATACTTTGGGGGCGAGAGAAAGATTCTTGAACTCACTGCGGGCAACAGGCTGCTCTGCGCGAGTATGACTGTTGTGGTGATGAGCATGAACGAGCATTTGCTGCAGTAAGATATTCCTTCTTGTCCCACACTTGTGGACTTGGGACAAATTTCTAGTGGAGAGTAGGTGGCTCGAAGGTGACTCAATGGTGGCTCGTAGGAGGAGTCCGACAGAGCTCTGACATGAGGATGAAGAAATTAGAGGAGAGAAAGATGAGAAATGAGGAGGTCTGTGACTCCTTTTATAGCCTCCAGGAGGTGTTTACGATAGTTATGCGGCTATCCGCACACCATAACCACCATCATTATTATAATCATAGGTATAGTATTATGCGAGTATCATTCACATAATATTTCGCTAAATGCAGACTCATTATCTAATTAGTGGGTGGTTATGCTCGAAGTGGACAACGACGATCGTGGCGAGACGATCGAACGACGGAGAAGAAGCCCAAGGTGGGAGAGAACAACAACGGGCCACCGCCAGGTGAGTGGTCGGCCCTGGCGAGGGTGGCGGGCCGCCGGTGCAGCACTGGTCGTGGGTGCGGCCGACTGCCGGGAGAGGGCTGGCCGGCCGCCACCGGGCGACACCCCTGGCACGCTCCCGACGACGGCCGCCGGGCGCTGCCCCGATGCCACCCACCGGGCTCGGGCTCGACGTCGGCTGGCCGACATGGCCTGGCCGCAAGTAGCGGCACCGACCGGTCGCAAGGAGCGGCATCGACCGTCCGCAAGGTGCGGCCGACCAACGCCGGTCCGATCAGGCATCGACCGTCCACCGGGCTCGCGGTCGTGAGGCGTGGCCTCTCGGCTGACCGGAAAATGGGCCGCCTTGAGCCGGCCCACCGGTGGCGGGAGAGAGGACCCGGACCCGAACAACTCGAGGAAAACGATCCCTCACGTGGATCGCGTAGGAACGTGCGCGCTGATCGCATGAGTGGCTGTTCCCCCATGATCCCCACTTAGATGGTAGGATCATGAAAAAATGGGCTAAACACATCCCATATGAATTATAAAAAAGACCTTAGCCCAATCAATTGTCTCCGAAATTCTGAGTGTTAGAAACTGTTCTTGCGAGATGAGGGAGGATTTATCCACCTCCGGCAAAGGATTCAATCGGTGGCAAACCTCAAGTGGAAGCATAAATGGTCATGATTTTCTGGGCATTTATATTAGTTAACCAGCATTTTTTCGGTCACTAGTCAGACAAGAGATTTAATAATAAAAAAAATGACTGCAGCTAATTATGAGATTAATAATTAGTCATGGAATATTTTTATTAAACAATAAAAATATTTATTTTAAATGTATATTGCAAGTGAAGACAAATAATATATGTATTTATTATGTCACAAAGGATCAAGTATTTAAGAAATTAACTTTAGTGTGTATATTAAAATAAACTCGATTCACATTCACATAGGGTGTTAATTTTTCCGCCCACGTCATCAAATCGCACCCTTTTGACTGCTGACGGATACCGTGTGATCCTCGTTACCTGTGTCCCACATCTCATTTGTGGTCAACTCACAACTCGACTTGATGACATGCAACCCGACCCGATAAATTGCGACTCGATCTATTAACCGACACGATGGGCCTCACTGGATATATTCTTGCATAATGTCTGTTCTCCCATGCCTAATTACATGGTTACACGATTACTTGAAAGCCTATTTATCTATCGCGAGAGCACGCTTCGTTTGGCTCCCAAACCTACCTCGCATCTTTTGCAAATTTCACTTAGGCTTCGTTTGAAGCGACTTATTTGCTCTAGCGAGCTTAATTAAAAACATCATTATCATAAAATGTATGTTGACAAGACAAATGTTATGACTGCTATCGAGAAAATAAACTGATTTTGAGCATAAAATGTATGATATTAATTTATTTTGATGGGATCAGACATTCATGAACGACGGTTCATGACCACCACGTTTACGACCTGTCACCACGGCGCCAAACGAAGCCTTAATTGCTGTTTTTTTATTACTTTCATCCAAAATTCTAACATAAGCGAGGTTTGATATAGCTTTTTTTTTGTAATTCGAAAGCTTATTCATACGTAAATAATTCGTGAAGTTTTGAGTTGTCCCCGCGGCATTCTTGCCCCTACTTCATGCAAATTTTTGTCGGATCATGAGAATTTAAAGTCAACTGGAAATGTTTCTGTAAGGACTTTTCTTCCAGTAGATTTGAAAGTCAAAACATTGTTGGGACCAGCTTCCTCAACAAAATTTCTGAGTTTTTTTGTTCTTTAAAGTAACAGCATGGTTGAGCTGTTCTGATGGCCCTGCTAATTAAGTGGCTGTCTGTCCCATGCCAATGCCAACTGCCAAAATTGAGGGTCCCACCTTAATTAGATGCATGCCTGATTAATGCTACTATATATGTATACAAGCAGTCGTGCACGGGGGACCCCGTGCGGGCAACATTCGTCGTGAGTGCGACATTTGTCAAGGGTGCGACATTTGTCGAGGGGGCGACATTTGGCTGAGGCGGCAACATTGGTCGTGGGTGCGACATTTGGCTGAGTCGGCAACATTAGTTGTGGGGTGGACATTTGTCGAGGGGGCGGCATTTATCGTGGGGGGGGCGACATTTATCTTGGGGGCGACATTTATCGTGGGAGCGACATTCGTTCTCAAAATCTATCGTCTGTCGAACAGGGTGGTTAAATCAGACTGAAACATTTTTTCGTCTGCGAGTTGGGTGATCTTCGACAACATCTATAAGAAAAGTTCTCAAAGTATAAGAAGAAATGACTAAAAAGACCACCAAGATCAGACCCAAACAAATAAAAAGGAGGGAGAGCTCTTGGGTGGTCTTCAGACGCATCTAGGCGGGCTTCGCCCGTCTCCGCACGTGCTTCGCCCGTGCTATATGTGTCGTTGTGGGCTATGCCCGTAACATATACATATGAGTACTCAAAATGACTGTAAAAAAATCTAAATCACGATTATATTTTTTATTTTGTAAAAAACATACGTTTTCACATACAAAACGTAATTTCTATCTATCCTCTCTAAATATAAGAAAAATGACTAAAAAGACTCAAACAAATGAAAAGAAGAGTTGATTATATGAGGGGTGTTTATGGAATAAATGGTACACCATTGTGGAGGGTATTTTGGGCATACAAATGTTACACCATGACTCTTTTGCTCTTTGCTTATAGTATAAAGATATATGTATGTATATATATATATATAGATATATACAAATATCAACAAGAAATGAACAAAAACCGTCCGATCATGCATCTGCAAATATCGGCCGTTGGATACAAAAGAAGAGAACTGCCCGCGCCTATTCCCGCCGCCGCCGCCGGCAGAGCCTCCGGTCAGGCCGCGACGGCGGGCGGAGAACCTTCCGGCGGTATTCCGGTGCCGCTCCGGCGGCTCCCGTGAACCCGCCGGGGTCTCCGTTCAGGCCGCCCCGACGAACCTTCTGGCGGTGGAGAAGACCGAATTATGGGGGGGAGCGGAATTTCCTGTCAGGTTTGAGGAGAGAGAAGAAGGGAGATTTTTGGGGTTTTTTTTTATTTGCAAACCTAATCCGTTATTTGTAGCCTAAGATCCAACGATTCTGGATCAAAACTCAAATCACGTCGGTCACTTTTTCCCCTATTTTCGAACTCACGCTATTGACAGACCACAATATATCTTTTTAATATTGTATATATATATATTTCATAGCTAGCTCTAACGGCCATTTGGTGATAAACGCGCAGAGATTTCAAATCCTCTCAAATATCCCGCATGCACGTGGTGCTTCTGTGTGGTGGGCGACAATAATAGTGCTTGTTGAACCCAGAAATCACGGCTCAACGAGAAGTTCAGACAGAAGGTGTAGCTAGCCTTTACTTCTCCCAAGCCAGGGTCTTGGCCGAGCACTTAGAGTTTGGAGACTTATTCACCAGAACAACATCAAACAGACCCCAAGTCGCAATGAGGAGGTCACACATCTGGAAGATCTTAGATTGCTTCCCCTCCCAATCCAATGCTGGACCGGACACCTCTGGAGGGCCACGAGAGCGCCCGACCACCCACACAGAAATCACGGTGAATGATGAGCTGAAGCTTTTGCCAACCTAAGCTGTCCATAAGAGAGAAAGACCAAGAAAAAGTCCTCTCCAAAGGTGCCCTTGGGCGTCTATTTATAGTTTTCTGCGAATGGTCTGCCAACATCGAAACACCGCCTTTTGGTTCTACTAAACACAACCCAAAGTAGTCTGCCAACATCCAAACTCTACTGTTTAGAGGAGCTATTAGCAAGCCAAAAGTAGCCTCCAGGCAGCGCGCTTCTTACAACAACTGCCTCCGTGCAACGCACTCCATACAGCAACTGCCTGCAGGCAGCGCGCTCCTCACAGCAACTGCCTCCGGGCAGCGCGCTCCTCACAACAACTGCCTTTGGGCAGCGTGCTCCTTACAGCAACTGCCTCATGTAGCGCGCTCCTCACAACAACTGCCTCTGGGCAGTGCGCTCCTCACAGCAACTGCCTTCGGGCAGCGCGCTCCTCACAGCAACGGCCTCCGGGCAGTGCTCTCTCTCACAGCATCTGCCTGCGGGCAGCGCGCTCCTTAGCAACTGCCTTCGGGCATTGCGCTTCTTACAGCAACTGCCTCCGTGCAGCGCGCTACACACAGTAGCTGCCTCCGTGCAGCGCGCTCCTCACAGCAACTGCCTCCGTGCAGCGCGCTTCTTACAGAAACTGCCTTCGGACAGCGCGCTTCTTACAGTAACTACCTCCGTGCGCGCGCTCCACACAACAACTGTCTCCGTACATCGCGCTCCCCACAGCAACTGCCTCCGGGCAACGCGCACCTTACAAAAACACTGCCTCCGTGCAGCGCGCTTCTCACAGCAAATGCCTCCGGGCAGCGTCCTCTCACAACAACCGCCTCCGGGCAACGCCCTCCTCCAGCCATGGGCGGAATTAGCTCTAGGCACGGTAGGGCACGTGCCGGACCGGTTTTTCGCTAAATTAGGTTTCTTATCCGCCTGCTCCCGATCCCCGTCGCCGCTCCCAGATCCCGATCCCGTCGCCGCTACCTGCTCCAGCTCCCGATCCCGTCGCTAAACCTAGCAGGTTCCCGATCCCGTCCCGATCCCGTCGCTAAACCTAGCAGGCTCCCGATCCCGTCCCGATCCCGTCCCGATCCCGTCCTGATCCCGTCCTAAATTAGACTTCTTTCTTCCTCTTCCTCTTTTTCTTCTTCTTCTTCCTCTTCCTTTTTCTCTTCTTCTTCTTCCTCTTCCTCTTCTTCTTCTTCTTCCTCTTCCTCTTCTTCCTCTTCTTCTTCTTCTTCTTCCTCCTCTTCCTGTTCTTCTTCTTCTTCCTCATCTTCCTCCTCTTCCTCTTCCTCTTCCACTTCCTCTTCTTCCTCTTCCTCTTCTTCTTCTTCTTCCTCTTCCTCCTCCTTAGATGCTTGTATTGCATATAATAGCTTATACCCACTCCCATTACATTGTAAACTCTATTTCATTGTTGTTTTCATATTTTACATTCTGATGGGTAAACTAATGCATTAATTCTTACATTAGTTATTGAGAATTCACCTCCGAAGTCAACAACCTACTTGGAACCGCCAAAAGTATGCGAAATAGCTTTAAAATTTCCATGTCTAATTGCTTTTGATGCCTTATCTGAAGTTTAATTGATGACCTTCTTTATTTTATCCACTAGATTGTGTTATGAGTTGAACATGCCTTGTACACTAAATGCTATTTACAATGTTTTTTTTATTACGCTTTAGATATGCAAAAAAATTGATTTCACATTCAATGAAACATTGTGCCGCTTGAAGTCAAGTCTCTTATGAGTTTTAACATAATTTTCAAATTTTTAGAAGTTTTTTCTACCCATAAAGTCTCAACGTGTAACATTCTAACATAATTATCACTATAAAGAAAGAAGCATGTAAAAGGAAAAATATCATGTTCAATTTGAAGGGTCAAGATTTAAGGCCATCACAGGAAGATACAAGACTTTAGAAGAACCGAGAAAAAATGGACAACTA
The DNA here is from genome assembly GCA_039583875.1 of Platanthera guangdongensis. Classification (NCBI taxonomy): domain Eukaryota; kingdom Viridiplantae; phylum Streptophyta; class Magnoliopsida; order Asparagales; family Orchidaceae; genus Platanthera; species Platanthera guangdongensis. The sequence goes on from CM077150.1 coordinate 272,738,570, forward strand.
GTTTATTCATCCCCAATTGGGGGTATTTACACTTGTACAATAAGCCAATTTGATACCACCTCAAACTCATAAAAGGAATAGTCATTGGTTTGGAATTTTAGTGAAGAAATCTATTGTCCCCATTTGAGAGGAAACACACGTCAACATATTATTCCCATAAAATATTTATACCTAAAAATTATCCATCTAAGGTGATATATGAACGTGCCAAGAGTCCCAAGACACAATATCTGGTAGTGGTATCCCTATAAGTAACCAAGCAGATGCTCCTCGATGATTCTGGATGGTCGAGATGTGAGAGCGAGTTATGTGCTTTCAATCCGTCTAAGTCTAACAGGAAAACCAATTCTTTTGTAATTTTGTGTTCATTTTTGATTGTAATATTGTGTTCAATATTTTCCTTACAAAAATATATTTGCAAAAGAAAAAAAATTTCGGAGACGCTGCCCCCGAACCCTCGCTCAGGGTCCGCTGCCCCCCGAACACCTCGAATTTACAGTACTTAGATTTTGCCCGTGCGACTTCAAAATCCTAGTTCCGCCACTGCTCATAGCAATTGCCTCCGGGCAGCGCGCTCCTCACAGCAACTGCCTCCAGGCAGCACGCTGCTCACAGCAACTGCCTCCGTGCAGCGCGCTCCACCCAACAACTGCCTCCGGGCAAGGGCACATCAATGCCTCCGTGCAGCGCGCTTCTCACAGTAACTGCCTCCGGGCAGTGCACTCCTCACAGCAACTGCCTTCGGGCAGCATGCTCCTTACAGCAACTGCCTTCGGGCAGCACGCTTCTTACAGCAACTACCTTCGGGCAGCGCGCTTCTTACAACAACTACCTCCGTGCAGCGCGCTCCACATAGCAACTGCCTCCGTGCTGCGCGCTCTTCACAACAACTGCCTCCAGGTAGTGCGCTCCTCACAGCAACTGCTTCAGTGCAGCGCGCTTCTCACAGCAACTGCCTTCGGGCAGCGCGCTCCTCACAGCAACCGCCTCTGGGTAGCGTGCTTCTCACAGCAGCTGCCTCCGGGCAGCCCGTTGCTCACAGCAACTGCCTCCGTGCAGCGCGCTCCACCCAACAACTGCCTCCGGGACAAAACAACAGCAACTACCTCCGTGCAGCGCGCTTCTCACAGCAACTGCCTCCGGGAAGCGCGCTCCTCACAACAACTGCCTCCAGGAAAGAGCACAACAACTGCACTCGGTCAGCACGCTCCTCGCAACAACTGTCTCCGAGCAGCGCGATCCCCACAGCAACTGCCTCCGAGCAGTACTCTAACCACAGCAACTGCCTCCCGACAACACGCTCTTCACCACATCTACCTCCGAGCAGGGGGTTCCTTGTCATACCCGGATTGAGTATTTACATTCTCTTCAATTGGTTCATAACCAACTAAGCCACGAGCTCGACTCGCGTAAACTCCCAGTAGGGGGCCTACCCCCCTCACAACAAAGCCGCAATTACAACCCGCGCAAACCAAGCCATGAACCAGCCTTACGCAAACTAAGTTGCGACTATAACCCACACAAAGTAACGCCACAAGTCAAACTTACAATGGAGTCAACACAAGCTGACACATGTTGCTGCGAACCTCCACCCGCTCGCCACCATCCAAGCGAACGTCGTACCAATTTCGGAACTGGTCCCGGGAAAGCCGTCCTCCATGCTCACGAAAGAATGCAACTATGCTCATGATTCAGACAATTCCAACTGAGACAAACTGTGGAATTGACACCACACAGAACTTCAAGATCTCGATCACCTCCTCGCACGGTGGGAGGCGGAAGCCGGACCTCAGAGGAACCTCACAAATCGTCATCCATCCACGAGGAGGATTCTGGACTCGCATTTCGACATGTGGGATCCTCACCTCCAAGCTAGCAGGAAGCCCATATTTCTTCCTCCAAATCTCCACACCGTCTTCAGTTAAAGAGGAGCACAAGCGCATTGGACCAGAAGAGCGTTTCGAGACCTCCATAACTCAAAGATAAAAGGGGTCAGGTTTGCCCAAACTACGAGCAAAACAAGCGTGCACCACGCTGGCCGGGCTCGCGGCCAGGCCGGCCTCGCCGCCGTCGGCCGCGGCCAAGCCGCCAGGCCGCCGGCCGGGCTCGCGGTTAGGCCGGCCTTGCCGCCGCAGACCGCGGCCAAGCAGCTAGGCCGGCGGCCAGGCCGGCGGCCAGGCCGCCGCCGGGACGCCTCCACCGCCCGGACGCACCACCACCATGGACGGCCTGCCCACCGTCCGATCATGGTGGGCTTTCCTCGCCGTCCGATCTGGTGGGTAACCACCCACTAACCCACTACATTGGTGGTGGGGCCCGCCATGAACCTCTCCTGGAGGCTATAAAAGGAGCCCCAGGGCCTCCTCATTCATCATCTTTTGGCTCCCTGTCATCTTCTTTCTCAGGTCAGAGCTCTACCGGACTCCTCCCTCAGGTCATCCTCCAGCCACCTCGAGCCACCGCGAGCCACCACGAACCACCAGAGCACCACTAGCCGGAAAACGCCCAAGTCCCAGAGCGAGCAGAGGAGGAAGAAGACGATCCTTGCAAGTAGGTGCGCGGCGGACCCGCAATCCAAGCTACAGAGCACCAGTGACGCCACTCGAATTCTAGTACCCAAAACGCTCCCGCAACGCAGCCTGTTGCCCGCGAGGAGCTGTAGTCTTATTCTCTCACCTCAAGATGTAACGAGAGCGGTCTGTCTCCCCGATTCTCCAAACGCACTGTAGCCGCAAACAGCTAGTGGATTTTGACCGGCACAGGTCCGGTCACGTGGTTTTTTACCCAATTGTGGGGTTTTTCCACGTCATCACATCTTGAGTTGATCTTTACTTTTCTCTGACTGTGTGCGCGCTCGACCGCCCCGCAAACTAAGGCGGTCCAATTGGATCCGGTCCGACCGGGGGATCGAGTTAGCCCACAACAGTAAAATTTTTAAATTATATTATATACTTACAGTCACAGTCGCGCGCTGAGTAATACTGCTATATTTCAGGATTCTCTCCATTTTTTATAAAATGGATACTATTCATTTAGGGTCCAAATGTGTTGCAGAATCATCTGACGGGTTCAGTTATCCTATCCTTTTACAACTTTCTTTTAATGAAAAAAAGTCCAAATTAAAACCGATGTATTATAGCATGGTCTTGTCCATCAGACCTGCGAATCTATACGATCAATTTCGTCAGAAATGAAGAGAATCCCGATCCCACTTGTGTAAGACTGCTTTTGGTAACAGTACTCCCGTATGTGAATGCATTGGGCGGACATACACGGGCTCCATGCTCATGGGCACCAGCAATGTCCCCTCTCCATTAACTTTCCATTTTCTTATGGCAGAAACCTACAAAGCAGTGCCCTAACTCCTAAGGGGCCATGTACAACATGGTGCCCTCTTTGGACACGACTTTGTGGTATATTTATAATGCCAATAATAAATATTAGTCCCCTTTAATAGCACCTTTGGGAAGAAATAATTGCACACTAAGGCTCTGTTTGACACGGGAGTAGCGGTTGTCGAACGCCCAACCTCACCAGAGGAACTTCATTCGCTGTTATGTTTAAAACTAGTGTTCTTTTCTTGATGGCGGTCATAACCACTGACTTATGCCAAAAATACATTCTACGACAATTATTTTTTGTCCAAATACATCGGAGCAAAAAATGTAGTGACAAACGAAACCTAAATTATAATAAAAAATATAATAATGTAGACAACTCACACACAAACAGACACACACATATCTTTCAATACTATATAAGAAAACTTGATTTTGGTGCAAAATTCAAAAAAGCCATGTATACACGCAGTTATAAATTTTGATGATTTGATATATATTACAATCTATTTTTTAAAAAATTGAAATATAATGTCTATTCAAATAATTATACTATCCTCAAATTTAAAGCAATGATGAAAATTTATTAAAATTCAAATAATTATACAAAGTGTATTTTCAAAAGACGCGAAAACTTGACGTATTTCGCAAGTACGCCTTGTAAATGCATTTTTAGGAAAAGTGTTCAACATGAAAGTTGTAGATCTCGTCGAAATCTACAACTTTCGTGTTGAACACTTTTCCTAAAAATGCATGTATAAAGCATATTTTAAAAAGATACGAAAAATTAAGAGAAAGTGCGGTGCGAATAGTCAAAACTGTGGTGCGAACACCTACTATGGTAGGCTATCATTAGACATGTCAGCGGTCTATTCGAGAAAGGTTGTTATTAGTCATATCAACATTATTTTCAAGGAGAGAGAGAGAGTCCAAAGAAAAGTCCCACCACAAGGTTAAGTCTTACCCTGCATCATTGCAAGTGGCTGCTTACTTCCAGGACTCGAACCCATGACCTCAAAGTCACACTACAACACCTTAAATAGTGGGCCAAGGTTCCCTTTCTACATTGTGCTATAATAGAGGGAAAAAACACCTATCCTTATCATTTGATGACTTTACACCAATGAAGGGTCTCTCTCCCTCCCACCTCTCTCTCTAGATCTCCCCCTTTCTCTCTCTTTCTCTCTCTCAAATGATTGAAGGTAAGAAGAATCATCCTCCATGGACACCCAGAAGAGCCCCAAAGCCATTAAATGCAGAAATCTAAAGAAATATTTGATGCTCAATGTCCAGTGGGCATGATGCAGACCCCCGGCCTGAACCGGAGTAATATTAGGGGCCCAATCTTTTTCAAGACGAACCCAATCTTGTCCGGCTTGATTTGACCCGGCCCCCACACGGGCCACACACCACCAAGTACTGCTTCATGCATGCATGCATGACGTCACTTTCCTGTGCACGTGTGAACCTTATCTGTTGCCCCCACACCCAAATAATAGACCTTTTTTGGGACCAACTTAACTTTGCCCGGCCACATCGATCTCTTGAATACCACATAATCTTCACCCAACAATTGACTCAAATTAAGACCCCTGCCTCCATGCATCCACACACATTTGGGGTTTTTATGTAATTATGTGGATGTAGTGTGGGGAAATTGACATTCAAGCTATGCTATTTGAATCATATTTTGACAGGGTCTTTTAATTATTAGGAGTAAGTTTGTTAAGGAGAGGTTTGGCAAGGTGGTGGCGGTCATGAACACGTGGGTTAAATTGTTATTCACTAAAGCGAAATCTAATTAAGAACTTCATCCACTTTTATGTTCAAACGGATGGTATTTGTTAGGTGATTCTTAATGAATGACAGTTTAATGACAACTACCACCATGCCAAACAGAGTCTAAATTACAAGTTGTACTCATCTACCTTCTGAAATTACAAAAAAACACCTCCTTTATAGTCTACATTTCATAACAAGCATGCGAAAAGATATACTTCATTTCAGAGGAGCATAGGGGTATTTGTAGCTGGTTCTCCCACAATATATGTCGAAATTAGATAAATAATATATGCATTTTGTAGCCCAGAATGAGATCTACAACTTTCATGTTGAATATTTTTCCAAAATTTGCACGATTTAACTGGAATCTGGCCCTAAATGTTGTTGGCTCGAAATGAATATAATAATAATAAATTTCAAAATTCGAGTCAACAACCTTTCGGGCCTGATTCCGGCTAAACCGTGCAATTTTTGGAGAGAACCAACTTAAATTTTTTACACTTAAAAAAGCTTGAGCTTATATATTTCAAACTATATATATATATATATATATATATATATATATATATATATATATATATATATATATATATATATATATATATATTATATATATATATATATATATATATATCTATACTATTAGTATAAGGGAAGTGGCGAATTCGCTGTCCGTAACTTTCGGATTTCCGTTTTTGCCCTCCGCCCGCACGCGTCCTCTTCCGCACGCCCGCGTGTTCTCTCCCCCGCGTCCTCTGCCGCCGCCTGGCCCGCCGCGTGCCCTTGCGCAGTCGCGCTGTTCGCTCCCCCGCGTCCTCTGCCGACGCCTGGCCCGCCGCGTGGCCTTGCGCAGTCGCGCTTGGTCTCCTTCCTCGCTGCCAACTCCTCCATTCGCAGAAACCCTGAAAATCCAGTCTTCATCTTCTTCGTCGGTGCCGGAGATCGGAGCGACCGTCCCTCTGCAACTCTCCTTCCTCGCTGCCGCGTTGAAGGCCGGTGTGTCCTCACCGGAGACTTGTCTCCTTCCTCGCTGCCAACTCCTCCATTCGCAGAAACCCTAAAAATCCACTCTTCATCTTCTTCGTCGGTGCCGAGATCGGAGCGACCGTCCCTCTGCAACTCTCCTTCCTCGCTGCCGTCGTTGAAGGCCGGTGTGTCCTCACCGGAGATGAGTCGTCGCCGCCTCATGCGCCCCTCACGGTCGCCATACCTGCAGAGCGCCTCCCACCGCATCTTCCCTGCTCGAATCGACTTCCACTTCCACTGTCGCTGCCCACTCCGTTGCTCCGGTCGCTGGCCCTTCCTCTTCCGCACCGCTTCCGCCTCCACGTTCGTTGCCGCTGCCGCATCCGCGGCCCCCATCGCTGCCGCTGTCGCTTCCACATTTACCTCCGGTCTTCTTCTCCTGCCAGGTTTGTGATTTTAATTTCCTTTGTTGATTTAGGTTTGGGTTTTCGATTTGGGGATGTTTACTTGGATTAATACATTGAATCTAATTTTTCGCTCTTACCACTTATACTTGCTTTCTTTTGGCTCTCAATTTCGGATGGACTGAACATCTAAACAACATCTCTACCAATCTGCTTGATGAAATTTTTTTTGTTTTATCATGCCTTTTCAAGTATTATATGTTCATACGCTGCATCACCGCAACTATACATCGACCATCTACATGTTTTGACAGAATTCAATTACTATACAACTCCTTCTTTAGAAAGGCTCTGTTTCACACGTTGGTGGTGTTCATGAACATATGGGTTAAATCGGCATTCGCTAAGGATCACCTAACAAACATCGCCCGGTTGAACATAAAAGTGGATGAACTTCCTTAAGTGTGTGTTAGCGAATGACAATTTAACCCTCATGTTCATCACCGCCACCATGCTATACGGAGCCTACGGCTCTCAAATTTTAATGCATCTCTATACCACACATGATGAGCCCACTCCATAACTGCAGCTACCATATAGCCGAAAAGAAAATTCCCTCCACCCATGGATCAACAATGGGAGTAAAACTCGAGCAGTTTATATTTGATGCCTTCGCGTATGCTCCTTCTATGTCGCTCTTTGAGGTTTATTCCTTCATCCACTCCAATGAACTGCATTATATCTTTACGTTGTGAAGACGAGTTAAAATATGAATGAGCGAATAAAACAGGTGGTGCGCGAGGAGGACTTTGCGCCTGTAAAAAATGCTAATGGTGCGACCTACGACACCCCTGATAGCGCCAGATTGATGCTTCTTCGCCTTCACAGCCGCTGGGTGGTCGCTGCTGGGGGATTCTTAACGCATTCGGTTCCTTATATATGACAGGTAAGCATAACACCCATCCATTCTCCTTGATTCCGTTCATTTGTCCAATGAACTGCATTACATCTTTATGTTGTGAAGACGAGTTAAAATATGAATGAGCGAATAAAACAGGTGGTGCGCGAGGAGGACTTTGCGCCTGTAAAAAATGCTAATGGTGCGACCTACGACACCCCTGATAGCGCCAGATTGATGCTTCTTCGTCTTCACAGCCGCTGGGTGTCGCTGCTGGGGATTCTTAACGCATTCGGTTCCTTTATATATGACAGGTAAGCATAACACCCATCCATTCTCCTTGATTCCGTTCATTTTTGTGTTAATATGAGGCAAATTTTTACCTTTTTAAATGAAATGTATACCCGTCAAAGCACATTTTTGACCACATATAAGATATTGACTTTTAGAAAGTAATGTAAATTTCGCTCAATTCTTGATTCGAGTAGAACATTGAACAACATTCTTTGAGCCATTCTTCAAGCGAGGGTGTTCATACTATAAGAATGCTTGAAATTAGTTAAGTTTTTTTTTGACACAAGTAGGAGTGCTTGCGAGCCAAATAGTTTTTGAATAATTCGGGAATTGATTCGCGGGAATTCGATCAAGATTCGTTTTTTTTTTAATTCGAATCTAGATTTGGATTTGAGTGGTATTTGAATCTGCAGAGCGCCTCCCACCGCATCTTCCCTGCTCGAATCGACTTCCACTTCCATTGTCGCTGCCCACTCCGTTGCTCCGGGTTCTGTTAATGTCTTCACTGAACGACTTTTTTTTCCCATTTGGGGATACTGAAGGAGGACAACATTAACAAAAACTAATTCCAAATAACTTATTGAAGAATACAACATTAACAACATTACTCCACATACCTCCTTCATGACAACCTATATTACAGAAAGATGAAACACTATCATAAATTAACCATACTACTATTTGAAGAAAGTAATTCATCTAAAGCGTAGCTATTTTTGATGCACGAGCTACATAATTTCTCGCGCACGTTACATTCAATTCACCTTGAACATGTGAACTTTTTTTCTTAATTGGATGACATGGGAGTACGTGTACACAAAATTGTACATATACATTGGTACCGCATACAAAATTGCAAATTATGAGTAAATATGCTGACGTGTACAAAATTGACCAAGTCGCCGGTTGCCATGGTGGTAGCGGTCATGAACACGGGTGATGGTGATGAATCATAGGGCGTGAGTGCATGACATCACCTAAGCAACTTCTATCTCCGTAGTTCAAAAGTAGTTATCCTTTGTTTTTTTACGGGGGCCTTCTATGTGTTTGATTTCAAACATACAACACCAACAACAAGAGAACTCATATACTCCCCAATCATTGTGTGTATGTGCGGGGATCATGCGCAGTCAAAGCCTGTGTGCAAGCATGCGAATACCGTGTACATGCAAGCTGCGCCGAGTTGCAACAATTGGCGTTTGTGGGACCGAGACTTTCAACTGTGTTGAAGCGTGTGGCGATTCTTTGCGTCCAACGACCGCCCGAAGGATCAGCCGCAATGAAATCCTGGGTACAAGCAGGCGAATACCCTGTGCATGGGAGCTGCGTCGAGTGGCAGCGATATGCGTTTGTGACACCGAGACTTTCAAATGTGTTGAATCGCATGACAATATTTTGCGTTCGGAGGCCGTCCAAAGGATCACTCGCAATCGAAGCGTTGGTGCAAGCAAGCGAATACCGTGTGCAGACGGGCGAAGCCCGCCTGATGCGGCCGAAGACCGCCCGAGAGCATCGAGCACGGGCGTAGCCCGTACGAAGATGCTCGTATATATATATAACAAGTTATGAGGTGCTACAATAGCTCAACCTTGTCGGTCACGCATAATTTAAAAAAATTGATTTACCCCTGGCACAAAGACCGCCACAACTTTTTATAATAAAAAATTGTTTTAAAGCCACGGCAGCCGGCGGAGCTGGCGGCGTCGTGATCTGACACCATTAATGGGACCGCCCACAGTGCGTAGGCCGAAGCAGTCTGGTTGGGCCATCGCCAGCGGTGGCAATGTCAGTGACCGCCAGTTCCGCCGACGTTCCTATAAAAAAAATCGGCGGCGGCGATCTGTGATCGCAGTGGCGGTGATCTTTGTTCGTAGTGGCGGCGTCGATCTGATGCACATCAAAAATAAAAAAAGGAGGTTACGTTTATGCTCGACACAGGCGGCGCTGATGAAATCCAAAGTATTTAATTTTTGTATGGAGCGGGCGGTGGAAAAAACAAAAAAAAAGGAGGTCTTTGTTCCTCCTCCAAGAGGATGGCAGCGACGTTGTACAACCCCTATTCATCAAGGGTCAACAGTCAACGGTCAACAACCGACAAATCAACAAACAACACCAGTGCATGAAGATCTGATTAGTATTCAATCGCCAGTAGCGGGGCAAGGGGACATTTAGACGCAAACGAGGCGTGGTGATCCAAAAATGCTCTAAATAATTTTAGTTTTTCACCGATGATGAAGAAGAGACAAATCAAATTTTTGAACGAATAATTTTCGCGTTTTCCTTCAAGTTTTATTTCATTTTATTAGTTACATTTGCTTTATTTATTTATTATGGGTGCCATTTAAAATAGACTTGTGTTAAGTGGGCTGTCATTAGTAAAGTGGTCTGGATTAGTGTGCTGGCTAGTGTGGTGTTGACTGGTTTTGACACTTGGATAAGCCAAGTGTTGATTAATTTGTGCTTTGGGGCTAATTTGGTGACACCATGAAGTTGTTTTGACACTTGGAAGGATTGGTGTTGGCTGGTGGTGTAGTTTGGTCTGCTTAGTGACACCTTTAAGAGGTGCCATAACTCTCTTGATTGGATTTTTTGTCTTATGACCTCTTATCTCTTGTTATAAATAAAGCTGAACTTCTCTCATTTCTTCACTCCCTTCTCCTTTCTGTGTTGTTCCTCTCCTCATCTTTTGCCCCTTTGTGTGCTTGCCCTGCTGCTGCTCCATGTTGCTAAACTGCTGCTGGTTCCCCCTGTCGTGCTGCCTCCTGTGTAGCTGTTGTGGCTGCTGTGAGCTGCCCCTTCTCTTCCCTTTACTAATTAGGCCTTTACTCTTCTACTATTACTATATTCAAGACTATTTTGAGGCAGCTTTGCAACCATTTTATGGCTATTTTAGTGGGCTGTTTTGGACTAATTTTGGTATTAAACCTTGCTGTTTTTAAATGGCTGATATGCATACTTTTGGGGACTATTTTGAGACTATTTTTTGAGCTATTTAATAGTTGTTTTTGGCTATTTTGTGCTGTTTAAATGACTAATTTTGGATTTACAGTCTCGATAGAGGACTATTTTTGTTTAGACTTCAAGTATTAACATTATTTATTTTGTCGTTTATATTGACTTTCGTATTTTAACAGATTTTAAGCTCCAATTAGTTAATCCTTTAAAATCTTAACGCTACGAATATCAAGTGACGCAACCCAAATAAAAGTGCGTACTATTTCAGTGGTTTTCGAGGCCAAGGAACAAGAGGATGACATCGCAAGATAATCGTGACAATAATGCGAACAAAAGTACTGATAAAGGCAAGGCCTTGATGAGTTTCTTATTTCTTGGATTAAGTTTTATTCACATAATTTCATATTCCTGTTTTATCTTTTAAATAAATATTGTCTGTGCATATGAGTTTAACTCAATGATATATAACTATGAAATAAATATGGGTGAGAGAAAAATATGAAAGCAATACATTTTTTTGAGGGGAAAACTTTTATTAAAAACTCTTGTTTTTACAAAAATTACGATAAAGATAAGAATCAATTTAAAACTCTATATAAGGAAATATGAAAGATTCGAATCCTATGATATAGATGCATCTACTAATGGATTTACCAGTATGAGTGAGCCTATAATTTTTGTTCTAAAAGGGGGGGGGGGGGGGGGAGCGGGGGTTCAGGAAACTATTTTGAGAATAAACATTTAATTAATTATTATTTAATGTGATGTATGCATAATGTTGTATGACCATTCACAAAATATTTTTTCTCGCGTAGTCATAATTTTTATGACTAACCTTTCGTGGATACTTTTTTTTTCAGCAAGAGCATCTCCCAGTGCACCAAAGAAGACCCCCCCCCCCCCCCCCCCCCCCCCCCCCCCCCCCCCCCCCGAAGAAGTGGCGAAGTTATGGTTAAAGATATTTATAGGCATCGGCGAAGCTCAGAAAAGGCACAAAGCCTCATGTACCGATTCTAATTGTGATTTTTGTATTGAATACAGTTAAGTACTTGAAGTTTTCTGTAGCAACTATTGAAAACAAATAAATTAATGAGAAAAAATTCGGGTATTTATAATTTTTGTGCTGTTATTTTTATGTTGCGACCTTTTTAATTGAAATTACGTTCAAACCTTGAAATCTTTTTGGAAGCCCAAAATAAAGGGTCTTCACACGAGGATCATACACGCCAGGTCGCGTGACCACCCAGTGGCGCGGGCGACCTCCAAATCCCATTTAATATAGGCAATCTCCGAATAGTATCCATGGAGAGCAATAAAAATACTCGCCTAGAAGGCGACTTCCGACCAACACCTCAGATAACTGAGCCAGGTTGCCCGAAGGCAACCAATACTCTCCAATAACTGAGCCAGGTTGCCTGAAGGCAGCAACCGATGATTGCAGGATTGGTTCTTCTCGCCTAGAGACCCCCTCCGCAGGTTTTTGCCTATAAATAGGACTCCAGTGGTATAAAAATATGGACTTTGAAATCCTGAAAAAGATCTTGACCACTTCTTTCCTTGGACTTTTAGGCGAGCCTTTGGATTCTTTCTCCGAAGAGTCAAGTTCTTCGCTAGTGTCCCCCTTGTACCCTGCTCGACCATCTTTGGTTGTGGAGGGAAAACTTCTTCTAAGCATCGGGAATGTGGCGGGACCTCCTCGCCACACCATCTGAGGTCCTTTTGGTTGTCCACATATTTCTGCATTTTAGCCTGCTTAGCTGTCAAGACCGACCGCTAGACCATTAATCTTAAGCTGCATTGATCCGAATTTTAGAGTAGGGATTTTCCTGGCTTCAACACTTTGGTGCGATGAGCGTGGATCATAGCTAAGGAGGAAAGTTTTACGAGTAGGCTAGATGGTGAATGGAGGCAAGAATGATGAGATAGCCGACAACTCGGTAGGAGTCAGCAACATGACGAGATGATGCGACTTTGTGACTATGACATTGTTCGAGGAATTTACGAGGAGGATCAGGAGGAGCATCCTAGCAGGGTTCCCTCCTCTCTCCGATGTCACGATGACCTTGCCTTGTCGCGTGAAACTATCGGAGGAAGGGTGCCGCCTAGGGGGCCAGAGAAGGAGCCAGCAGGAGGGGAGCAGGAGCGACCAATACAGTCGCAGTATTGTCCATCAAGTGGCCAAGGAATCAGGTTCAGAGATGTGGAGCAGCCGGCGAGGTTACATGATACTCAGCCGGGTAGCGAGTATGAGGAAGATACTCGCAAGTACGATGCCCATCATCACCAAGGATAAAGGAGCCCCTTCTGTGACGAAGTCCTAACAACCCCAGTTCCCAAAGGCTTTAGAGATCCCGTCCTGAGCTACTACTCCGACAGAGATGACCCGACCAGGCATCTCCAATGGTTCGAGGATGTGGTGTCTATCTGCAACATGACTGATGCATTCAAGTGCAGGTTTTTCTCCATCACCTTTAAGAGGAAGGCAAGAGACTGGTTTTACTAGTTGCCCGATGCCTCCATCTATTACTTTGAGGACCTGCATCAGGGACTGATGACAAGGTTCGCGACGTCTAAGAAATGGAAGGAGGCAACCACTCTCTTCAAGATCATGCATGGGTAGTATGAGAGCCTTGACCAATTCATCGATCATTTCCAGGAGGTTTTCGAAGTCAAGGAAGTGGATGGCTTCACCCTGATGCTGGCCCTGAAGTTTGGCCTGAGGCAGGGTCTCTTCAGCCCAGAGATTGGCTCTAAGCCCTCGAGATCTTTTGAGGAGATGATCGAAAGGGCGAACAACTTCATACAAGGGGAGGAGAAGAATCCCGACTTCTTGGTAAGGCTGGATAGGGAGAACTTGGGAGGTGGGGAAAGAGGAGGACCTTCAAAAGTAAGGGCTAGAGTAGCGCCAAGGTGGGAGGAGCCGAGAAGAAGAGAGGAACTCAGGAGGGTGGAGGAGTAGAGGAGGCAAGAGAGGCCTTGCAAGCAGGAGGGGAGGAGGCCCGTTGCGGCTTCGGAAAGAAGGGAGGAGGCACATCGATTCCAGTATCCCGTGAACCGGCCCCAGTGTAGGTTACCAGGAAGACCTCAGTACCAAAACCAGGAGAGAAGGAACGACAACCGACTAGAGAGGAGGCAGGGAAGAGCTCAGGAGGAGGAGATGGCCATTGCCTAACAAAGGAACAGACTGTAACACCCCAAATTTGACAGCAGACCTTCTGGTCGATATCGCCAGGCGATAGTGAGTATCGCTGGCGGCGATAGCATTAACACTCAACGCCTTAAAGTGTTGAATGAGCTTAACACACTCGATGCCTTCTGATGAATCATTAAGTAAGAGACTATCGCGTGGCGATAGTGAGTATCACATGACGATAACCCAGCTTTCAACACTCTCAACATCGTGAAGCGTTGAATAAGCTCAACGCACTCAACGCCATGAAGTGTTGAATGAACTCAACGCACTCGACGTCGTAAAGTGTTGCATAAGCTATCAGAACAACGACAGTGGATATCTCCAGACGATAGTGCCACGTCTGCTAGGCACATATCAGATAGCCGGATGGCGGCCGATGAGCGGTGGTTGACAAGGGTCAAGGCGAATACTATCACTATCGCCAGACGATAGTCAATATTGCACGACGATATCCTTTTGTTTGACTTTTCAACTGAAATCGTAGTCTTTGCTCCATTTTGTTGAAATGATCATGTGGCTGCGATTTGTTGAAGTATTAGACCGGGCGGCTTAGCGGTCTGATCCAGCGGTTTGTTAACCGAGCGGTCTGGCGGTCTATCTGGTGCCTGGAGACCGGGCGGTCTATCGGTCTACCTCTGCGGCCTGTTCTATCCTGCTGGAGTTGCCGAGCGGTTAGCCCATCTGTCTAACCGCGCGGCCTATTGCGGTCTCCATTATTCTAGCCGCCCAGTACTGTAAATGTTTAGTCCCACATTGTTTGTATACTCTCTTTCTTATCTCCTCCATTCTATATAAGGGAGGCCATACCTTTGTAAATGATATCTTTTTTGGATAATAAAATTTCAATTATTCAAAAGTTTATTCGCTTGTCTTCTTCTTTTCGCTTCTTTTCTCTACTTTCTAACATGGTATCAGAGCACACGGTCATTTTCCTCTGATTCTGTGCGCTCTCTGTTGTTCGCGGCTTGTTTTCCGCATTCTGCGACTTGCTTCGCGACTTGGCTTCTCTCTGTCCGCCCGGCTTGTTTCTAACCGCACGGCTTGTTTCTGTCCGCTGCCCTGTTCGCGCGGCTTGCTTCTTCTTCTCTTCTCCTTCTGCTCTTTGTCGCAGCGACCTGTTTCCTTGTCGCCGCGCTTCTTGTTCTTTCCTCCCGCTCCGACTTCCTAGTCGTTGCGGTCTGTCCCTATCCGCGAGTGTTGTCTCTCTACTCGCGGCTTGCTGCTGTGATCTACCTGACCGTGCGGGCTGTTCCTTTCTCACCCGCATCTTGGTCGCGGTCATCAGCTCTTCTCCTCTCTTCTGTTCGCTCGGCCTTTTTAGTCCGCGCGACCTCTTCCCCGCTGTGCCTTTGACCGCCTTCTCGCCGCTGCTGTGATCTGCCTGACCGTGCGGGTTATTCCTTGCTTACCCGCATCTTGGTCGCGGTCACCTGCTCTTCTCCTCTCTGCTGTTCGCTCGGCCTTTTCAGTCCGCGCGACCTCTTCCCCCTGTGCCTTTACCTGTTTCAAGCCGCTACTATTCGCGCGGCTTCGTCTGTTTTTCTAACCGCTTCAGTTCGCGCGGCTTCTTCTGCTTGCCGGGTTCTATGACTACCTCCGGTCTCACCACTACTCCTGCAGCTCCTTCTCCTCCTCCTCCTTCGGGCAACCTTGGCACTCTGTCCAAGCTTGTTGGCTCCAACTATCCCGATTGGAGTGTTTCTTTCACCTTTCTCCTTCGTTCTCAACACAAGCATCATCACCTCACCGATGACCCTCCTCCTCGCACCTCTCCTGAGTTTGATGACTGGGATGCGAGTGATGCTCTTGTTCGCACTTGGCTGGCCAACAGCCTTTCTGATGAGTGCCTTCCCGTCATTCGCCATGATGAGACGGTCAAGGCTGCCTGGCTTCACCTCGCTGCTCTCTATTCTAAGGGGGGCCAGACGTCCCGCATTTATACTCTCTATGCGGACCTCTTCGCCCGCCCTTCCATGTCCCCAGCTGCGGCTTATCAGCAGGTTCAGCTCTTGGGGCTGAAATCCTCCAGAATCGCCCCTTCTCCGCGGACTTGGCCGACCAGCACAAACACTTCCAGGAACTCTTGGTTGTTTGTTATCTTCTTCGTCTTCCCGACTCTTATGATATGATCTGCCAGCAGATCTTGGGTGAGGCGGAATCTCCTACTTTGGATGCCACTGCGGCTCGCATTGCCGCTGTTACTTCGCTCCTCCAGCGGCCTCTGTTGGCCTCCCCCCTTCCCAGGACTCCTTTGCTCACCAAGCTCAGCGGGGGGGCCCTAGTGGCCGTGGCTCCTCTGGCGGACGGGGTTCCTCCCGCTTCTTCTGCTCTCACTGTGGTCGTACTGGCCATACTGTTGACCGCTGTTGGCAGAAACATCCTCATCTTCGCCCTTCCGGTGATGCTCCTTCTTCTTCGGCCTCCGCCTCTTCTAGGCCGTCTGCCTCTGTGGCCACGACGTCAGGTAGTGCCCACGTCGTTACCCAAGGTAAATGGCTGATTGACTCCGGTGCCACCAATCATATGACGGGCAACCCTCATTGCTTCTCCCGTCTTGAGACCCATGACCGCTTACCCCCAGTTCGTGTAGCGGATGGTTCCCCGTCTCCGGTTCATGGAACGGGCGTGGTTCAACTCACTCCTTCGCTTTGCTTGGAGGATACTCTCTATGTCCCGAAGTTCCCGTGCAATTTGTTATCAGTTACTACTTTATGCCGGCAACTTCAGTGCTCCGTTTTATTCACTCCCACTACTTGTTCTTTTCAGGACCCGAGGACCCAGCGGACGATTGCTACTAGGACTGAGAGCGGCGGCCTCTACTTCCTCGACGATGTTTCAGCTCTTTCTGCCTACTCCTCCTCCACCGATCTCCTTCAGTGGCATCTTCGTCTTGGACATCCTCCTCCTCAGCTCATTCGTCAGCTTCTGCCCCACTTACCTCCCACCAGTTCTCCGCTCAACTGTGATGCGTGTCAGCTTGGCAAACATCATCGCTCCTCCTTCCCACCGAAGCAAGGCCGTGGCTCCTCTCGCATTTTTGATCTTATTCATTCTGATGTATGGGGTCCTGCTCCTACCCTCACAGTTGGTCGGGGCAGTTCCTATTTTGTCACTTTTATCGATGATTTTACTCGATGTACCTGAGTGTATCTATTAAAGGATCGCTCTGAGCTATTTTCTGTTTGGCAATCTTTTTACTTTATGATTAAGAATCAATTTGCTATTTCTATTAAAGTCTTACGTTCTGATAATGCCAAGGAGTATCTGTCTCATGAGTTCTCCGCTTTCTTTCACCAACACGGCCTCATTCATCAAACGACTTGTGTTTACACCTCCCAACAGAATGGGGTGGCGGAGCGTAAAAACCGTCACCTGCTTGATGTTGCGCGTACTCTCATGACGCAGATGCACGTCCCTCGCTCCTACTGGGGCTACGCTGTGCTTCTCGCTTGCTATCTCATCAATCGCATTCCCTCCACGGTCCTCCACGGCCGGACTCCCTTCTCCCTTCTCTACCCCCACCAGGAACCGTTTCCTCTTCCTCTCCGTATCTTTGGCTGTACGGCCTTTGTTCACGCTCCCTCCGCTACCCGCGACAAGCTTTCCCCCCGTTCCACCAAGTGTGTCTTTTTGGGGTACTCTACCACTCAAAAAGGCTATTGCTGCTTTGACCCTCTTCTCCGCAAGCAGTTTGTCTCCGCAGATGTGACTTTTTTCGAAAATGCTTCCTATTTCTCTCATTCCTCTTCTCTTCCTTCTCTTCCTTCTGATATCTCCGTTTCTTCCACACCTCTTCACATTTTCCCACCTTCGTCTACTCCTCCACCCACTCCTTCCCAGTCCGTCTCCCCACCCACCCCTCCACCCTCCTCTCCGCTGCCGTCTCTCTCTAGTCCCGGGCCAGCCTTCTCCGCCACGGACGCTCCGGTCGCTGACGCTCCTGTCGCCGACGCTCCCGATGATCTGGATGTTCCCATTGCCCTTCGCAAAGGGGTGCGGGCGTGTACTCAACACCCGCTCACGGCTGTTGTTTCTTATGATCAGCTTTCTCCTTCTCGCAGGTCGTTTGCCTTGGCTATCTCTGCTACTTCTACTCCCCGTACCTACCAGGAGGCTCTCGCTCTCCCTCATTGGAAGTCTGCCATGGATGAGGAGATGGCTACTCTTACTGAACGGGGTACCTGGACTCTGGTTCCTCCTCCCGTGGGCACTGATGTGGTTGGCTGTCGCTGGGTCTTTGTTGTGAAGTTTCGCCCCGATGGCACTGTGGACCGCTACAAAGCCCGGCTGGTGGCCAAGGGCTTTACTCAGACTTATGGCGTTGATTACTTTGATACCTTCTCTCCGGTTGCTCGCCTCAGCACCATCCGGGTTCTCTTTTCTGTGGCCGTTAACCGGGCTTGGGCTATTTCCCAGCTTGATGTGAAGAATGCCTTTCTCTATGGCGATCTTCAGGAGGACGTCTATATGGAGCAACCTCCTGGGTATGTTGCTCAGGGGGAGACACGTGTCTGTCATTTGAAGAAGGCCATTTACGGCCTAAAGCAGAGCCCTCGGGCATGGTTCGAAAAATTCAGTGGTATTGTGGCAACCATCGGCTTTCAAAAGAGTTCGACCGATCACTCCTTGTTCATTCGCAAAACGGCCTCGGGACTGGTGGTTTTAGCCGTATATGTGGATGATATTCTCTTTACTGGTGATGACCAAGATGGGGTGGACTTGACGAAGAAGCACCTCCGACAGCACTTGGTCACGAAGGATATGGGCTCTCCAAAATACTTTTTGGGGATAGAAATCTCTCGGAAGCCTGACTCCTTGGTTCTCTCTCAACGGAAGTATGCCCTTGATCTTCTTCAAGAAGCAGGCTTGACAGGTGCCAAACCAGCTCATCTTCCCATGGCTGTTGGAGAGGACAAAACGTGGACGGATGACTCGCCTCCTCTATCTGATGTCACACGGTACAGACGTTTGGTAGGCAAACTCATCTATCTCACGGTGACTAGACCCGACATCGCCTACGCTGTAGGAAAGGTCAGTCAGTTTATGCAAGCTCCCAGGGAGTGTCATCTTCAGTCCGCCCTGAAGATTTTAGAGTATATCAAAGCAGCACCGGGCAGGGGGTTACTCTTTCAGAAGAATGGCCATTTGAGGGTTGAGGCCTACTCAGATTCCAGTTACGCAGATGACAAAGGCGATCGTAAATCCATGTCAGGTTTTTGTACCTTTGTTGGAGGAAATCTCGTAAGTTGGAAGAGCAAGAAACAGTCTGTTGTTTCCAGATCCAGTGCCGAAGTAGAATACCGGAGTATGGCGTCGACTACATGTGAGTTAAAGTGGTTACGGACTCTCATGCTTGACCTGGGCGAGGTATATGATTGTCCTCTCCCTATGTTCTGTGACAACAAGGCCGCTATACACATATCCAGGAATCCGGTCTTTCATGAGAGAACGAAGCATATAGAGGTTGACTGTCACTTCATTCGGGAGGAGATCTTGAAGAAACAGATTTGTACTCCTTTTGTCACCTCTGACAAGCAGTTGGCAGATATCTTCACCAAGCCGGTTTCTACTTCCTTCTTCCGCATTTGTGACAAGCTGGGCATGATTGATATCTATGCTCCAGCTTGAGGGGGAGTGTTGAAGTATTAGACCGGGCGGCTTAGCGGTCTGATCCAGCGGTTTGTTAACCGAGCGGTCTGGCGGTCTATCTGGTGCCTGGAGACCGGGCGGTCTATCGGTCTACCTCTGCGGCCTGTTCTATCCTGCTGGAGTTGCCGAGCGGTTAGCCCATCTGTCTAACCGCGCGGCCTATGCGGTCTCCATTATTCTAGCTGCCCAGTACTGTAAATGTTTAGTCCCACATTGTTTGTATACTCTCTTTCTTATCTCCTCCATTCTATATAAGGGAGGCCATACCTTTGTAAATGATATCTTTTTTGGATAATAAAATTTCAATTATTCAAAAGTTTATTCGCTTGTCTTCTTCTTTTCGCTTCTTTTCTCTACTTTCTAACACGATTAAATCTCAAGGCCACTTATATAGATGAGTAGAGGAATGAGAATTCAGTCTCTTCTTCTCTCTCTCCTCATTTTATCCATGTTCTTGATAGAAAGAGCTAAAGGTTGGTGCTAAGGGCTGGAGCTGAGCTTCACTAGCTTGGTGAAGGAGATTCTGTACTCGGAAGTCAGAGCCGAAGCTAGATCCGCGAAAAGGGTAGTGAGGTGCTCCTTCCATCCGGTAGAAAAGCTTCGTCATGGCTCCGAAGAAAAACTACACGGGTAAAAAATCTTCCTTCTTAGACAAGTGAGGTCCTTTTTTTGGCATATGCATAGAATCCCCCACCAAAAGGTGGAAAAGCGAAGGGAATTCCATTGGGTTGATACGTGATATCCTCAGGTAGTTTTGCATCTAGATCCGGAAATCACAGTACGGAATATGCATGCTATGTGAGGCCCATCCAGACAGGTTGGTATGGATTGATGATGTTTTATTTTGCATGCCGGAGAATACTCCTATTATAAACGAGATGTTTATGGGGTCTGATGGGTTATACATGTGAACTCGGAGTAGCTAGAAGTACTAGAGACGCTCTCCAGGAAAATACCCAGAAAATACCACAATTTATATAACTGTTGGATATCGCCAGGCGACAGCGAGTATCGCTGGCGATAGTTCATGATGAGCTCCGATTGATGTGAAAAGACCAGTGTTTCTGGCACGACAGGATGCTACATGGTTTTGGGTTGAGTCTGCGCAAAAAAAGATAACTTATGTTGGTCCCGCCAAACGATCGCGACGAGTGCTGGCAATAACTCCCTTTTGATTGTGACGCATGCCTCTTGGAGACTGTGAGAAAAATCTGTGAGCTACGAGCTCCTAACGGCCATGAGAGCCATTGTACATAACATTGGTTTTGTTTTGAGATACGGGAAAGGGGAGGCTGACCCGCGGCCTGTCGACCAGCCTGAGAGTGTGACTTTCAGCGGGTGGGCAAGGCGATTTGAGCAATGGGAAAAGCTGATCTGTATCTGCTCGATGTCGATCGGTTAAACAGACCTAAAGTACATGAGAGTTACTAGTGGCAACAAGAGAGAGAGAGAGAGAGAGTTTTAGGCTATAAGCCGAAAAGACTAAAAATGCTCATAAATTAACTGTCAAGCCATGGACCTCTGAACAGTGGTGTAATTCAGTAAACTGTGACACCAAAAATGTGCCCTGAGTGTACAAAGCATCAGCTGTTAAGGCCGGCGTTTGTGATATATCGAACTGTGTGTGAGTGCACATTCTTGTGATATATTTGTTTGTGATAATGCTATGACTGTAGGGAAGGAATACCACTGTCTCGGAAAAGGGGTAGAGTCATTATAAATTGGTCTGCTAAATGCTGACTATTGCCTTTTTGCCATGCTTACGGTGGATTGTCCATGTGTAGGTGCTGGACAGCCGAGTGGGAAGTAGCGGGCTAAAGCCCCGGAAGCAATGCCGGCCCTCGAAGGCCAAGAGAAGTTGTATTGCTTTCATGTGTGGCCGACCTATGTGCCGATGTCTGTAATCCACACCTTGTAAAGAGTAAATGTAAGGCCTTAAGGCCAGAATAGTTTTAAGCCACTGTTGACTGTCGCCAAGCGATGACAGTGACTATCGCTGGGCGGTAGTGACTTTTGTGTATTTTTGTAATAAACATTCATGTGTTTATATAGGGGATATTACTATTGTACTTGAGTTCAAATTCTTAACCCCTGAAGCTTTCGCTAGAATGCTTTGAGTTAAGATGCGTGTAGTCTTTTGATATTCATATGCAATCCAACTACCTGTTTGTGGAATATGGTGTGGGGCCTCGGCTGGACCCTTTATTATATTTCATGTGATCGATGAAGGTGTTACACAGGCATTGCAGGAGGATCCAACCAGAGAGGAGTCGGGCGGAGGAGATTCCCTTTTACAATGATCAACATCGATTAGAGGGGTATGGAACCATGGCTTGTCCTGAGTTTTGAGAAGCAATGAAGAGGCTAGAAGCAGGAGCGATGGAGAGGGAGCAGCCGAGGCAAGAGACCCCCATAGGAACAAGAACATTCCAAGCTCCAGGGAGGAGGAGGAACAAGCATCGGGTCGACCAAGGCGATCGTGGGGAGTTTTGCCCAAGGCCCAGGAGGAAGGCAAGTAGTAAGAGTGATAAATGGAGGAGCTAGGTTTGGAGCTTCCTACAAGGGAATTCTCTGTCAGATCTACCGCAAGAGCGTCGACTCGACCTCTCAAGTGTCGACGTCATTGGAGGAGATCACTTTTTCCGAGGAGGACATCTTCGGGAATGAGAACCCCTTTTATGATGCCCTCGTCATCCAATCCGTCATCGAGTACTTCACTGTTGACCGAATCTTTGCGGACAACGGGAGCTCGACGAATGTCATCTTCAAAAGGACCTTCGTCGGCTGCCGGTGGAGGCGTCTAGGGTCCTGGCTACTGAAGGACCCCTCTTTGGCTTCTCTAGAGAGAAGGAGGTGGAGGGAGGAGCAGATCTTATGGTAACCCATTGGCCGCACCTCGATCTGATGCACGTTCGTCACCGTGGATGCGCTAAGTTGCTACAATGTGATCTTCAGAAGACCCCTCATCAACTACTTCAAGGCGGTCCCACCATCATATCATTAGTGCCCGAAGAACTGCAGAGGCGACGTCTAACTAAGGGTCTGTGGCGATCCTAAAGCTATCAGAGAGTGATATCTTAGTGTCGTTATTACCATCAGCTAGATGGAGGACTCAGAGAGGCTGGAGAAGATCCTGGAAAGGGAGGATGGGCTAAGAGCTGCGGAAGTGGTTGTGATCTCCGAGGGAGGAGAGCCTGGACTGCTGAAGATTGGCGGATCCCTGATGCTGGGGGGGGGGGGGAGGTAGAGATGGCGGCCTGTCTGCAAGAAAATGTAGAGATCCTTGCCTGGAGTGCCGCAGAGATGCCGAGAATCAATGTAGAGGTTGTCCGCCATCGACTCAACTTGGATCCGTAGGTTGCCCCCATCTGTCAGAAGCAGAGAAAGAGCACCGCTGAGCTGGCTGAACCAATCCGAGAGGAAGTGAAGAAGTTGCTGGATGCGGGTTTTGTTTCAGAGATCCAATATCTAGATTGAGTCTCTAATATTGTAATGGTTACGAAAGCTAGAGGGAGCTGAAGATTATGTGTTGATTTTTCAATGTTGAATAAAACTTGCCTGAAAGATTGTTATCCCTTGCCTCGAATGGACGTACTGGTTGATTCAGCTGTCGATTTTCTTGTGATGAATTTTCTTGGCCAGGCAGCAGTTTCATGCTGGTTATGGGCGGCCGGCACACAGATCACGCAAGAATCGGGAGCGCAGATCACACACGACAGTTTTTTTTCATTACTTACCACTTCGTTAGAAGGGGATACGTTAATTCAGGCTATTTGTGGCCTGAAATTCCTATAAATTGAGGATGAATGATCAATAATTATTATTATAAATGAGTTATTTTATTAAATATATCTCTACAATATTAAAAATTAAGTTTTGCCTTTAGCAAAACATCCAAAATTGCCAAATAACTTAATTATTTTAATATAATGACTTAAAATATATTATAATTGATGGGTTCCCTAAAGTGGGTTCAGTAGAATAAGAGAATTTCTACCGCGATCTCGACCGGCTAGCCGATATCCAATGGCCCATTCTTGTGCAATTCCGAGTCTGCTTGGTCTTCCAAACAGACGTCGGAATGCACGTACGCGCATAGACGCTAACCACACCACTCATCATGGTGGAGTGAGCAATCCTCACTCCTTTGTGGGAAGAGCCTCACTCCCTTAGTGGGAGGAGCCGCGGGAACCACTGACAACCGAAGCAACCAGGTTGCACGACCACTCCAGTTGCGTGGCTCCGGAAGCACGACCCCTACCTCACATATTCAGTTGTATGGATGCCAAGATTTGACTGTACAACCACCCAGGTTGCACAACTCAGGCCGTGTAGCTGTCCAAGCTACCTGGCCCCAACCGTGCGGTTGCCCGGCTCTGGCCGTGTGGTTCAGTCCATGCGACTCCGACCGTGCGACTACCAGACTCTGGCTGTGCGGCTACCCGACTTCGACCGTGTAACCGCTTGACACTGGTCGTGCGCCCGCCCATGCCGCACGACCTCGACCGTGCGGCTCCTATCATGCAGCTGGCTAGGCCGCACAACCCCGACAGTGCAGCTTCAACCGCGTGGCTCTGCCTGTACGATCATGTGACTACGACCATGCGACCTCCCAAGCGACCGCCGCACGACCCACATGGGAGACTTTTCGCGCGCATTAGAATACACCCCAGTGATATGGGTGCACATACCAAAACACTCTTCGTGAGGGTGCGAATAGTCAATTCCTCTATTATTGCCGGGTGTGGATAGTCAAATCCCCCATTGTGGGATTCAAATAGTAAAGCAACCCATCATGAGGATGCGCATTGTAAAATTCCCTCATCATAACGCGCGCGCGTGTTGGCTTAAACATCACTCCATCAACACCAATCCTCCCAAAGCTTAAAACATAAAATAATATTTATAAACATAATGAGTGAATGATCAAGAAGCAAGGAATATTTAATTAATGTTATTTGTAATATTTCTTACATAATCTTGCTAAGCAAAGACTATTTCAAAATAATGACATGCTCAAACAAAAAGGCTTACAACATGGCGATAGTATAAAAAATGAGGCCACAAGCTAGCCTTCCTTTTATGTATTTAAGAGGCAATCTTACATAGATATTAATCTCTAGCCGGTAACATATAAATATATTAATGGAGTTGTACGTGTCGGAAAATAGTGGCATTGGACCTCCTCCTCCTCCTCCTTCTCCCATGCGGCCGGGGACGGCGGTGCGCATTCCGCTCTCTCCCTCTCTCCATGAAAATGACGATGATAATAATAAACTCGATCTTTTCTTTTGAAGCGAGGCCGTGGAAACATTGCATGCTGCCTTCTAGAGAAATATTTTGGGAGAGTGCTTCTCACTTAGCATGTTACGCAGTATACATGGGTCAATTGATTGGGCATGGTTGCACTTTGAAAGAATATTGTGTATCTTGGATATTAGGGGGCTACAAAAACATGTTGTCGGAGCATGATCGATGTTTCTGCGAGCGGAGTCATTCTTATAGTATGCATGTATCGTTTGCCGTCTCTCTCCCCATTCCAAGTCTTCTTTTTTAAAATTAAGCGTGTGGAATTCATGTAAGAGAATGATATCTATGTGTTTGATGTCTTGAACTAAATTGCAGTGTTAACTTGTGCTTCTCTTTGTGATGTGTGATTATATATTGCTATGTGATTAGCTCTGTGACGTATTTTTTGCGTGATGAATATATAATATATCTTAAGCAGCTCAGCTGGTGATGAGGACCGTGGAAGGTGTCTTATCAAGGAGTTGTTGGGTTCGAAACCTGACATGCTAAAAAATCCTTCATGTTGAGAAACAGGTCGGAGATGGGTTTGGGTGCCTGGACTGCAGTCCTGTAGCGGGGCACCGGGGCGAGACAAGCTGCACGAACGCAACCGTGGGCCTCTGAAATCTAAACCGGGATGTAATTTGATATAATAGTCAAAAGATTTTCAAATACTCCATTTAATTATATGCACTGTGAAGATGAGATCTTTTCTCCTAAATATGAAAAAGGCTGACCGTTTTTGACCATGAAATCGACATGTGTTCTTAAAGGAAATGTCTTGAAAAGAGGAGAAGCCAACTATCATTGAATATGAAACCAATATGTGATTTTAAAGGAAGCTTCTAGGAAATTGGGCAAATGAAGCTTCATGATATTTAGCCAGTGTCTTTTGACCGAAGGAAACTTCATCCACATGTCGTCTACCACATCTACTTTCTTGGTTTTGGCTCTATAAAAAATATGAAGGAGGAGGGACAAGACATCCACTTCTCTTCAAACTCAAGTACTGAAAGATTTCTAAGGAAACTTTTGTGGCAATTGACTTAGGCTCCGTTTGGAGGGACTTATTTTCACCGGTCAAGCGGTTACAACCGCATGAATCAAACCATAATTAAGGTCCGGTTCATGTGAACATAACCGCTTGACCGGTGAAAATAAGTCCCCCCAAACGGAGCCTTAGTTTGGAAGAGATTTCGCACGACATTCTACGACACGAATTGAATCTGGAACAGATTTGGACAAGATTCAAAGAGCCATCTTGGAGATGATTTGTGTAATCCGTCTCGTCGGCCACTATCGGTAACTTGCAATTTTTTCCGCTACTGTTTATTGGGTAATATTGTGGTGTGCGAAGTTAGTGAAGATACTGTGTGGATTGAAGAACGAAAACCTTGTAATTGTCTATTCTTTTCATACATTTTTAGTGACGACTTTTCGAGTTGCACTCCGATCGTCCCGTGGTTTTCACCTTATTGGATTTCCATGTTAAATCTCAGTATCACTTTTATTATTGTTATTTTGTGCTGTGTTTTGACTGTGTAACGACATACCGCTAAGCGGTCGTGCACATGCTTGCTCGAACTAATTTGTAGATGCCCTGATCGAACTTGCGTGCTCTCTTGCCCAACGCTCTGCAAATTCAACAGAAATGTCAATTTTGGACAAAAGATCATTTTTAGAGTTTGAATTATGCATTTGTAATAACAATCTTTAAAATAGTGATAGATCTTCTTACACAATTGATAGTAAAGATGAGAGGGCGGCCTTTCTGTGTTACGGGTTTGACCTCACCCTCTTCAACATGAAAAGGAATTGCAATGTTTGAAAAGATACTTGTTATTGTCATGAGGTTTTTTGTCCTCTACTTTGGGGATCAACATTTTTGAGTAAAAGACTTTCTCAGTGCAGTCAAACAACTTCAATCTCTCCACATGAGCATGCATGTACAACCCATATTCGTTGAGGGTGGACCCCTCCAAAACCAGATTAGCATGAGTCGATGTCAACAATTCAAGACAAAAGTCGGAGTCAACGCGCAAGACAGCAGAAGGCCTAGGCAAGTGTTGCGAGCTCCCCTTGCATACTCGCTAGGTAGGTGACTAGGCTAATTACTCTCCCAACCAAGCGAGCTCCCCCAAAGAAGTCTCCTAGTCGTCGGGGGTGGGGCTATAAATAAGACCCTCCTCCTCGCACAATGCACCTTGAGCCCCGCGTGCACATTAAGCCATGCACCTCATGTGCGCGTTGCACTGTAACACCCCAATTTTGAGAGAGGGTCGATTTGCGTTTCGGGAAATTTTTGGTTTCTGGCAGGGGGCACACGGCCTGCGACACGGGCGTGTCGCAGGGCGTGTCGAGCCGTGTCGACACTCGGCCTGGGGTGTCGACACTTTCGCTCGACAATGTGTCGAGACTAGGGCACACGGCCTGCGACACGGGCGTGTCGCAGGGCGTGTCGAGCCCGTGTCGACACTCGGCCCGGGGTGTCGACACTTTCGCTCGACAGTGTGTCGAGACAAGGCACACGACCTAGGACACGGGCGTGTCCAAGGCCGTGTGGGTCTGTCGACGATCTTCAGTTGACGATGTTCACTCGTCGAGTGTCGAGTGTTGAGACTGGGGCACACGGCCTATGACACGGGCATGTCGCAGGGCGTGTCCCGCTTGGTCGACGATCTTCGCTCGACGTTTTTCCGCTGTGTCGACACAAAGGCTGTCGACGAGTGTCGAGACTTGGCACACGGCTTGGGACACGGGCGTGTCCCAGGCCGTGTCACTTCTCGGGTTGGTTTCGGGGCCGTGTCGATGGAGGCACACGGCCAGCCACACGACCGTGTCATTGGGGACACGGGCGTGTCGGATCGAACACGGGCGTGTCGGATGCCCGTGTGCTAGTCCAGGCGCGTCGATTTGAGACGGTGAATGAGGCACACAGCCCTGGACACGGGCGTGTGTCAGGCCGTGTTCGGCCCAGGTCTTTTATTTTTCTGTCGGATCGTGGCTTTTCTTTCCCTGATTTTAGGATATGATGGTTCAGATCATTTCTTTAGGAGTTAAGTCCGAGAATAGGGTTGAAAACCCTCATTCTTCTCCAAGCTTTCTCTTTCTAAAGATCTAGAGAGAAGTGAGAACAAGGAAGAAGGAGAAGGAGAGTTTGGGCTGTAGGAGAGGTTTCGGTGCTCCAAATCGCACGCCGAGTCCAGATCAGTGGAGGTTAGATCGTTGCGAAGGTTTTCATCCGGCTATTTCGCCATGGCAAGGAAGAGGAGTCGGAAGGTAACGACACTTCTCCTTTCGGTCTTAAGATGCATGTCTTTAGCATCTTTTTTTTCTAGCTTTTGGGCACCAAACTCTCAAATGAGAGGGGTTTTGGTTTGCCAAGGTTCAAGAGGAACCTCCGGGTTGATTGAGTCCGTCCCCGGCATGATTTGCATTAGAGATCCGCTCCGTTAGTGGATTAGACATGGTGGGTGAAGCCGTAGTCGCGACCGTTAGTCCGACTCGGTGATGTTGCATACGAACGTTAAGGATTCGTAGAGTTTCCGTTGCGGCAAGACGTCGTTTGTGATGTGGTGATGTTTTCCCCTTTTTCTCGAGTGAGTACGTGTAGTCGGAACCGGACAAGGTTAGCTCCTAGTGGCGGTAGATGTTTTCCTTGGTGGACAAGGTTAGCTCCGCATGAGTTGGAGATGGTTTCCTTGGTGCGCGGGAACGCTGCAGTACAAATGAGGGACTAGGGTGGAATTGTCTTGGTTTGTGATGTGCCAAGGCGTGGCTATGTCTCCGTGGTCGGCTGGCTATCCCGTGATGTTCACGTCATGTGCGGAGAGTGTCCCGGCGAGACTAGTCCCCTTCTGTGAGACTGACGAGAATGCCAAGCATGGGGACAAGTGTAACAACCCCATCCGTTCATATGGTATATTCTAGAAGGTCCGGCCGGGGCCCCACAGGATAT
The DNA here is from genome assembly GCA_039583875.1 of Platanthera guangdongensis. Taxonomy (NCBI): domain Eukaryota; kingdom Viridiplantae; phylum Streptophyta; class Magnoliopsida; order Asparagales; family Orchidaceae; genus Platanthera; species Platanthera guangdongensis. The sequence continues at coordinate 272,767,296 of CM077150.1, forward strand.
ATCACAAAACAGGCGGTGAAGGTACATGATGATACCAGAGTAGCGCATCACACCTATCACAAAGCATTCTAGTGGAAGCCTAGACTACAACTTGAACTCCTCATGAATGTCCAAACACAAAACTCCACATTTTATATACTATAGGAATGTCTTACAACAAGTCCAAAGAGTTGGCCTTATGGCCTTACATGGCTTTCAAACAGTGGCCTAAACAAATTGGCGCGCATGCCGGCCACAACAAAAGAAAACACAGATAGCCTTCGAGGGCTAGCTGCAGTAGCAGCAACAACAGCAGGAACATCAACCTCTATGCGTCCCGCTCGGCTCTCCAGCACCTGTACAGGGACAATCCACCCAACGGTGGCAAACAAAAGCAACGGTCAGCGTTCAGCTGACCAAATTATAACGACCCTACCCCTTCTCTCGGGGCAGCGGTATTCTTCCCTGCAGGCATAGCAAACACAAGTATGGCAATATATATATATCATGAAAATGTGCTTTCACGCACACAAGCCATCACAACCGTTCGCCACTCGGCCTAACGGTCCGTGCACTCAGGGCACATTCTTGGTGTTCTGGCAAACCTCTTGCCCACCACCGTATCAGGGTCATAACCCAACGGTAAATCTCTTGAGCATTTACTCCATGACGTGCAGCCGGAGTTAGTCTTCCTACACCGGGATGGCCCGTAGCCCCCCATTGTGTCATGGCGCGCAGGCCGAAGACTCTTGCTATGCGCTCCAACAGACCGCACCTTTTGGTCTCACGTCGGACGGACATAACACAGGTCGGATCCTCCACCCCCGTTGCTCAAATCGCCTTGCCTTCTCCGAGTACAACGTACTCATGGCTATATCAAAGGCGCGGGTCGGTCTCACCAATCCTGTTCTTGACATTCAAGCCTGGGTATTTCTCTATACCCATTTCTTTAACACAACAGCGGGTCTTTCCTGGGCCTCCCAGTACTTCCTATGACTCTCTCCACAGGTGGACACCGCACAAGCACAAATGTCAGGGGTCTTTCCTGGCTATCATGCCAGTACTTCCTATTACTCGCTTTACAGGTGGACACCCTATGACATCAAGCATCAAAAAGGGCATTTCCTGGTCACACCAGTACTTCCTGTGCCTCATTCACAGGTTGGACCCAAAAACATCACATGGCTACTTTCCTGGGCTACCACCCCAGTACTTCCTGCTACTCCTTTTCGCAGGCATAACCCGTTGACTCCTTAAACTACACGTTATCACGGAGTCTTCTCCGATTCGTATGCAACATCACCAATCCAGACCAACCTGTCCAGATGGGCTTCACACAGCATGCCTATTCCGTACTCCATTTCCGGATCTATATACTAACAAAGGGGATTTCACACATCCACCCAAAGATTTCCAAAATCAGCCACCTCTTGGTGGGGGAAATCATAAAGCTATGCCAAAAAGGAAGCCTTCACATGGCTAGGAAGAAAAGTCGTTACCCTTGACGACCGCTTCGGTGCCATGACTGCAAAGCTTGCTTGCAAGACTCGCAAGAACGCTTCCTCCGCAACGCCGGCTTCGGAACTCTTGTCGGTAAACCGCAGCACCACCAGCAGCAGCCCCCTTTCCCTCTTCCTCCTCCTTTCTCTCTCTCTTTCTCTCTTCACTTGAAGAAATATCAAGGCCAAGGAAATGAGAATCATTTCTCTGATTTCGGCCTTTAAGACAAAGAGGAAGAAGCTTCAGCCCTTGGATCCCAGCTGAAGGAATGGACGACCACGATTCTGCCAAAAACACTGATTTTGACCCGACACGGCCTCTGACACGGCCGTGTGCCAGGCCGTGTGCCTCAAACGGTGGTCAACCGACTTATCCAAACCAGTGACACGCCCACTGGACACGCCCATGTCATGGGCCGTGTCACCAACACGCCTTCAGACACGCCCGTGTCTGTGGCCGTGTGCCTGGGTGAAAAAAATCCCAAAACATCCCGAGACTTCACACGGCCTGTGACACGCCCGTGTCACAGGCCGTGTGCCCTGACACGACACAAAGACACGCCCTGTCGAAATCCTTCGGCGGGCTGAGTTCGTCGACTCGATTTGACACGCCCTGTGACACGCCCGTGTCACAGGCCGTGTGCAACTTCTCGACACTCTACACCCACGTCTCGACACTCGACGATCGTCGAGTAAAAGTCGTCGAGACAACGACACGGCCGTGGACACGCCCATGTCCTGGGCCGTGTGCCTCCTCTCGACACATCGTCGAGGGAAAAATCGTCGAGACAAAGCCCGATCGTCGACACAACCTCGACACGCCCTGCGACACGCCCGTGTCGCAGGCCGTGTCAGATGACACGCCCTGGGACACGCCCGTGTCCCAGGCCGTGTCACCCAAAAATTTCCTCTTTCAGAAATTTGGACTGTTACAATCCTCCCCTCCTACAGGAAATTTCGTCCTCGAAATTCAGACATAGGAAGGCAACAGAAAACAACAAGAAATATGTTACAACATACAAAAGTTTATGTTACAACATCCTCTCTCTTGAGATTACAAAAACAACTCAGGGAACTCTTCGCGCATGGTTTGCTCTCGCTCCCATGTCAGTTCTTCACGGCCGCAGTTGTCCCACCGGACTTTTACCATGCCGACCGTCTTGTTCCGCAACTGTTTCTCGGCTCGATCTTCGATCTGAATGGGTCTAACTTTCGTTGTTAGCCCAGACTCCACCGGCACACGATCATCCGCGATCACTTGAGCTGGATCTTTCACGGCTTTCCGAAGAACTGAGATGTGAAAGACATCATGTAATCCACCCAAGTCTGCCGACAGAGCTAGTCGATAAGCCGCTTCACCAACTCGCTCAACCACTTCAAAAGGACCCAAATATCTTGGACTCAACTTTTTCAATCGTCGAATCCTGGAGACACCTTTGAATGGCTTGATCTTCAAGTAGACCCAATCGCCAACCGCAAATTCCACATTCTGGTGCTTGGCGTTGTAGTACTTCGCTTGTCGATCTTAAGCAATAAGTAATCTCTCTCGAATAGTTCGTATGGTTGAGTTTGCTTCCTCAACCTCATTTGGTTTAACAACCCGAGCTTCGCCCGCTTCTACCCAAGCCAAGGGAGTACGACACTTCCTTCCATATAGAGCTTCATATGGTGCCATCCCAATACTCGCCTGGTAGCTGTTATTATAAGCAAACTCTACCATATAGAGATGATCTTCCCATCTCTTTCCGAAGTCAAGGGCGCACATTCGGAGCATGTCCTCCATTGTTCTATTGGTACGTTCAGTTTGGCCATCCGTTTGGGGATGAAAGGCCGTACTGAAAGTCAACTTCGTGCCCAACAGTCGGTGAACTAACCTCCAATCATTTGACGTGAATCACCCATCTCGATCACTTACGATGCTCCGAGGAACACCGTGAAGCCGCACAATCTGGTCAACATATAACTTTGCCAAACTTTCAACTGAATCATCCCGCCTGTTCGAGAGAAAATTTGCTACTTTTGTTAGCCGGTCCACAATCACCCAAATGGAATCATTTCCTCGCTGCGATCTTGGCAACCCATGCACAAAATCCATGGAAATATCATCAAATTTCTACTCTGGGATTGGCAGTGACTTTAGATAACCGCCCGGCTTTTGGCATTCCGCCTTCACCATCACACATGTTTGACATTTGGCTACATAAAGGACAACATCTTTCTTGAGCCCTGGTCACCAGAAAAGCTTCTTCATATCGTTGAACATCTTCGTGCTCCCGGGGTGAATGGAATACTTTGTATAATGCGCTTCATACATTAGTTCTTCCCTCAACTTCCCCATATTTGGGACGCACAAACGGCCCTCTTTTCGCAAAAGACCGTCAATCCAGGTGAATTTGCCCTCTGGCCCTTCATTCACATAGCGTAAGAGATCCTCATCCAACTCCGTTGCCCGTCGAACTCGGTCCGCAAGGTCACATTGTACCTCGGTCCAGTTCAAACATGCAGTGGCAGTGGAACTCTTGTCAACACAATATATCTCTAATGCTTCCAACTCCTGGATAAGACGTTCATCATGCCTTTGTAACCAATTCGCTCTAACCGGAACTCGCCGACTCAAGGCATCCGCGACAACATTCCCCTTCCCGGGCGTATAGTGAATCTCGAAAGTGCAGTCCCCAAGGAACTCCAACCACCTTCGTTGTCGCATATTCAAGTCTTTTTGCTCCAAAAAATACTTTAGGCTCTTATGATCGGTATAGATCTCCACCTTCACTCCATAAAGGTAGTGTCGCCACAACTTGAGTGCAAAAATCACCGCCGCTAGTTCCAAATCATGGACGGGATAATTTCGCTCGTGCATCTTCAGCTGGCGTGAGCCATAAGCAATAACCTTTCCATTCTGCAGAAGAACGCAGCCTAAGCCGCTTCCTGAGGCATCACTATAAATCACAAATCCATCGGTTCCACATGACGAAGACAACACCGACGCCGTGGTCAACCGAACCTTCAGCTCTTCAAAAGCTCGTGCGCACTCTGGCGTCCAAACGAACTTCTGATCTTTTCGCGTCAGTGTGGTTAGCGGCAAAGCGATCCGCGAGAAGTTTTCCACAAATCGTCTATAGTAGCCCGCAAGTCCAAGAAAACTCCTGACCTCGGACACGGAAGACAAGATTGGCCACTCCTGAATGGCCCTTATCTTCGCTGGATCCACTGCAATGCCCGCTCCACTCACCACATGGCCCAAAAATGCCACTGACGAGAGCCAAAACTCGCACTTCGAGAACTTGGCATAGAGCTGATTTTGCCTCAACTTGTTCAACACCAACCGCAAGTGAATCTCATGTTCAGCTTCCGACTTTGAGTACACCAGGATGTCATCAATGAACACAATCACAAACAGATCCAGGTACTCACGGAAAATGCGGTGCATCAAATCCATAAACACCGAGGGCGCATTGCACAGTCCAAATGACATGACTGTGAACTCATAGTGCCCATAACGCGTTCCAAATGCGGTTTTGGGAATGTCACCTTCCCGAATTCTTAACTGGTAGTAACCAGACTTCAGGTCCAACTTCGAATAGACGGTCGAGCCCACCAGCTGATCGAATAACTCATCAATCCGGGGTATCAGATACTTATTCTTCTCGGTCAGCTTATTCAGTTCACGATAATCGATACACAACCGCAACCCACCGTCTTTCTTCTTTACAAAAAGCACAGGCGCGCTCCAAGGTGACATACTTGGGCGGATATAACCTTGCTCTAGCATTTCTTGTAGTTGAACCTTCAATTCAGCCATCTCTTTTGGCGCAACGCGATATGGCGAGCGGGTCACAGGTTTCGCACCTGGCACCAACTCAATTGTGAAGTCAATCTCCCGCTGGGGTGGTAGCCCAGAGAGATCTGTGGGAAACACATCGGTAAAGTCTGCCACAATCGGAACCTCGCACGCACTGGCCTTAGGCTCAACAGCCTGAATCAGTGCGAAGTAACACTCCGCACCTTTCCGAACAGCTTTGACTACCTGGAGTGCAGACATCAACGTCCCACCCACTCCTCGCATACCCGCGAACTTGGTCTCCTGTTCGGTATTCTGGCCCAACGTGATTTCTTTGGACTGGCAATCAATCATAGCATGCTGCTCCGCAAGCCAATCCATCCCAAAAATCACGCCAAATTCCGATATTGGCAAAACAAATGCAGTTAAACAAAACTCCCGACTTCCGAACTGAATCGCCACATCGCAAGCTTGATCCGCAAGCATCCAACAGCCATTCGGCAACACCACTCTGACGCTATCTGTCTTTGCACGACTGGGTATCCCAAGCCGCGCAATAAACTCACTAGACAGAAACGAATGCGATGCACCTGTATCAAACAGTGCTCGCGCCAGCGTGTCCCGAATCATAACAAAGCCTATGACAAACATGTCACACATACAAACCGCAAACATAGGGGTACTAAGCAAAGCATACAAACAATAGCATATGGAAAACGAAACTCATACCTGTGACCACGTCACTCTGCTTAATGGCCTCTTGCAGGCCAAGATTGTAGACCCGGGGTCGCGCCTGCGAGGCAGAGGAATCCACCACTGCCTTTCCTTTTTCCGCATAAGATGCTCCCGCCTTCTTTTCACTCTTTGGCGGCATCCGACAATCGCGCGCAATATGCCCCATACGGCCACAATTGAAGCAAACCCGAGTATCAGGCTTGGAGGTAGCCCCTGACGTTGCTCCCGTTGCCACGGATGAAGGAGCTTGTCCACTAGGCTTGGACTTCTTGCCCCATCTCTTCTTATAAAATGGTTTCCCAGATCGGGTATCCTTCCACTCCTGTTGCGTCACAGCTAAAGCTCTCTTCCCTTGCACCCTTTTCATATCCTTCTCCAGCGCGCTCGCAGTGTCAACCAATGCTTGAAAACCTTGGTTCACAGAACTTGACACAAGGAACCTCAGCTCGTCCCTCAGTCCTTCATAGAACCTGTTGGTCTTCCTCTGTTCATCAGCAAATATCGAACCCGCATACCGCCCCAAGCGAGTAAATTCATGCAAATAGGCGTCAACTCTGCCATCACCTTGGGTTAACCGTTGGAATTCATTTTCCATGGCTATCCGCTGAGCCGCAGGAAGGTGCTTCGCTAGGAAGAGCCGGGAGAATTCTTCCATCGATACTTGGGTTAACGGACGACCCGCCAAGTGATGCAACTCCATCTCATCCCACCATAACCGAGCTTCTCCTTCAAGCAAAAAAGGTAACTAAAGTAACTTTCTGATGCTCCGCCGTTCCTATCGCCGTCATCACTCGCTTGACGCGCGATAGCCAATCCTCAGCCTGCGTCGGAGTTCCCGCTCCCGAGAACGTAGGCGGATGGAAACTCATAAACCGCGTTAGCTGCTTCTCAGCCGCTCGAGGAGCCATAACCACGACAGGTTCAGGCCTCACCGCTACCTGTTCTGGTCTCACAGCCGCTTGCTCCTGCCGAAGGGCTGGCCTTGGATCATGGTAAATAAGGCCTCCGCAACTAAACGCACATGTTCCGCAGACGGTGGAGGTGTAGGAACCACGGCTGGTGCCGTACTTTCATCAGAACGCTGGGACTCAGACGGCCCAGCTCCACTCCGTGTCACCTAAAGGTGGACAAGACACACACATTAGCGGTCGTACCCAAGCAATCAACACAAAAGAAGATCACGCAGGTTCCTCAAACACATCAAGTTTGCATTCCTATCATGGACATTCAGGAGTTCATTCGTAGACTTTGGTTTGCACAAACACGTGCTCGCCACCCCACAAAAGAAGTCGGCCACGACTTCGAGAGGGAAAGACCAAGACAACCGATACCAAAAATGTAACAACCCCATCCGTTCATATGATATATTCTAGAAGGTCCGGCCGGGGCCCCACAGGATATATCACAAAACAGGCGGTGAAGGTACAGGATGATACCAGAGTAGCGCATCGCACCTATCACAAAGCATTCTAGCGGAAGCCTAGACTACAACTTGAACTCCTCATGAATGTCCAAACATAAAACTCCACATTTTATATACTATAGGAATGTCTTACAACAAGTCCAAAGAGTTGGCCTTATGGCCTTACATGGCTTTCAAACAGTGGCCTAAACAAATTGGCGCGCAGGCCGGCCACAACAAAAGAAAACACAGATAGCCTTCGAGGGCTAGCAGCAGTAGCAGCAACAACAGCAGGAACATCAACCTCTATGCGTCCCGCTCGGCTCTCCAGCACCTGTACAGGGACAATCCACCCAACGGTGGCAAACAAAAGCAACGGTCAGCGTTCAGCTGACCAAATTATAACGACCCTACCCCTTCTCTCGGGGCAGCGGTATTCTTCCCTGCAGGCATAGCAAACACAAGTATGGCAATATATATATATCATGAAAATGTGCTTTCACGCACACAAGCCATCACAACCGTTTGCCACTCGGCCTAACGGTCCGTGCACTCAGGGCACATTCTTGGTGTTCTGGCAAACCTCTTGCCCACCACCGTATCAGGGTCATAACCCAACGGTAAATCTCTTGAGCATTTACTCCATGGCGTGCAGCCGGAGTTAGTCTTCCTACACCGGGATGGCCCGTAGCCCCCCATTGTGTCATGGCGCGCAGGCCGAAGACTCTTGCTATGCGCTCCAACAGACCGCACCTTTTGGTCTCACGTCAGACGGACATAACGCAGGTCGGATCCTCCACCCCCCGTTGCTCAAATCGCCTCGCCTTCTCCGAGTACAACGTACTCATGGCTATATCAAAGGCGCGGGTCGGTCTCACCAATCCTGTTCTTGGCATTCAAGCCTGGGTATTTCTCTATACTCATTTCTTTAACACAACAGCGGGTCTTTTCTGGGCCTCCCAGTACTTCCTGTGACTCTCTCCACAGGTGGACACCGCACAAGCACAAATGTCAGGGGTATTTCCTGGCTATCATGCCAGTACTTTCTGTTACTCGCTTTACAGGTGGACACCCTATGACATCAAGCATCAAAAAGGGCATTTCCTGGTCACACCAGTACTTCCTGTGCCTCATTCACAGGTTGGACCCAAAAACATCACATGGCTTCTTTCCTGGGCTACCACCCCAGTACTTCCTGCTACTCCTTTTCACAGGCATAACCCGTTGACTCCTTAAACTACACGTTATCACGGAGTCTTCTCCGATTCGTATGCAACATCACCAATCCAGACCAACCTGTCCAGATGGGCTTCACACAGCATGCCTATTCTGTACTCCATTTCCGGATCTCTATACTAACAAAGGGGATTTCACACATCCACCCAAAGATTTCCAAAATCAGCCACCTCTTGGTGGGGGAAATCACAAAGCTATGCCAAAAAGAAAGCCTTCACATGGCTAGGAAGAAAAGTCGTTACCCTTGACGACCGCTTCAGTGCCATGACCGCAAAGCTTGCATGCAAGACTCGCAAGAACGCTTCCTCCGCAACGCCGGCTTCGGAACTCTTGTCGGTAAACCGCAACACCACCAGCAGCAGCCCCCTTTCCCTCTTCCTCCTCCTTTCTCTCTCTCTTTCTCTCTTCACTTGAAGAAATATCAAGGCCAAGGAAATGAGAATCATTTCTCTGATTTCGGCCTTTAAGACAAAGAGGAAGAAGCTTCAGCCCTTGGATCCCAGCTGAAGGAATGGACGGCCACGATTCTGCCAAAAACACTGATTTTGACCCGACACGGCCTCTGACACGGCCGTGTGCCAGGCCGTGTGCCTCAAGCGGTGGTCAACCGACTTATCCAAACCAGCGACAAGCCCACTGGACATGCCCGTGTCATGGGCCGTGTCACCAACACGCCTTCAGACACGCCCGTGTCTGTGGCCGTGTGCCTGGGTGAAAAAAAATCCCAAAACATCCCGAGACTTCACACGGCCTGTGCCACGCCCGTATCCCAGGCCGTGTGCCCTGACACGGCACAAAGACACGCCCTGTCGGAATCCTTCGGCGGGCTGAGTTCGTCGACTCGATTTGACACGCCCTGTGACACGCCCGTGTCACAGGCCGTGTGCAACTTCTCGACACTCTACACCCACATCTCGACACTCGACGATCGTCGAGTAAAAGTCGTCGAGACAACGACACGGTCTTGGATACGCCCGTGTCCTGGGCTGTGTGCCTCCTCTCGACACATCGTCGAGGGAAAAATCGTCGAGACAAAGCCCGATCATCGACACAACCTCGACACGCCCTGCGACACGCCCGTGTCGCAGGCCGTGTCAGCTGACACGCCCTGGGACACGCCCGTGTCCCAGGCCGTGTCACCCAAAAATTTCCTCTTTCAGAAATTTGGACTGTTACAACAAGCCCGGGCACTGAGGCCATGAGCGGGTGGGGTCCGTCAAGGCTTCTTAGAATCGGTCAGTTGTGTTGTTGGAATCCTGACATGAGACGTCAGAGCTTGTAGGCAAGCCCGGGTCTAAGACCTTGAGCGGGTGGGGCCTTTACAAGAGTTCCTTGTGGCGGCCTGTGCGCTGTTTGGGGGAAAGGTGTTACCCCCTTTGTTTGCGGGTTTATGCCAATAGGGAATCGATGAGTACCCATATGTTGTGATGATGTGCTAGATGCATACGAGATAGGGTGCCTTGGGGTAAAACCCGGATTGTTGCATACATGATTGCATAAGTAGGCCCCTTTTATTATATGCTCAACCAGTAGAGAACATGTATGATGTGTGTGACATCCAAGCCTGTTTCTGTAGTTGCTTTTCTTGCTTATGATTATTGCATACGAAGTGCTAACTTGCAGGTTGGAGGGGTACCCCGGGGTCCGTTAGGGGCGGCCGGGAGGAGATGTGTTGTTACACAGTTTGAGGTCAGCCTTTGCTGACCCATGTTACTAATAAATTTTACAGGGCAAGGATCGCATGCAGGAGCTAGCTCGCCGGCCAGAAAGGCCTAAGCCTCATGAAGTGCTTTTCTTTTTGTAGCTCTACTTATGTGATGTTGTATGTTTGAGACTCATGTTATCCGACTTGCATGCCGAGGTAGAATAGGAGTGCTAAGCACATTCATGACTGTTGTATGATTTGATTTTGGACACTTGTTGTAAGGCCATAAGGCCATTTGTTTTACTCTTTTAGTGGTGGATAACTTCTAATCCTATTTTGTTTCCGCTGTGTTGTGCAAAGTGTTTTGAGTGTGGGTAGCTATATCAACTTTTAATACTAAAGCTGTGGCGTCCGTATGTTGTGGGGCCCCGGCCAGACCCATATTATACGTTCACTACAGGGGAGGTGTTACAATTTGGTATCAGAGGGAGGTTAGATTCAAGGTCAATGCGTAGAGAAGTTATCCACATAAGAGTAACACGGGACAATGAGTGTCCTTATATTTAAGTCTTGAGTTTTGAGACTGATTCCTTGTTTCTTGTTTCTTGAAGAGTGCAAGCAACGAGGCGGGAACGTTGAGAGCAAGAGAAGAGCTTTCGGCGAGCAGTGCTACTGCTCCAGGTCTTTTGGGCACGGGTGTAAACCCGGCCTACTTCTGCCGCATGCTTGCAGAAGCGATGGTAGCAGCCCAAGCTGCAGCAGCAGCTCAAGTAGCAACCCTTGCTACACCGGATACGGCGACGACCGTGCCAGGAGGAGAAGCCAGGCGAGTGGAGCCTTTGGCGGAGAGGGTAGTTGTCGGACATGGAGACCGGCACTTGAAGTATTTCTTGAGCTTCCATCCCCCGTCATTTAAGGGAGTTGGTACGCCAACGGATGCAGAGGATTGGTGGGTTCGCATTCAAGAGCTTATGAGGGCGGCAGAGACGCCAGAAGAAAAGAAATCTGAATATGCGGCGTTCATGTTGGAAGGAGACGCCAAGTTGTGGTGGGTGAGACATAGCGGTCGCCAGTTCCCGGGACGCACCCCGTCAGTGGAGGAGTTTGGGGATGCGTTTCTAAAGAGGTATATTCCAGTTTCTACACGATTGGCCCTTCAGAGGCAGTTTCTGCATTTAATGCAGCGAGACAAGACAGTGGATGAGAATGTGCAGGAGTTCACTCGTTTGGGTCGTTACGCGGGAACGACGATGGCAGATGATGTAGAAAGGGATAACCTCTTCTACCAGGGGTTGAGGGAGAACTTGAGACAACCCCTCATCTCCATGAAGAGAGCGGGATTCAATGAACTAGTTGAGGCTGCCAGGATTTTGGAAAGTGATTTGGAGCGAACTCAACGTCGTAAGGGCTTTACTCCCAAGCAAGGGGAAGGGAAGCATTCCCAATCTCATGAAAAGTCTGAAGGGAGTAGGTGGAGGAAGAAGCCTCACACTTCCAGATCCGGTGAGAAGAGCAATTGGACGCCTGGAGGTTCTCACTCTAGGGGACCGCCGACGTGTTACAACTGCGGTAAGGTGGGGCACATAGCTCGTGCTTGTCCCCAAGGAGGAGCGGGGCTAGAGACAAGGCAGGAGTAGACTGTGCGCTCCGGCCCCAGTGATGCAGAGAAAGGGAAGATGGCGGAGTCGAGCGCTTCTCGGTTCCAACCGGTACAACCAAGGGCTTACAACATTGGACACCAAGAAGCGATCCGCCAGACCGATGTGGTGACAGGTATGAAGAAAATTTAAGTTTAAATTTTGTGCTTCATACTTTTAGACTTTTGTGCGATGTCTATGTTGTAGGCTTCGTGTTAGTTTCTGGATACCCCGCTAGGGTATTGTTCGATACGGGAGCATCACACTCCTTTCTTGCGGAGAGCTTCATCCGGAGAATAGGAGTTGAGTCTTTCTCGGCGGACGCGGAGTTGAAAGTGCGCATTCCCAATGGGTCATCCATGACCACTGGGGCCAAAGGGCGCATCTGTTGGGAGCTAGACGGAGTTGACTTCATTTTGGTAGCAGCGATTTTACCATTGGTTGAGTTCGATGTCATTTTGGGCATGAACTGGCTTGCAGAGCAGCGCGCCAGTATTGATTGCCTATCTAAGGTAGTGACCCTAAAGAGCAAAGGGCAGACGGAGGTCAAATTTGAGGGCCTTTGTGGAGTGGCCTGTTCCCTGATTTTATCCATGCAGTTGATGCGGGTGGTTAACCAGGGTGGTGTAGCGCTTGTAGCGTTATTGGAGGTTCGTCTCTCCCAGCTGACTATTAAGGAAGTGCCCGTTGTGGCAGAGTTCAAGGATGTGTTTCCGGATGAACTTCCTGGAGCACCTCCTCGGAGGGAGATCGATTTCTCGATCGAGTTAGTGCCGGAGGCTAGGCCGGTGTCACGTCCTCCATTTAGGATGGCACCAAAGGAGTTGGCAAACTCAAGGTGCAGTTGCAGGAACTGTTGGAGCAAGGGTATATTAGACACAGTTCTTCACCGTGGAGCGCGCCGGTGTTGTTTGTAAAGAAGAAAGACGGTAGCATGCGGCTATGCATAGACTACCGAGAGCTGAATAAATTGACCGTCAAGAATAAGTATCTGATTCCTCGGATAGACGACTTATTCGACCAGTTGGTGGGATCGGTGGTGTACTCAAAATTGGAATTGAAGTCAGGCTATTATCAGTTGCGAATTCGGGACGAGGACATCCCCAAGACTGCCTTTGGTACAAGGTATGGACACTTTGAGTTTACGGTGATGCCGTTCGGGCTGACGAACGCACCATCTGTGTTCATGGATCTTATGAATCGAGTATTTCAGGAATACTTGGATTCTTTTGTGGTTGTCTTCATTGATGACTTCTTGGTGTATTCCAAATCGGAAGTGGAGCATGAGACCCACTTGAGAGTGGTCTTGCAAGTGTTGAGGGAGAATCAGCTGTATGCAAAATTCTCCAAGTGCGAGTTCTGGTTAGAGAAGATGGCATTTTTGGGCCACATGATTAGTGGGGATGGGGTGGCAGTGGATCCAACAAAAGTGGAGGCCATCAGAGATTGGCCAGTCTTGAGGACCGTGACGGAAGTCCGAAGTTTTCTTGGACTAGCCGGGTATTATAGGAGATTCGTGGAGAATTTCTCACGGATAGCTCTACCCCTCACCTCACTCACTCGTAAAGATCATAAGTTTGTTTGGACTCAAGAGTGCAGCCAAGCATTTGTGGCACTGAAGGAGAGACTGATGATGGCTCCAATCCTAAGTCTACCGCAAGGGACCGAGAGATTTCAGATCTTCAGTGACGCATCGGGATGCGGTTTGGGTTGCGTTTTGGTGCAACATGACAAGGTGATAGCTTTTGGGTCCAGACAGCTGAAGCCTCATGAGAGGAATTACCCCGTCCATGACTTGGAGTTGGCGGCGGTAATTTTCGTGTTGAAAATATGGCGGCACTATGTATATGGTGCACAGGTGGAGATCTTCACGGATCACAAAAGCCTGAAGTATCTCTTGGATCAAAAGGACTTGAACATGCGACAACGCAGGTGGGTTGAGTTCCTTGGAGACTACGAGGTGGCGATTCAGTATACACCAGGTAAAGCCAATGTGGTGGCGGATGCCTTGAGTAGGAAGTACTCGGGGCAAGGGAATTGGATCGAAGCTCATGATGAGCGGTTGGTACGGGAATGAGAGTCCCTTGGATTTGAATATGTTGCGAGAGGCGAGTCCAGCGTGGCTCGGTTGAACTGGATTGAAGTGCAGAACGACTTGACCGATCGCATTCGGGAAGCGACTCGGTTGGATGTGGAGTTTCAACCATTTGTGATGGAGGCTCAAACGGGCGAGAGCAGCACCTGAGAGATGATTGATGGGATTCTGAGGAAGAACGAAAGGGTTTGTATACCGCAGTTCGGCAAACTCCATGAGGAGTTGATGTTTGAGGCTCACTTCACAAAGTACTCCATTCACCCGGGCAGTACAAAGATGTACTTGGATATGAAGAAATCCTTTTGGTGGCCGGGGCTGAAGCGGGACGTAGCTTTGTACATGAATCGTTGCCAAACTTGTGCCTTGGTGAAGGCCGAATGTTAGAAGTCGGGCGGGTTCCTGAAGCCCCTTCCAATCCCTGAATGGAAATTTGATGACATCTCCATGGACTTTGTACATGGTTTGCCTAGATCGCACCAGGGTAATGATGCTATTTGGGTGATTGTGGACCGCTTAACCAAGGTGGCCCACTTCATCCCAAATCGTAAAGAGGACAGCGTGGAGAAGCTGGTGGAGTTGTATGTTCGCAACATTGTGCGACTGTATGAGATTCCAAAGAGTATAGTCAGTGATCGAGATGGACGGTTTACGTCCAAGGATTGGAGACTAGTTCAAAAGAGTTTTGGCACGAAGCTAAAGTTCAGTACGGCGTTCCATCCTCAAACTGATGGACAAACTGAAAGAACAAACCGTACTATGGAGGATATGCTGAGAATGTGCGTTCTTGACTTCGGTAAGAAGTGGGAGGATCACCTCTTCATGGTGGAATTCACATACAACAACAGTTTTCAAGCGAGTATAAAAATGGCGCCATACGAAGCTTTGTATGGGAGGCGGTGTCGAACACCAATGTCTTGGGCAGAGGCGGGAGACACCAAAATTTTGGGAAAGGAGGTGGTAGTTGACGCTTGTGAGATGGTACAGACCATACAAGAGCGTATGAAGGTGGCGCAAGACCGTCAAGCAAAATACTTTAATGCTCGTCACCGGAAGTTGGAGTTTGCGGTAGGTGATTGGGTCTATTTGAAGATCAAACCGTTCAAAGGCGTCTCACGGATTCGCCGACTCAAGAAGTTGAGTCCAAGGTTTTTGGGCCCTTTTGAAATTGTTGAACGAGTGGGAGAAGCAGCCTATCGGTTGGCGTTGTCCGCGGAGCTGAGTGGATTGCATGACGTCTTCCATGTCTCCGTTTTGAGGAAAGCCTTGGTGGAGGCTAGTGTGGTGATTGAGCCGACATCGGTGCCGATTGAGGAAGACTTGAGGACGCGAGTCCTTCCAATTGATATAGAGGATTCAGAGACTCGACAGTTGTGGAATAAAGAAGTTAAACTCGTGAAAGTCCGATGGGACAACTGCGGTCGAGAGGAGTTCTCTTGAGAGCGAGAACATGCCATGATGGAAGAGTATCCAGAACTCTTCATTTTAGGTACAAGTTAAGTTTTTGTACCCTTTTGTTTTGTAATTTCGGGACGAAATTCTGTTAAGTTGGGGAGAGTTGTAACACCCCAGTTTTGAGAGAGGGTCGATTGCGTTTCGGGAAATTTTTGGTTCTGGCAGGGGGCACACGGCCTGCGACACGGGCGTGTCGCAGGGCGTGTCGAGCCGTGTCGACACTCGGCCCGGGGTGTCGACACTTTCGCTCGAGAATGTGTCGAGACTAGGGTACACGGCCTGCGACACGGGCGTGTCGCTGGGCGTGTCGAGCCCGTGTCGACACTCGGCCCGGGGTGTCGACACTTTCGCTCAACAGTGTGTCGAGACAAGGCACACGGCTTAGGACACGGGCGTGTCCAAGGCCGTGTGGGTCTATCGACGATCTTCAGTCGACGATGTTCACTCGACGAGTGTCGAGTGTCGAGTGTCGAGTGTTGAGACTGGGGCACACGGCCTGTGACACGGGCGTGTCACAGGGCGTCTCCCGCTTGGTCGACGATCTTCGCTCGACGTTTTTTCGCGGTGTCGACAGAAAGGCTGTCGACGAGTGTCGAGACTTGTCACACAGCTTGGGACACGGGCGTGTCCCAGGCCGTCTCACTTCTCGGGTTGGTTTCAGGGCCGTGTCGATGGAGGCACACGGCCAGCCACACGACCGTGTCATTGGGGACACGGGCATGTCGGATCGAACACGGGCGTGTCGGATGCCCGTGTGCTGTTCCAGGCGCGTCGATTTGAGACGACGAATGAGGCACACGGCCCTGGACACGGGCGTGTGCCAGGCCGTGTTCGGCCCATGTCTTTTATTTTTCTGTCGGATCGTGGCTTTTCTTTCCCTGATTTTAGGATCTGATGGTTCAGATCATTTCTTTAGGAGTTAAGTCCGAGAATAGGGTTGAAAACCCTCATTCTTCTCCAAGCTTTCTCTTACTAAATGTTGAAGTATTAGACCGGGCGGCCTTGCGGTCTTGTCCAGCGGTTTATTGACCGAGCGGTCTGGCGGTCTCACACAGAAGCCTGGAGACCGGGCGATCTATCGGTCTCCCATTGCGGCCTGTTCTTATCCTGCTGGAGTTGCCGAGCGGTTAACTCATTTGTCTAACCACGCGTCCTGTGCGGTCTCCTTTATTTCTAGCCGCTCAGCACTGTACATGTTTAGTCCCACATTGTTTGTTTGTACTCTCTCATATCTCCTCCATTCTATAAAAGTGAGGTCATACCTTTGTAAATGATATCTTTTTTTGGATAATAAAATTTCAATTATTCAAAATTCTATCTGTTTGCTCTTGCATGTTCGCTACTTTTTACATGGTATCAGAGGCATCCTGCTGCGGGGGTGTGTTGAGAACCAAGGTCCAGCGGGATTGGGTGTGTGTGAGACCGCATATTTGGGCTTCCCCATCGCGTTCCAGGTCTGGTTGTTGACCCCGGTGGGCCCCCCGTGTGGCGGAATATCCCCGCCATCCCGTGGATGGATTAGTCCCACATCGCCTGCAGCGGGTGGTCCTTGGTGTTTATGTACCCCCGTCCCCCCTTCCTACTACCTCGGGGTTTTGGGAAGATGTGTGGTGACGGGTGGTTTTCACATGGTATCAGAGGACACTGTCTTTTCCTCCTGATTCTGTGCGCTCTCTGATTCTCGCGGCTTGTTTTCTGCTTTACGCGACCTGTCTTCGCGGCTTGCCTTCTCTTCTGTCTGCTGCCCTGTTCGCGCGGCATGTATCTCCTTGCTTCTCTTCTCCAGCTGCTATTCATCGCCGCGACTTGTTTAGTGGTCGCCGCACCCTGGTTTCTTCTCGCCTCTCCGGCTTCCTAGTCGTTGCGGCCTGCTTCTGTTCGCCCGGCTTGCGACTTGTTGTTGTCGCTGCTTCTTGCTTCCTCTTCTCTTCTGTTCGCTCGGACTTTTCAGTACGCGCGACCTCTTCCCCGCTGTGCCTTTGTCTGCTTCCTGGCCGCTTGTGTTCGCGCGACTTCTTCCCTTTAAACCGCTGCGGTTTCGCGCGGGTTGCTCTCCTTTTTTCCTCTTCCCGCGGCTTCTCTTCTTCTTGCGCGGTTTCTTGCTGTTTTCTATGACTACTTCCGGTCTCACCACCCCCGTTATCTCCACCACTCCTGCAGCTCCTTCTCCACCTCCTCCTTCGGGCAACCTTGGCACCCTTTCTAAGCTTGTTGGCTCCAACTATCCCGATTGGAGCGTTTCTTTCACCTTTCTTCTTCGCTCTCAGCGCAAGCGTCATCACCTCACCGATGACCCTCCTCCTCGTAACTCTCCTGAGTTTGACGACTGGGATGCGAGTGATGCTCTTGTCCGCACTTGGCTGGCAAACAGCCTCTCTAATGAGTGCCTTCCCGTCATTCGCCATGATGAGACGGTCAAGGCCGCCTGACTTCACCTCACTGCTCTCTATTCGAAGGGGGGACAGACGTCCCGCATTTATACTCTCTATGTGGACCTCTTCGCCCGCCCTTCCATGTCTCCTGCTGCGGCTTATCAGCATGTTCAGGCTCTTGGTGCTGAAATCCTCCAGAATCGCCCCTTCTCCGCAGACTTGGCCGAACAGCACAAACACTTCCAAGAACTCCTGGTTGTTTGTTATCTTCTTCGTCTTCCCGATTCCTATGATATGATCCGCCAGCAGATCCTGGGTGAGGCGGAATCTCCTACTTTGGATGCCACCGCGGCTCGCATTGCCGCTGTTACTTCGCTGCTCCAGCGGCCTCTGTTGGCCTCCCCCCTTCCCAGGACTCCTTTGGTTACCATGCTCAGAAGGGGGGGACCTAGTGGCTGCGGCCACTCCGGTGGACGGGGTTCGTCCCGGTTCCTCTGCTCTCACTGTGGTCGTACCGGCCATTCTGTTGACCGCTGCTGGCAGAAACATCCTCATCTTCGCCCTTCCGGTGATGCTCCTTCTTCGGCCTTCGCCTCCTCTCGGCCGTCTGCCTCTGTGGCCACGACGTCAGGTAGTGTCCACGTTGTTACCCAAGGTAAATGGCTGATTGACTCCTGTGCTACCAATCATATGACTGGCAACCCTCATTGCTTCTCCCGTCTTGAGACACATGACCGCTTGCCCCCGGTTCGTGTCGCGGATGGTTCACCGTCCTCGGTTCATGGGACGACCATGGTTCAACTCACCCCATCGCTTTGCTTGGAGGACACTCTCTATGTCCCGAAGTTCCCGTGTAATTATCTGTTACTACTTTATGCCGGCAACTTCAGTGCTCCGTCTTATTCACTCCAACTGCTTGTTCTTTTCAGGACCCGAGGACCTAGCGGATGATTGCTACTGGGACTGAGAGCGGCGGCCTCTACTTCCTCGACGATGTTTCCGCTCTGTCCGCCTACTCCTACTCTACAGATCTCCTTCAATGGCATCTTCGCCTTGGACATCCTCCTCCTCGGATTCTTCGACAGCTTCTGCCCCACTTACCTCCTACCAGTTCTCCGCTCAACTGTGATGCGTGTCAGCTTGACAAACATCATCGCTCCTCCTTCCCACCGAAGCAAGGCTGTGGCTCCTCTTGCCCGTTTGATCTTATTCATTCTGATGTCTGGGGTCCTGCTCCTACCCTCACTGTTGGTTGGGGTAGTACCTATTTTGTCACTTTTATAGATGATTTTTCACGATGTACCTGGGTGTATCTATTAAAAGATCGCTCTGAACTCTTTTCTGTTTGGCAATCATTTTATTTTATGATTCAGAATCAGTTTGATATTTCTATTAAAGTTTTATGCTCTGATAATGCCAAGTAATATCTTAATCATGAGTTCTCCTCTTTCTTTCACCAACATGGTCTTCTTCATCAAACTACTTGTGTTTACACCTCCCAGCAGAATGGGGTGGCGGAGCGTAAAAATCGTCACCTCCTTGATGTTGCTCGTACTCTCATGACGCAGATGCACGTACCTCGCTCATACTGGGGCTACGCTGTGCTCCTCGCCTGCTATCTCATCAATCGCCTTCCCTCCACAGTTCTCCACGGCCAGACCCCCTTCTCCATTCTCTACCCCCACAAGGAACCTTTTCCTCTCCCTCTCCGTGTCTTTGGCTGTACGACCTTTGTTCACGCTCCCTCCGCTACCCGCGACAAGCTTTCCCCCCGTTCCACCAAGTGTGTCTTTTTGGGGTACTCTACCACTCAAAAAGGCTATTGCTGTTTTGACCCCCTTCTCCGCAAGCAATTTGTCTCCGCGGATGTGACATTTTTCGAAAATGCTTCCTACTTCTCTCCTACCTCATCTCTTCCTCCTGATATCTCCGTTCCCTCCACGCCTCTCGACGTCTCCCCACCTCCGTCTCCTCCTCCACCGTCTCCTTCCCTGTCAGTCTCCACACCCACCCCTCCTCCCTCTTCTCCGACGCCGTCTCTCTAGTCCCGGGCCAGCCTTCTCCGCCACGGACGCTCCGATCGCTGACGCCCCCGTCGACCTGGATCTTCCCATTGCTCTTCGCAAAGGGGTGCGGGCGTGTACTCAACACCCGCTTGCGGTAGTTGTTTCCTATGATCGGCTTTCTCCTTCTCGCAGGTGTTTTATCTTGGCTATCTTCGCTACTTCTACTCCCCGCACCTACCAGGAGGCTCTTGCTCTCCCTCATTGGAAGTCTGCCATGGATGAAGAGATGGCTACTCTTACTGAAAGGGGTACCTGGATCCTTGTTCCTCCTCCCGTGGGCACTGATGTGGTTGGCTGTCGCTGGGTCTTCGTTTTGAAATTTCGCCCCGACGGCACTGTGGGTCGCTACAAGGCCCGACTGGTGGCCAAAGGCTTCACTTAGACTTACGACATTGATTACTTTGACACTTTTTCTCTGGTTGCTCGCCTCAGCACCATCCGGGTTCTTCTCTCTGTGGCTGTTAACCGGGATTAGGCTATTTCCTAGCTTGATGTGAAGAATGCCTTTCTCTATGGCGATCTACAGGAGGACGTCTACATGGAGCAACCTCCTGGGTATGTTGCTCAGGGGGAGACACGCGTATGCCGTTTGAAGAAGGTCATTTATGGCCTAAAGCAGAGCCCTCGGGCGTGGTTCGATAAATTCAGTGGCATTGTGGCTACCATCGGCTTTACAAGGAGTTCGGCCGATCACTCCTTATTCATTCGCAAAACGGCCTCGGGACTGGTGGTTTTGGCAGTATATGTGGATGATATTCTTCTTACTGGCGATGATCGAGATGGGGTGGACTTGACGAAGAAGCACCTCCGTCAACACTTGGTCACGAAGGATATGGGCTCCCCGAAATACTTTTTGGGGATAGAAATCTCCCGGAAACTTGACTCGTTGGTTCTCTCCCAACGGAAGTATGCCCTTGATCTTCTACAAGAAGCAGGATTGACAGGTGCCAAACCGGCTCGGTTTCCCATGGCTATTGGAGAAGATAAAACGTGGACGGATGACTCGCCTCTTCTATCTGATGTCACAAGGTACAGACGTTTGGTAGGCAAACTCATCTATCTCACGGTGACTAGACCCGACATCGCCTATGCTGTAGGCAAGGTCAGTCAGTTTATGCAAGCTCCCAGAGAGTGCCGTCTTCAGTCTGCCTTGAAGATTTTAGAGTATGTCAAAGCAGCACCAGACAAAGTGCTAATCTTTCAGAAGAATGGTCATCTGAGGGTTGAGACCTACTCAGATTCAAGTTACGGGGATGACAAAGGCGACTGTAAGTCCACATCAGGTTTTTGTACTTTTGTTGGAGGAAATCTTGTGAGTTGGAAGAGCAAGAAATAGTCTGTTGTCTCCAGATCCAGTGCAGAAGCCGAATACAGGAGTATGACGTCAACCACGTGTGAGTTAAAGTGGTTGCGGCTCTCATGCTTGACCTAGGGGAGGTCTATGACTATCCTCTTCCTATGTTCTGTGACAACAAGACCACTATATACATATCCAGAAATCCGGTCTTCCATGAGAGAACAAAGCATATAGAGGTTGACTGCCACTTCATTCGGGAAGAGATTTTGAAGAAACAGATCTGTACACCGTTTGTCACCTTTGACAAAGAATTGGCAGATATCTTCACAAAGCCGGTCTCTACTTCCTTCTTCCACATTTATGACAAGCTGGGCATGATTGATATCTATGCTTCAGCTTGAGGGGGAGTGTTGAAGTATTATACCGGGCGGCCTTGCGGTCTTGTCCAGCAGTTTATTGACCGAGCGGTCTGGCGGTCTCACTCAGAAGCCTGGAGACCGGGCGGTCTATCGGTCTCCCATTGCGGCCTGTTCTTATCCTACTGGAGTTGCCGAGCGGTTAACTCATTTGTCTAACCGCGCGGCCTGTGCGGGCTCCTTTATTTCTAGCCGCTGAGCACTGTACATGTTTAGTACCACATTGTTTGTTTGTACTCTCTCATATCTCCTCCATTCTATAAATGGGATGTCATACCTTTGTAAATGATATCTTTTTTGGATAATAAAATTTCAATTATTCAAAATTCTATCTGTTTGCTCTTGCATGTTCGCTACTTTTTACACTAAAGATCTAGAGAGAAGTGAGAACAAGGAAGAAGGAGAAGGAGAGTTTGGGCTGTAGGAGAGGTTTCGGTGCTCCAAATCACGAGCCGAGTCTAGATCCGTGGAGGTTAGATCGTTGCGAAGGTTTTCATCCGGCTATTTCGCCATGACAAGGAAGAGGAGTCGGAAGGTAACGACACTTCTCCTGTCGGTCTTAGGATGTATGTCTTTAGCATCTTTTCTTTCTAGCTTTTGGGCACCAAACTCTCAAATGAGAGGGGTTTTGGTTTGCCAAGGTTCAAGAGGAACCTCCGGGTTGATTGAGTCCGTCCCGGCATGATTTGCATTAGAGATCTGCTCCGTTAGTGGATTAAGCATGGTGGGTGAAGCCGTAGTC
Organism: Platanthera guangdongensis; assembly: GCA_039583875.1. NCBI lineage: Eukaryota > Viridiplantae > Streptophyta > Magnoliopsida > Asparagales > Orchidaceae > Platanthera > Platanthera guangdongensis. The sequence continues at coordinate 272,789,650 of CM077150.1, forward strand.
GCGAACGTTAGTCTGACTCGGTGATGTTGCATACGAACGTTAAGGATTCGTAGAGTTTCCGTTGCGGCAAAACGTCGTTTGTGATGTGGTGATGTTTTCCCCTTTTTCTCGAGTGAGTATGTGTAGTCGGAACTGGACAAGGTTAGCTCCTCGTGGCGGTAGATGTTTTCCTTGGTGGACAAGGTTAGCTCTGCATGAGTTGGAGATGGTTTCCTTGGTGCGCGGGAACGCTGCAGTACAAATGAGGGACTAGGGTGGAATTGTCTTGGTTTGTGATGTGCCAAGGCGTGGCTATGTCTCCGTGGTCGGCTGGCTATCCCGTGACGTTCACGTCATGTGCGGAGAGTGTCCCGGCGAGACTAGTCCCCTTCTGTGAGACTGACGAGAATGCCAAGCATGGGGACAAGCCCGGGCAGTGAGGCCATGAGCGGGTGGGGTCCGGCAAGGCTTCTTAGAATCGGTCAGTTTGTGTTGTTGGAATCCTGACATGAGACGTCAGAGCTTGTAGGCAAGCCCGGGTCTAAGACCTTGAGCGGGTGGGGCCTTTACAAGAGTTCCTTGTGGCGGCCTGTGCGCTGTTTGGGGAAAGGTGTTACCCCCTTTGTTTGCGGCTTTATGCCAATGGGGAATCGATGAGTACCCATATGTTGTGATGATGTGTTAGATGCATACGAGATAGGGTGCCTTGGGGTGAAACCCGGGTTGTTGCATACATGATTGCATAAGTAGGCCCTTTTATTATATGCTCAACCAGTAGAGAACATGTTGATGTGTGTGACATCCAAGCCTGTTTCTGTAGTTGCTTTTCTTGCTTATGATTATTGCATACGAAGTTCTAACTTGCAGGTTGGAGGGGTACCCCGGGGTCCGTTAGGGGCGGCCGGGAGGAGATGTGTTGTTACACAGTTTGAGGTCAGCCTTTGCTGACCCATGTTACTAATAAATTTTACAGGGCAAGGATCGCATGCAGGAGCAAGCTCGCTGGCCAGAAAGGCCTAAGCCTCATGAAGTGCTTTTCTTTTTGTAGCTCTACTTATGTGATGTTGTATGTTTGAGACTCATGTTATCCGGCTTGCATGCCGAGGTAGACTAGGAGTGCTAAGCACATTCATGACTGTTGTATGATTTGATTTTGGACACTTGTTGTAAGGCCATAAGGCCATTTGTTTTACTCTTTTAGTGGTGGATAACTTCTAGTCCTGTTTTGTTTCCGCTGTGTTGTGCAAAGTGTTTTGAGTGTGTGTAGCTATATCAACTTTTAATACTAAAGCTGTGGCGTCCGTATGTTGTGGGGCCCCGGCCGGACCCATATTATACTCTCACTACAGGGGAGGTGTTACATGCACACACCCCACAATTACGTGCTCGACGCCCTGAGCATATTACGTTGAGCGCACGCTTCACAAACACTATGTCAATTGTGCACATTAATCCTAGTGAAAAGTCCGCCCATTACATATTCTATCCTTTGAACCTCTTAGGTGTTTTGCTATGCAGACACCACCAGAGAACACAGCACAAATAACCGGCCTTCAAGCAAAAGTCCACGCCTCCTGTTTTCTTCGGCTCTAAGTTGCAGAGACTTGGGGGGGGGGGGGGGCAAATGATGAGGTTCCCCTGAGTGGGTTTGAACGAACCGCGGGCCCAGTGAGCATAGTCTCGATCGCCGACCGCACTCGCCTGCATTCCTGCACGCACGTCAGCCTTCAGTGAGCACCGTCGCACTACCGTAAGGTCGTGCATGCACATACCCGCCTACGCAGGGTTCCCAGCTGTGCTCAATAAAGCACGCGACCTTGTCATACCGTGCGCGCGTGCGAAATCCAGCCGCGCGCGCGGAATCCAGCCCTGCGCACGCGACCTTCCCATTGGCACAGAGGGCGAGCCTCCACCCGCCCTTTGGCCATCCGGGGACGGGAGAAAAATTGGGGGCTTACCGATTGCCCAATATGGGAGGCGGTTCCTGTAGCCGTCTAGCCGCCGCCCCCTTTGGTGGCAGTTTTCCTCTAGAACAGGACGAGGAGAAAAATTGTTACCCGTCCTGCTGTTTTCAGTGCCCTGGACATGCGACAATTTAGGGTTCCGTCCCAACTACAGCGTGCGATAATTTTGTCACCCTTCCTGCTGTCTGTAATGCCTTAAACAGGATGTATAACCCTGTGTTCGCCGAGTGGGTCCACCAGGCCAGGCGAACGGACCAAGGCGACCTGCCCGTGCCAGAATAGCATGCATGCAAACTCAGAACGGAAAGCCCCCTCTCGCCAAATCTAGGCGCGCGAGCTGCATGGGCTGGCCCACCCAGCCCGCGTCCGCCTGGAGTTCGTCGAACTGAGTCGGGCTTTCGCTGAACAAGGCTTCTGAGTTGAGATCAGAGTTCGTCGAACGGAACTCAGCGTTCGTCGAACTAAGCTCGGCGTTCGTCGAACTAAGCTCGACATTCATCGAACTCAATTTCTCTGTAATTCCGGTAGTGACAGCCAAAGATCGGCTAGCTCGCTCTCGCCAAAGCTAGGCGGGCGAGCTGCACGAGCCGGTCAATCCAGCCCACTCTCCCATGGGTGACTTGGTCGCCAGCCCGCTTCATAACAAGAGCTGCCGGGCTGCGGCGGCCTGGCTCGCGCTCGCCTAAGAAGGTAAGGCGTGCTGCGAGAGCCAGGTCATGTCCGCCTCAAGATGTTGGCGAGTTGGGGCAAGCCGACCTCCAGATCCTTGAAACCTGCCTAGTGGGGCCCAGCGGCAAAATTTCCTGGGTGCCCTTGCCAGGGGTGCGAATAGCTTGTTAGAACAGCTGAGTTACGCTGTTGGCAGACTCAGTTGGGCTGCACATAGTTGTTCAAAACATCAGAGGTTGGCTATTTGCAGGCCGTTTTCAGAAATCTATAAATAGACCCAAGGGGGAACCTCAGAAGGCATGCTTACTAGTGTTCTGATCTTCTCGCGCTTTCTGAAGTAGCCTTAGCTCGGCCTTTGGCTAAGGAGGGGAAGCGCTCTAAGATCTTCCGGGTGTGTACTGGGACCTCCACGCCGAGCCATTGGGTCAGTTCTTTTTTCTTTTTGTTATTTGGCTTGCAGGAAAGAAGTATGTGTGCGATCACCACTTCCCCAAGGGTGAACTCCACTAGAGACCGAAATTTCGATTTCAACACAGACGACAATAACTGCTGCCCGTTCAGCCTTCTCCTCCTTAGGGCGCAGTCCCGTTCCAACCAGGGAGGGCGACAATTTTTCCTCCCATCCTACTATCTGTAACGCCCTAAACGGGCGGCAATAACTGCTGCCCGTTCAGGCATTGCCCCATTTGGGGCGGCTTCTCTGCCAGCCTGGACGAGCGATGATTCCAACCACCCATCCTGCCTCCCTTATAGCCCAACTTTGTCTGGGGGGCTCTCATCTCTTACCGCCGACCTCGCCGGCTGCCCCTTCCCTCACGGGAGGGGCAGTTATTTTTCCCACTACCTCCATTAACCATCCGGGGGCGGTCTTACAATTCTCGTAAAATCATGATCTGCGTGTTCTAAACGGAACATTCTTATTCATCCTACCGATAGTTATCAAGATAAATTACCGGGTCGCTGCACTTGGAATATATAAATAGACCATTCCCTCCTTCATTTGGATCCTCTTTTTGCCTGGGAATCCTCCGACGTGTTTTCTCTTTCCTCCTCCTATGGATTTTCTCTCTCCTCCACATCTCTTCCTTGTGTGCTCCCACGCGTGCCACCTCCTTGCGTGCTCTCGCACGCATCTCTTCCTTACGCTCCGCCTCCTTGCGCGCTCTCGTGCGTGTCTCTTCCCTGCGCACTCTCTCGCGCTCCTCCTGTTTGCGCGCTCTCACGCACATCTATTCCCTTTTCGCTCCCGCACGCTCAGCTTCCTTACGCGCTCCCGCGCACGCCTCTTCCTTGCGCGCGTCTCTTTCTTGCACACTCTTGCGCACGTCTCTTCCTTGCGTGCTCCCGCGCACCCCGCTTTTTGCGCGCTCTTGCACTTATCTCTTCCTTGCGCGCCCCGCCTCCTTTCGCACACTCGCGCATTCTGCCTCCTTTCGCGCACTCGCGCGTACTAGCGTGCTCCGCCTCCTTGCACGTCATCATGCTCGTCGCTTCCTTGCGTGCTTCCACGCACACCTCTTCCTTGTTCTCTCTTGCATGCATCTCTTCCTTGCGCATTCTTGCGTGCTCTGCCTTCTCGCGTGCGCTCAAGCATGTTGCTTCCTTATGCGCGCATCTTCCTTCCGCGCTCCGCGCGCTCTCCTCCGGTAAGCGCTTCGCGCGCTCACCACCATCAAGGGCCCCTGTTGGGTATATTGGTCAAATGTACCTGATTTGAAGAAGCCTCACCCAACTCAATGATATACATCATGATGTATTTGATGTATGTTTGAGTTACTTGTGCAGGTTAAGAAAGTACTGGACTGAAGCAAAAAGTTTCTAAGTTCATGTGTCGACACCCAAAGGGAAAGTGTCGACACTCAAGAAAGCTTGTGTCGACACCTAGACAAGCAGTGTCGACACTTGGAGTCATTGTGTCGACACCTGGGATGCAGAGTCGACACCAGACAGAAAGTGTCGACACTTGGAGCTGTGTCGACACTCAGTGAAGAAAAGTGCAGACAGAAAGTGTCGACACAAGGAGCTGTGTCGACACCCAGTGAAGCTGTGTCTACACCAGAAAGTGTCGACACTTGGAGCTGTGTCGACAATCAGCAAATGTCTGCAGAGTCTAAGTACAAGTGTCGACACTCAACACAATGTGTCGACACTATGCAGAAGAGTCAGCACTTGAAGTAAGTGTCAACACTCAACACAATGTGTTGACACTCAACAGAAGAGTCAACATTTGAAGTATGTGTCGACACCCAGAACAATGTGTCGACACACAGCTGAAGAATCAACACTGGAAGAAAGTGTCGACACATGGAGCTGTGTCGACACTTAGCAAAGAACAGATAGAACAACAAATTATTCTAAGTATAAGTGTCGACACTAAGGGAATGTGTCGACACTCAGCTGAAGTCTCAACAAGAAGAAGGTGTGTCGACACAAGGAGCTGTGTCGACACTCAACAAGTATCGACATTGAAGACTCTGTGTCGACACCAAGAAGCTGTGTCGACACTTGACAGATTCAACACAAGAAGATGTGTCGACACAAAGGAGATGTGTCGACACTTAGAAGAATTCAGCAAAAGCTATAAGAACAAGTACTTGTGTCGACACTCAATTTCAGTGTCGACACATGCCGAAGAATCTGTGTCGAGACATACAAGGAATTGTGTCGACACCTTGTAGACTTGTGTCGACACTTACACAGCATGTGTCGACACTTGGTCTATAAGTGTCGACACTTAAAGACAGAAAGTCTCGACACTTACTGACTGTTAGAGATTTTCAAGAAATGACTGGTTGACATGACAGCTGCCGTTCCAGCCGGTCTACAGCAACTGTCAGAGATGTCAGAAGTCAGTTATGGACCGGACCAGCCGGTTACCATGAAGAAAGCCTATAAATAGGCACCTACAGTTTACAGAAACAGTAGTTCAGAGTTGTTGAAGTTGCTGATCATATTGTTGAAGTAATCATTAAAGTGGTACTCAAAGTATCAACACAAGAAGATCTTGCATTCAAAGTGCAGATCTAAGAAGTTGGAGAGAGAGGGCTCCATCCAAGAAATCAGCCTCTGGAACTAGGCTGAGAAGAAGGATTCAGATTGAATTCTGGATCTTAAGTGGCAGAGGTCAAGGAACAACTGCAGAGGATTCAGTCTTATTCAGTTCTACTCAAGAAGCTTTGAAGAAAGCTAAGTCAGAGTGAATCCAGCTGAGTTCTTCCAAGAACTCATCAAAAATCTCTCAACTCCCCTCTTATCTTTCTGAGTTGTAGAGTTATAATTTGTAATATCTTTTTAACTTGTAGGATCCTTTGGATCTGAGTGATTTGTAAGCCTATAATTATAAAGGCTGAGGGTAGGGCTTGTTAGCCTGAGTGTAGGAGATTGTGATCTCTGAGTGTAGGCCTTGTTGGCTGAGTGTAGGCCTTGGTTGGCTGAGTGTAGGCCTTGATTGGCTGAGTGTAGGCTTTGGGATAAAGCTGAGTTGTAAGGCTTTGGGCCTGAGGTAGGAACCAATTTGGGTTCTGAGACAGTGGAGAAGTTTGGCCGAATCTAGTACACTGCTAGATAGGCGAAGGGGGAAAGTGGATGTACCCATATCTTGGGGAACCACTATAAAACACTGTATGCTGTGCTGTGATTGTGCTGTGGATTAGCTGTGTATGTTTTGTTATTGCTGTTTGCTGTGCAAAAGTAGTTAGAAATCTGTGATATAACTGTTTGACTGCCAACAAAGTTAGAAAAGGATTAGGTCACCTATTCACCCCCCCTCTAGGTGTTTAGGTACCATATCTTTCAAGTGGTATCAGAGCCAGGTTCCTCAAAAAGGACTAACAGTCTGAGGAGATCCTGTTTGGCAGATTCAGTGTAAGGCAATCCACAGATTCAAGAAATTCAAGAAAATCAAGAAACATGGGTTCCTATGAGAATCACAAGGAATTGGGTTCCATGAAATTACCCATATGCAGGAAGGAGATCTTTGGGATCTGGAAAGAGAGGGTAAGGCTATTTATGGAAGCCTCTGACCCTAGAATCTACATCACAGTAAAGGAAGGGCCTTATGTGCCAATGAAGATTTCAGTATTGGATGCAAATCAGAGGACTCCAAAGGATTTCTCTGAGATGACTAAGGATGAAATTGTCTTGGCCACCATGGACTAGAGGGCACAAAACATAATAGTGAGTGCCATTGATGATGCCACTTTTCAGAACTTAATTCACTGTAAGACAGCAAAAGAGATGTGGGATACTCTCATTGTCTATATGGAAGGATCTGAAGAAGTTAGGCAAGATAGGAAGTCTTTGCTAAATCAGGAGTATGAAAGTTTTAGGCAAGGAAAGGGTGATAGCATCACTGAGTGCTATAAGAAATTTTACAGAATAGTTAATGAACTCATGTCTTATGGAAGAGAGTTCAGTAACTATGAACTAAATGACAAGTTCTTAAGGTCCCTAACCAAAGATTGGGACACCAAGATCTGTGCCATAAGAGAAATGGCTAAGTTGGGGGAAATTCCTCCTCTCACACTGTTTGGCAAACTATTGTCATATGAAATGCAGTTAACAGTGAGAAAAGAGGAGGAGAAATCAACAAGGACTGAGCACAAGGAAAGAACTGTTGCTTTCAAGACAGAAGTTCCCAGAAAGTGCAGGAATAAGTCTTCAACTCCACCTCCAGAGGTAGTTGAATCAGAGTCTGAAGAGTCTGTCAGCACAAAGTCTAAGAGCAGTGAAAGTGATGAAGACTTTGCTGCTTTCACTAGACACTTTCAGAAGTTTTTGAAAAAGAAACAGTGGAGGTCAATGCCTTCTACATCACAAGGAAAGGAAGACTCTTATCAGAAAAAGAGGTCTTCAAAGAATGACAAGAAAAGGACAAAATCAAGCAAGGCAACTGGTTCAAAGATTGTTTGCTATTGCTGCAATAGACAGGGCCATGTTATTGCAGATTGCCCAGAGAAGAGAAAGGAATCTGGTGACAGGAAAAAGACTCACTTCAAAGGGAAGAAAGAAAAGTCTTTTGTTGCTAAGAAGGAGAAGACTCTATCAGATATCTCTTCTTCAGAGACTGAGTCTGAGGCTGAAGCCTACATAGGGCTGTTTGTTGAAGAAGAAGAGGAAGAATTTATGCAGATCTTGGAGTCAATTTATGAACAAGAAGACAGTCATTGCCAAGGGCTAATGGCTTTGACAGAGAGTGCCAAAATCCTGGAGCAGCCAGGACCCAGTCAGGTATAAAGTTCAAGTTCAAGTTCAGTTTCTTGTTCTAGTTCAGATTTAGATTCTTCTTCATCAAGTGATGAGAATATATCTGAGTCTGAGGATGATATTCATCAGCTTATAGATGAATATAAGGTACTGTTGCAAGCCTACAAGAAAAGCAAGACCCTAGCCAAAAGTCAGGCAAAGGAGATTGCTGATCTCAAGGCTGTTGCAACAGATTTTGAGAAGCAATTTGATCAAAAGCTTAATGAGGTAGCCAGGCTGAAACACATTACAATGATTCAGATGAGAACTATCACCTATAAGAATGATCAAATTAAGAGACTGGAGATCAATCTTCAGAAAGAGAGAGAGCTTGTTGCTAGGTTTTCAAAACCTAAATCAGTGCTGCCTATAATTGATGAATTTGTTCATCATAAAGGCAATGCTGGACTGGGTTTTGTTAGACCTGCAGGGACTGAGCAGTCCAAGTTTAAGTCCAAGGGCAAAGCCCCAACATTCAACAAGCCTGCTGTAGTCAAGACAGCCAAGGCAGTACCTAAGCAAAGGTACAACAAGTTTGAATGTTGGTGCTGTGGCAAAGTTGGCCATTTTGCAATGGACTGTTGGCACAATGTGAGTGCCAAAGTGAGTACCAAACTACCTGTTGGAAAGCCAGTAGGTAGGTTTGTCAAATTGCAAACTAATAATCACCAAGGACCCAAGAATATTTTGGGTTCTAAGGTTCATTAATTTGTTTTGCAGGTTAGTCCAAGTGGCCATACCCCAACATGGTACTTGGACAGTGGATGTTCCAGATATATGACTGGAACAAGGGGACTACTAAAGGACTACATTCCAATAAAGGATGATCCAAAAGTCACCTTTGGTGGTTCTGAGAAGGGAATCATCAAAGGGTTTGATAACATTTCTACAAACCTAGTTACCATTACTCAAGTGGCTTATGTTAAAGGGTTGAAACACAACCTAATAAGTATAAGTCAATTAAGTGATGTAGGGTATGACATCTCATTTGTTAAAAATGATTGTCATATCAAGAGGTCAAGTGATCAAGAGATCATTTTGACAGGATATAGGAAAAGGAATATCTATTGTCTAGACATTATGATTGAGAACAATGGTTCTCCAGTTTGTCTTGTAGCTGATGAGACAGTCTCTCATTGTGTCAAATGGCACAAGAGGCTAGCCCATCTTAACTACAAGACTATTAGCAAACTCTTTAGCAAAGAGTTAGTGAGGAATGATCCTCAAGTTAAGTGTGTTAAAGATGGTATTTGCTCAGCTTGTCAAAAGGGCAAGCAGACTAAATCTACCTTTAAAAGCATAGAGAACAAAGATGCTGTGAGGTGTTTGTACCTCTTGCATATGGATCTCTTTGGTCCAATGCCAGTTCACAGCTTAGGTAGGAAGGTCTATACTTTTGTAGTTGTTGATGACTACTCAAGGTTTTCTTGGGTGTTCTTCTTAAGGCAGAAATCTAAAACACCTAGTGTCTTCTACAGCTTTGTCAAGCAAATTCAGAATGAACTAAACAGTGCAGTGGTCAAAATTAGAAGTGACCATGGTACTGAATTTCAGTCTGATAGCATGACAAAATTGTGTGAAGACTTTGGGATATTTCAAGAATTCTCTTCACCTAGAACACCTCAGCAAAATGACATTGCTGAGAGGAAGAATAGAACCTTGATAGAGGCTGGTAGGACCCTACTTAGTGATACATCACTGCCAGAATACTTCTGGGCTGAAGCAGTTAATACTGCATGCCATGTTATAAATAGGGCTACCATCACTAAAAGGCTTAACAAGACCCCCTATGAAGTTGTGAAAGGCAGGAAACCAAACCTATCCTATTTTAGGATCTTTGGTTGTAAATGCTTCATACTTAACAATGGAAAGTCTTACATAACTAAGTTTGCTGCCAAGTCCCAAGAGGGAATTTTTGTTGGGTACAGCAATAATAGTAAGGCTTATAGAGTCTACAACTTGACTACACAAGTTGTAGAAGAGTCAGTGCATGTAGTTTTTGATGAGACTAAACTTATTAATAATGAGTTGTCTAGTAGTGTGTGCAGCCCCACAGGTTTGACAAAGAAAATGGACAAGCTTACTATAGAAGAAGTACCTGCTGCAAGACAGCAAGTTGTGGAGAGTAGCTGTTGTCCAGGGGGAGAACTACATGTGCCAATAGCTGAAGAAATACAAGAAGTACAGCATGATGCAGATGCTGAAGTGGTTCAACCAGAAGTAAGATTGCCTCCAGCCCACAGGCATCTAAGAGATCATCCAGTAGAACTGATTATTGGAGATCCAAGACAAGGAGTTCAAACCAGGAGCAGATACATGAATGCGGCAATCTACTCCAGCTTTTTGTCTCAAGTTGAACCTAAAAGATTTGAAGAAGCAATAATGGATCCACAATGGACTGAAGCAATGCAAGAAGAGCTTAATCAGTTCAAGAGGTGCAAGGTTTGGGAACTGGTTCCTAAACCTAAAGACCACAATGTAATAGGAACTAAGTGGATCTACAGGAATAAGATGGATGACCAAGGGGTCATCATTAAGAATAAGGCTAGACTGGTTGCTAAAGGATATAGGCAAGAAAAAGATATTGATTTTGATCAAACCTTTGCTCCAGTAGCCAGACTGGAAGTCATAAGGATGTTCTTGGCCTATGCAACCTATCAAGGATTCAAGGTTTACCAGATGGATGTCAAGTCAGCATTCTTAAATAGTAATCTTAAGGAAGAAGTCTATGTGGAGCAGCCTTCAGGTTTTGTTGATCCAACTCAACCTCATCATGTCTATAGACTTAGGAAAGCTTTATATGGGTTAAAGCAAGCCCCTAGGGCTTGGTATGAAACCCTATCTAGTTTCCTCATTGAGAACAAGTTCTCAAGGGGGAAAATAAATAAGACTCTATTCCTTAGGGAATCTAGAGGCAAACTTATACTAGTCCAAATATATGCAGATGACATTATATTTGGGTCTACTGAAAGCAGCCTTTGCAAAAAGTTTGCAAAACTTATACAAGGTCAGTTTGAGATGAGTAGTATGAGAGAGCTGAAGTTTTTCTTGGGTCTCCAAGTTAAACAGACTGAAAATGGTTTATCCATATGTCAGTCCAAGTTCACCCTAGAACTCATAAGGAAGTATGGTATGGATTCATCCAGCACCATGAAGACTCCTATGGGGTCAAGTATGTCTCTTAGCAAGGATGATGCAGGGAAACCTGTAGATGAAACCTTGTATAGAGGGATAGTTGGCTCCCTATTATACTTGACTGCTAGTAGACCTGACATCATGTATGCTACATGTGTTTGTGCCAGGTATCAAGCCTGTCCTAAAGAGTCTCATTTGACTGCAGTCAAAAGAATATTGAGATATCTAAAGGGCACTCCCTATCTAGGCCTCTGGTACCCTAGGAATGGAGATTTTGATCTAACAGGTTATACAGATGCAGACTTTGCAGGATGCAAAGAGGATAGAAAGAGCACTACTGGAACCTGTCAATTCCTAGGAGGAAGACTAATTTCATGGAGCAGCAAAAAGCAGACTAGTGTGGCTATCTCCATAGCTGAGTCAGAATATGTGGCTGCAGGAAGTTGCTGTGCTCAACTTCTGTGGATTCAACATCAGCTAGAGGACTATGGATTTTAGGTAAGTAGAACTCCACTTTTCTGTGATTCTACAAGTGCTATTTCAATAGCTAATAACCCTGTATCTCATAGTAGAACAAAACATATTGAGATTAAATATCACTTTCTTAGAGAACATGTAGAAAGAGAAGATATTTCACTTGAATATGTTAAAACTGATAATCAGATAGCTGACATGTTTACTAAGCCCCTAGAAGAAGCTAAGTTCAATAGGTTCAAAATTGAACTAGGAATGATAAACTTAGACTAAGTTTACAGAATAGAAAATTGGCTAAGTAAAAAGGTGTCGACACATAGACAAGTCTATGTCGACACAGAATAGTGGTGTCGACACTTCAGGAAAAAGGTGTCGACACATCTAGGATGTCAGTGTCGACACTTCAGAATGTTAGTGTCGACACATGTCCAGTAGGTGTCGACACATCCGATATGGTGTCGACACTTATGTTTTACTCAGTATTTACTAAGTAAAGTCTCGACAATGTGTCGAGTTATGTTGTGTCGACACATAACCATGTGTCGACACATAATATCTGTTGACTAAACTTGTGTCGACACATGTGTGTCGAGATAATATAAGTCAGTGTCGACACTTATTGCCAGTGTCGACACATGTTCAGATAGCTGTCCCGCCTGTTCATCTTCAAAATTAGACAGGTATAAATAGGGTTCTGTCTTTGTTTGTCGACACGCTTTCAAAGTTTCGAGACCAAAACTACTGTGTCGACACCTCTCTTTTCTCAAGACAAATTCTACAAACCCTAATGGCACCTAAGCTTGAGGAGAACGTTAACGAGGGCTATGAGCTAGTGTGCGGCGCATTCGACGATACAGATGCAGAAATCCAATCGGTGATAACCCTAGTCGCCAATTCTGGACTAGAATACTTGGTTTCAGAACCAACAAAGATTTGGAAAAAGGAAGTTCTTGAATTCCTTAATGGAGCTGCTGTAGATGAATCTGGATACAGAATCAAATCCAGAGTTCATGGCTCTAAGGTCAAGATTTCACCAAAAAGTCTGAGGAAGGTACTCCAGCTACCTAAAACTCAAGATGAAGAGGAAGTGACTGCATCCAAGACCAGGGAAGCTCTCACCTGGTGTGGACTTGACCCAAAGATGAAGATAGGTTCTGTCTTTAACAGGAAAGGCATGAACAGTCAAGGAAAATTCATGTCTGAGATTGTGGGCAAGGTTATTCTCAGTAAGCCTGGAGGGCATGACAGGGTGTCTGCCTCTATGTTTGAAATTATGACAAGAATAATCTTTACTCTAAGAACAGACTGGTCACTAGTGGTTTATGAGAAAATTAAGGAGAGCTTGAAGAAGCCCAATCTGAGCAGAATTATAAGTCTCTACCTAGCTGGTTCAATACCAGAGGTAATGAGCACTGCTGCTGGAAGTAAGATTAATCACATGAGGAAAATGGATCAAAGGATCTTTTCCAGATGAGACAGGGTATTGTCCAAAGAAATGCCAACTCCAGAGAAGCCAGTTACTAAGAAAGATTCTCCTCCAAAGAAGAAAAGTAAGAAAGCTCCTGTGGCACAGGAGTCCTCCAGTAGTTCTGGGAGTGAAGAACAAGTTGTCTTCACTCCTGATGACCATGAGGAAGAGGCTGCAGAGAAGACCCATGCTGCTCAAGACATTGCTGAGATCCAGGGGGAGCTACCACAGGCTAGCCCCATCTACAGGGATCAAAGCCAGGGGGAGCCTCCAGTTGTAACAGAACCATCTACACTGGACAGTGAGCAAGCCACCACCATTATACAAGAGGTACTCATTGACCTAAATACATTGAATTTTTCTATAGTAGATTCTGATTTGTCTGATGTCCATCAGCAAACTCAGCTAGATACTCAAGTTCCAGATGTTGTTTTAGAAGACACATCTGCTGTAGTTCAAGATGATACTTCTCAAGTGGTGGAAGAACCAAGAACTTCTCCTGCCCAGTCTCCACCTGAATATACAATGGAAGATTTGTTTCTAAATCTAGATCAAGAAGATTTTGATATGGACAAGGATGCTGCTGCTGAAGATAAGAGTGCTGCTGCTGAGGGGGAGCACATGACAGTTCTGGAAGAGCCTATTAGGCAAGAAACTGAGAAGGCAACTGCTGTGCAAGCTGACAAACCTCCAAGCCCTAAGGAAAGGGTTGAAATAGCCAGCACTTCATAATCTGAAGAAGATGAGGCTGCAAAGGCTAAGAAGAAGAAACTCTATGTCTTCAAGAGGAGAAGTCAGAGTTATAAGAAAGCCTTGCAATCCATTGCCCCACAGCCTATAGTTCAGCAAGCTCCAACTGCTGATTATAGTGCTTTAATGGTTGCCTTACAGATCAAATTGGATGAGCAAAGAAAGGCAATTGAGACATATGTGGATGAAGGGCACAAGACCCTACAGTTTGATCTTGCACAGGAAATAAAGTCTATAAGGTTTGAGATGAATCTCAACAAGAAGGAGATGACAGAATGCTTCCACAAGGGTGGAAATGCAGTTGTGTATCTGGCTACACACCAAGAGAAGATCAAAGCACAGGTAGATGATATAGCATTAAAACAAGGATATGTACTGGAAAATCAGATAAGGATGAATGACAATCTCACTGATTCTCATAATGCTATCATCACTGAGTTAAAGAACAAGGCTGAAGACCCTTCTACCTCTATTGCTGCTGCTAAAGCTGGATTTGACAAAGTCTTTCAAGAGGAACTTTCTGCTGTCAAGACTGCCATCCAAGCCTCTCAGAAAGTCATCTCTGAACAACTTACAAAGCTGAAACCATTCTTTAAAGAGGGAATCAGGTATTTGGATAGTCAAATAAGGTTTCAAAAGGATGATGTCAGAGACCATATGGCTCGAGAAGTCATAAAGGGGGAGAGAGTATTAGTCAAAGCTAGCTCTGACCATGCCAAATGGATATCTAACTCCATCAGAGCTACACTGGGCTATCCTCCACTCTGTGATGATGATAATTGTTGGGTATTGTATCCACAATGTACCTGATTTGAAGAAGCCCCTGGACAAGCTAAGGTCAATAGACAATGTATTTGATAAACTCTTTTAAGTTGTACTTGCAGCTCCTCCACGCTAAGTGCACACCAATGTCAGGGTGCAGTAGGTCAATATACACGGGTCTGCACGACGTAATCCCTCGTTGAGCAGATCAGTGTGTTGGCCTACGTGTACTCTCTCTATTGGAGTGCACTTACTTTCAAGTACAGGGTCGTTCATATGCAAGAGAAGACAAGGAGCATGGATGGGTCAAGGAGCAGCTCCTGGGTGGAAGACGAAAATTCGTCCAAGGAAAATTCGACGAGAATCACTAGTGATTCTCGCCGAATCGACGAGAATCATTAGTGATTCTCGCCGACCCCTTCTGGCTACCTCAAAACGATGCCAAGTAAGATTCGGCGAGAATCACTAGTGATTCTCGCCGAACCAGTGGTTAAGCAGCTCATGAATACCAAGTGAAAATCGCTGAGAATCAATAAGTGATTCGGCGAGAATCACTAGCGATTCTCGACGAATCGTCGAGAATCACTTGGTGATTCTCGTCGATTCGTCGAGAATCACCTGCGATTCTCGCCGATTTTCACTTAGCGTTTTCTCGGGATGCTGCTGGACCGGATTCTGCCGCTGGACTAGTTTGAACCGGATTTCGGGGTTATACCTGTGGGACCCACAACGGTCATATTGTATGAGTCTACGGTGTATAAATACATGGGTATTTTGAATAGTAAAAAGGGGGAATCAGAAACCGAGCCGGGACGTAACCCTAAAATCGCGATTCCTCTCCGTCGCCGCCGTCGCGCTCGGGCAAGTCCGTCGCCGCTGCTGATCGCTCTTCTTCCCGATCTCCGGCGACAGAAGCTTAGCAAAGCTTGAGTCTCACGTGTCTATCCAGAGATCTCTTGTCTCTCGATTTGTTGATCGGGAAAAACTTCCCCATCCGAATCGATCGAGACGACCGATCCTCGTGTGACCGTTGGTAGACCTAGCTAGCTTCGCTACGAAGTTTGGATCTCCAAGTTCAGCAGCCACTCATCGTCGTCGCCGCCGATCCCGAAGCTAGCCGCCGCTCGTGTTGCCGCCGCCGGTTCCGGGGAGATCCTCTCCAAGAGAGACCAAGGTTGTAGACTCGTCGTTGACCTCACGAACACGTCGTCACACGAAGAGGAACACCGTAGTCTCCAAACGAAGTTTGTATCTCGTGTACATTCTAATTTACTTTTGTTGTAAAGGAACGATTGTTCCGTGTTGTAAGGGTTGGGTGCAACCCGTTTTGTGGGAGTGTTGACTCTCACGTGTGGAAGGGTTCCTTCCGTTAGTGCAGGGATTGGATCTCAATCCCGTTGGAGAAGTGACCGAGTCGTCCCTTGTTGGGAGATAGGTCGAAGGGGGAAAGTGGATGTACCCAAGTCGGGGAACCACTATAAATTGCCTGTGTATTCTGTGTGCTGTGCTTTTTATTTTTATTGTGCAGGTACATTCGTAAATTCCGCAAAAGCGCTACACGTCACCTATCCCCCCCCCATAGGTGCACATTGCTGACACTAGGTGGACTTTCAAGTGGTATCAGAGGGAGGTTACTCATCAAAAGGTTAACACCTTGAGTAGAATCCTGCCACCAGTGTCAGAAGCATGGAGCTGGATTATGAGATACCGCCACTCAAACTCCCCGCATGCACAAAGGATTATTATCCCATCTGGAGAATGAGAGTGTCATTTCACCTTGATGCTATCGATCCTCGAGCATCCTTCATCCTGGAAGAGGGTCCGTTTATTCCCATGAAGACCTCCGACTCTGGGATCCAAGTGCCCAAATGCATTGCAGAGATGTCAGAGACAGAACTGTCACTATTTAACTTGGACGAGAGGATTCGTCAAATTATCTTGGATATCTGGTCTGGAGCTTCTCGCTCTAGATTAGCAAAATGTAGGACGGCTAAATCCATGTGGGTGATGATCTCAGAGTTGATGAGGGAGTTAGAGAAAGCTGGAATTTGCTGTCAACCAGAGGAGGAAGCCTATGTGGGGGTCCTAACCTCTGAAGATGATGGCAAGCATCTCTCGGACAGCATCAGAGCTCCAGTGTTCGTGTCTGAGACTGAAGAGACCAGTGAGGAAAGCAGCTCTGATGAGGATGACGCAATGGTCACTGGCTCGAATGACAATAATGCTGAAGAGCAGGTAACTTCCTCATCCTGCCCCATCTCCTTTGAACTTTCTGAAGACAAGAACTGCTTTCCTCCAGAAAATGTTGATTCCTTGAAGAGAGCCCTTCAGACAAGCAACCTACTTGCTGAGGAGCAAGCTCAAGAGATTGCTCGACTGAAGATTTTGTTGGTTCTCCAATTGGCGTCCAACAAGGTCAAGGACTCTCAGATCTCAGCTCTAGAGAGTAGTCTAGAGAATGAGAAACGAATAGTATCAAACTTTTCCAAAGTTGATGCTATAAAGAGAAAGCAAGAAAACGGGTGGATCTCCCGGATTATCAATTCGTGGAGAAATGGGGAAACGGTATTCCGACCCCCCACTCCAAGCAGGATGGCAACTCATCATGCCTTCAGGTATGACCATAGGAATAGTCGTGGTCACTGCAAGGGTGATCTGTCCCCATGTGAAGGCACCCAGAGTGCAAGGGCTGTCATGGCCACCCATGAGAGAATACCTAAGGCTCCTTCTGAGCCCTTTGTATTCTCGGCCACTGCCCAGACCCGACATGAATCGACTTGCATCAGCTCTCAGAAATCTTCTCTCCACCCTAGGACACAGGGCAGGGGGGTTAGAAGTCATGCTGTAAGTTCTCATGGGGTCTCAGGAAGGGGGCTGTCTGAAAGGAAGGCACCACTTCCCAGACCTCGTGACGCTCGCTGCATGCACTCTTTCCACCCGTCCACGTGTCACGGTGGAAGAGGCAGTTCTGGGAGCCGATCCAGACCTATGCCGTTTGGACCTCGGCTCATGACTACCTCAGTCACAAGATCAGGTCAAAAACGGAGATACAACATTCACGAGTGTTGGTGCTGTGGCAAAGTGGGGCACTTTGCCATCGACTGTTGGCACAACCCCTCTGTACCAAAGGCAAGGGCTTATCCACATTCTCGGGACAGAGGTAGTCTTCCAGACAGGTTTTCTAAAGGAAGGCAGTTGCATGCTTATGCTAACAGAACCTAGGACCCAAAATGATTTGGGTTCCTAAGGTAAAGTAATTCTTTCTTGCAGAGAAGTCTAGGTCCCCGTGAATATGATGGGAACTAGACAGTAGGTGACTCAAGACTAAGTTGGAACAAGCGTCTGCAATAACTGATATCTACGATGGCTCCAAGGACAACTGCAGGGAGCAGGGATGACAGGAAAATCACCTCTGGGACGTGTCAATTCCTCGGTAGGAGGCTTATCTCATGGAACAGCAAGAAACAGAATTGTGTTGCAACCTCCACAGCAGAGTCAGAGTACATCTCGGCAGGAAGCTGTTGCGCACAACTTCTATGGATCAGAAACCAATTAGCCGACTACGACCTTCAGTTCAAGGAAGTACCCATGTACTGCGACTCCTCCAGTGCAATTGCCATTGCCAACAATCCGGTGTCGCACAGCAGAACGAAGCATATTGAAGTACGCTACCACTTCATTCGGGAGCACGTGGAGAACAAGGATATCTCTCTCTGTTATGTCCCCACGAACAAGCAGATTGCTGATATATTCACAAAGCCCCTAGACGAGGCCAAGTTCAATCTTTTCAAGACTGAATTGGGGATGCTCAATTATGAGGAATGAAGACTACAGAAGCTCCAGGCTCGTGCAAGAACTGAGGGGGAGCAAAGAACTCCAGCGTGAGTACAGATGCAAGAACTGAGGGGGAGCAAAGGGTCAAATGCTACAGACCCCGATTTGTAGAAGCCGAAAAGGGGGAGATTACCTTCTCGGCTAAGGCTAAGGTGGCTCCAAGCTTGCTCCCAAGAAATTGGTATTGGTAATGGATAACTCACTCCACTCACTTTTTAGTTTATGATTTTATTCTCATTTGCTCTATTCACCTTAGCTTGTAGGGTTTAGGCTTCTTCAAATAGGGGGAGATTGTTGGGTATTATATCCACAATGTACCTGATTTGAAGAAGCCCCTGGACAAGCTAAGGTCAATAGACAATGTATTTGATAAACTCTTTTAAGTTGTACTTGCAGCTCCTCCACGCTAAGTGCACACCAATGTCAGGGTGCAGTAGGTCAATATACACGGGTCTGCACGACGTAATCCCTCGTTGAGCAGATCAGTGTATTGGCCTACGTGTACTCTCTCTATTGGAGTGCACTTACTTTCAAGTACAGGGCCGTTCATATGCAAGAGAAGACAAGGAGCATGGATGGGTCAAGGAGCAGCTCCTGGGTGGAAGACGAAAATTCGTCCAAGGAAAATTCGACGAGAATCACTAGTGATTCTCGCCGAATCGACGAGAATCATTAGTGATTCTCGCCGACCCCTTCTGGCTACCTCAAAACGATGCCAAGTAAGATTCGGCGAGAATCACTAGTGATTCTCGCCGAACCAGTGGTTAAGCAGCTCATGAATACCAAGTGAAAATCGCTGAGAATCAATAAGTGATTCGGCGAGAATCACTAGCGATTCTCGACGAATCGTCGAGAATCACTTGGTGATTCTCGCCGATTCGTCGAGAATCACCTGCGATTCTCGCCGATTTTCACTTAGCGTTTTCTCGGGATGCTGCTGGACCGGATTCTGCCGCTGGACTAGTTTGAACCGGATTTCGGGGTTATACCTGTGGGACCCACAACGGTCATATTGTATGGGTCTACGGTGTATAAATACATGGGTATTTTGAACAGTAAAAAGGGGGAATCAGAAACCGAGCCGGGACGTAACCCTAAAATCGCGATTCCTCTCCGCCGCCGCCGTCGCGCTCGGGCAAGTCCGTCGCCGCTGCTGATCGCTCTTCTTCCCGATCTCCGGCGACAGAAGCTTAGCAAAGCTTGAGTCTCACATGTCTATCCAGAGATCTCTTGTCTCTCGATTTGTTGATCGGGAAAAACTTCCCCATCTGAATCGATCGAGACGACCGATCCTCGTGTGACCGTTGGTAGACCTAGCTAGCTTCGCTACGAAGTTTGGATCTCCAAGTTCAGCAGCCGCTCATCGTCGTCGCCGCCGATCCCGAAGCTAGCCGCCGCTCGTGTTGCCGCCGCCGGTTCCGGGGAGATCCTCTCCAAGAGAGACCAAGGTTGTAGACTCGTCGTTGACCTCACGAACACGTCGTCACACTAAGAGGAACACCGTAGTCTCCAAACGAAGTTTGTATCTCGTGTACATTCTAATTTACTTTTGTTGTAAAGGAACGATTGTTCCGTGTTGTAAGGGTTGGGTGCAACCCGTTTTGTGGGAGTGTTGACTCTCACGTGTGGAAGGGTTCCTTCCGTTAGTGCATGGATTGGATTTCAATCCCGTTGGAGAAGTGACCGAGTCGTCCCTTGTTGGGAGATAGGTCGAAGGGGGAAAGTGGATGTACCCAAGTCGGGGAACCACTATAAATTGCCTGTGTATTCTGTGTGCTGTGCTTTTTATTTTTATTGTGCAGGTGCATTCGTAAATTCCGCAAAAGCGCTACACATCACCTATCCCCCCCCCCATAGGTGCACATTGCTGACACTAGGTGGACTTTCAATAATGTTGCTGAATCAGGGATTCAAAATGCATATCTTGGAGGTGAGCAAGCAGAAGTAGCTCAAGTGATATATCCACCTCCAGACTTTGACATGGTTCAAGCAGATGTCAGCACAATGTATAACCCAACTGAGGGCAAGGCCAATGTTCATATTGAGAAGGTTGTTCAACCTATTTCTGAAGCTCTGCAAGAGGCTATGAACAAAGAAGAGGAGACAAGGGTTTCCAAAAAGAGGTTTAGGGAACAAACAGAACAAAAGCCAGATTTTGAACAGTGGAGCCCTACCTCTAGAAATATAATTTTAACTGCCTGGAAAGCTGCCAAAGACAACATGAATGACAGGAACAAATGGTTCTCTGAGGCAGAATGGAGAAAACATGAGATCAGGCAGGAGGCAATAGTACAATTCAGAAGGAAGGCTAAGATGGGAAAGCTACCTCCTACTGCTGTGGAGCCTAGCAAGTACTTCCCCAAGCCATATCACTATTTTGAGAGACAGAAAATCAAAGCTGAAGAGCTGAAGAAGAAAGATTTAAAAGGCAAGAAGCCTGTTGATACTGAAATTGCTAAAGCCCCTGTCAAAGCTCAAGTCCAACCTGGCAAAGGCATTGTTATCAAAGAACCTGACCAGAAATAGATTAGGAATTGACTTGAAGATTGTTATAATCTTTTGAATGTTAAACATTTTTGTAAACTGCTGAAGATGTATTAGAAAAATGTTAGAACAATATATGATAAATATATTTCATGATTGTTCTGAGAATATGTCTATTTCTTGTTTGATCTGCAATGTTGAATGCGTATACATGTGTGAAATATTACATGTTTATGTTTACCCTGCTGTTTATAATCTTCTTTACATCATTCTGTAATTTTTAATTTTGAATGATGTATATCATTGACTAAGGGTTATGACTTCTCCAAATAGGGGGAGATTGTTGGGTACATTAGTCAAATGTACCTGATTTGAAGAAGCCTCACCCAACTCAATGATATACATCATAATGTATTTGATGTATGTTTGAGTTACTTGTGCAGGTTAAGAAAGTACTGGACTGAAGCAAAAAGTTTCTAAGTCCATGTGTCGACACCCAAAGGGAAAGTGTCGACACTCAAGAAAGCTTGTGTCGACACCTAGACAAGCAGTGTCGACACTTGGAGTCATTGTGTCGACACCTGGGATGCAGAGTCGACACCAGACAAAAAGTGTCGACACTTGGAGCTGTGTCGACACTCAGTGAAGAAAAGTGCAGACAGAAAGTGTCGACACAAGGAGCTGTGTCGACACCCAGTGAAGCTCTGTCTATACCAGAAAGTGTCGACACTTGGAGCTGTGTCGACACTCAGCAAATGTCTGCAGAGTTTAAGTACAAGTGTCGACACTCAACACAATGTGTCGACACTATGCAGAAGAGTCAGCACTTGAAGTAAGTGTCAACACTCAACACAATGTGTCGACACTCAACAGAAGAGTCAACATTTGAAGTATGTGTCGACACCCAGAACAATGTGTCGACACACAGCTGAAGACTCAACACTGGAAGAAAGTGTCGACACATGGAGCTGTGTCGACACTTAGCAAAGAACAGATAGAACAACAAATTATTCTAAGTACAAGTGTCGACACTAAGGGAATGTGTCGACACTCAGCTGAAGTCTCAACAAGAAGAAGGTGTGTCGACACAAGGAGCTGTGTCGACACTCAGCAAGTATCGACATTGAAGACTCTGTGTCGACACCAAGAAGCTGTGTCGACACTTGACAGATTCAACACAAGAAGATGTGTCGACACAAAGGAGATGTGTCGACACTTAGAAGAATTCAGCAAAAGCTAGAAGAACAAGTACTTGTGTCGACACTCAATTTCAGTGTCGACACATGCAAAAGAATCTGTGTCGAGACATACAAGGAATTGTGTCGACACCTTGTAGACTTGTGTCGACACTTACACAGCATGTGTCGACACTTGGTCTATAAGTGTCGACACTTAAAGACAGAAAGTCTCGACACTTACTGACTGTTAGAGATTTTCAAGAAATGACTGGTTGACATGACAGCTGCCGTTCCAGCCGGTCTACAGCAACTGTCAGAGATGTCAGAAGTCAGTTATGGACCGGACCAGCCGGTTAGCATGAAGAAAGCCTATAAATAGGCACCTACAGTTTACAGAAACAGTAGTTCAGAGTTGTTGAAGTTGCTGATCATATTGTTGAAGTAATCATTAAAGTGGTACTCAAAGTATCAACACAAGAAGATCTTGCATTCCAAGTGCAGATCTAAGAAGTTGGAGAGAGAGGGCTCCATCCAAGAAATCAGCCTCTGGAACTAGGCTGAGAAGAAGGATTCAGATTGAATTCTGGATCTTAAGTGGCAGAGGTCAAGGAATAACTGCAGAGGATTCAGTCTTATTCAGTTCTACTCAAGAAGTTTTGAAGAAAGCTAAGTCAGAGTGAATGTAGCTGAGTTCTTCCAAGAACTCATCAAGAATCTCTCAACTCCCCTCTTATCTTTCTGAGTTGTAGAGTTATAATTTGTAATATCTTTTTAACTTGTAGGATCCTTTGGATCTGAGTGATTTGTAAGCCTATAATTATAAAGGCTGAGGGTAGGGCTTGTTAGCCTGAGTGTAGGAGATTGTGATCTCTGAGTGTAGGCCTTGTTGGCTGAGTGTAGGCCTTGGTTGGTTGAGTGTAGGCCTTGATTGGCTGAGTGTAGGCTTTGGGATAAAGCTGAGTTGTAAGGCTTTGAGCCTGAGGTAGGAACCAATTTGGGTTCTAAGACAGTGGAGAAGTTTGGCCGAATCTAGTACACTGCTAGATAGGCGAATGGGGAAAGTGGATGTACCCATATCTTGGGGAACCACTATAAAACACTGTGTGCTGTGCTGTGATTGTGCTGTGGATTAGCTGTGTATGTTTTGTTATTGCTGTTTGCTGTGCAAAAGTAGTTAGAAATCTGTGATATAACTGTTTGGCTGCCAACAAAGTTAGAAAAGGATTAGGTCACCTATTCACCCCCCTCTAGGTGTTTAGGTACCATATCTTTCAGCCCCACATGCTCTCCTCCTGCAAGTGCTCTGCGTGCTCTCCTCCGCCAAGCGCCCTATGCGCTCTCTACCAGCAAGCGCCCCACGCAGTCTCCTTTTGCAAGAGCTTCGCGCGCTATCCTCATGCGAGCGTCCTGTGCGTTCTCTACCAGCAAGCGCTCAGCACGCTCTCCTCCAACAAGTGCCATGCGCGCTCTATACCAACAAGAGCCCCGTGCGCTCTCCTCATGCAAGCGCTCCGCGCGTTCTCCTTTTGCAAACGCCCTGTGCGTTCTCTACCAGCAAGCGCTCTGTGCGTTCTCCTCCAACAAGCACCCTGCGCGCTCTTCTCCAGCAAGCGCCACACATATTCTCTACCATCTAGCGTTCCGCACGCTCTCCTCCAGCATACGTCTTGCACGCTCTCTACCAACAAGCGCCCTGTGCGCTCTTCTCCAGCAAGCGCCATACATATTCTCTACCATCTAGCGTTCCACACGCTCTCCTCCAGCATGCGTCTTGCACGCTCTCTGCCAACAAGCGCCCCACACGCTCAAGAGCAAGCGCACCATCCACCGATATGACAACTGCACCAGGCTTCTCTAAAATACAATCAGAGGCTAGACGCAAGGGATAAGGCTCACTAAAGGCGCCCACGAGCTTCAAGCCCCAAAAATCAGAACGAGTGCAGCGAGCTGCTCCCGCCTCCAAGAACTATCAGAGGACTTCAGAATACAACGAGCACATCGCTCCCCGCAGCAGACAAAGAAATAATTTGCTATGTGAGTGGTGACCTGTCACCCTCCGTGCCCTACTCTTTCTCTCACCTCCAAAGTATAACGAGGAGCAGCCCGTCGCTATCAATTTTTCAAGCAAGTTATAACCCAAAGCTGATAGTGGATTTTGATCGGCATAGATCCAATCACGTGATTTTTTACCCGGTTGAGGGGTTTTTCCATGCTAAAAAAATATTATGTGTACTTTCTCTTTCTCGGTGACTGTGTGCACGCTCAACCACTCTGCGGGCTAAGACGGTTCAATTTAGTCCGGTCTACCAGGAGCCTCGAGCGATCCTTAATAAATATATACATATGGAGGAATATCCGGTCTAAAAGTCATCCGATCATTTGTATAAATCTACATCAAAAGAGAGTAGCTAGGGAGAATTGAAAGAAGCAAATATGTATAGAAGCGCAAAATTTCTACAATGTGAAAAAGAACAATGAACCGAAATTTACGACCATCCTTCAACTATTTATGCACATGTCTGCATATTGTCAACTCGGAGTTGTCTAACATTCCTAACATTTACAAACAAACACTCGATCTTTCGATGACCCCAACCAAAAACTGTGCCAATATTAAGAAAAAATGACACCAACATAATTAGAGGAACCTACCCTCTATGGCAGATTGCCCTTAAAAAATACAAATACAATCCTTATGGCAGATTATAATATGACTAAAAGAAAATGAAACCGATATGCATTTCCCATTCGACCGCACTAGCTCCCAACACTTCCACCCCCACTTGCGGTTCGTGGTGCTTCCGCTTGATCAGAATCCGTGGGTGACTGAGGAGGGCATCAAAGACTTCTTTAGGGACCTGCGGTTAATAGGGCATCAACAAGTGTTCTGATGTTGTTGGGGCTTCTTCGGCTCGAGATGACTCCGGTGACTTTGACGACGGAAGGGGGAGTTTGTATACAGATCAAATTTATAGGGGATGTCTTTGTAATTTGAAAACATAGAGGGGATGTTCCTGTAATAACGCAAACTTGTAGGGGAGGTCCCGATAATTAACAATTTTCCTATTTCGGGTATCGACAACTGTTCTGATGTCGCTGGGGCTTTGGCTCGAGACAACTCCGGCGACTTCAACAACAGAATGGGGAGTTTGAAAACGGACCATATTTATAAGGTTGTCTTTGTAATTTCAAAACATAGAGAGGATATTCCTGTAATAATGCAAACTTGCAGGGGAGGTCCCGATAATTAACCTTATATATGTATAATTATCAGGACCTCCCATGAGAGTTTGCGTAATTACACGTTGCACCCCTCTATCCTTCAAAATTACCTTTGCTTCTCCTTCAAGTTTCCCCAGTTTACAAAAAAGCCCCTTCCGTTAGAAATATAATATTTTCTAATATTTCAATTTTATTTTATTTTATAATGATTCTAGATTCATTACAAAGAGTAAAATGCAACACACCCTTTACAATGAGTAATAGTAGGATATCATAAAATAATTTGATATATTTGATCACTTTTCATCTATATTTTTAAAGAAAAAGATCACATATTTCAACATTAAATAGTATAAAATTGAGCAAATAAAATAATTTAGCTGATTTTATTATTTTTTTCATTCATATTTCTAACATAAAGTGCATTTTTGTAAACTAGGAAAACTTGGGTTGCAACCTATAATTATGCAAACTCCCAGTGAAGGTATGATAATTAATTAACCCTATGTATATATAAATCTCCATCACTATCCCCACATATATTATCCTCTCAGTATGAAGGGAAAGAAAGGGGGACAAAGTATGCAGTGGAATAAATATAGGAGGCCATGGATTTGACACCAACAAAGGAAAAACAAATGATCTTTATGTATTCATATTTTTAGTGTTGTTGAGTGGGAACTTTATCCTTGACAACTAAAGGAGGGGGGGGGGGGGGGGGGGGGGGGGGGGATTTGGGATAAACTTATTGGAAGAGGCATAAAACAAACTTATTGGAGGAGGCATAAAACATCATGTCATATGGATGCATATATACCCATCCCCTAGCGAGTGCTGCCCTCTCACCATTAATTATTCCACGTTCTGAGGCTTTGGATTGAGGTTTTGTTTGACACAACAGTAGCAACTGGAGCTAGAAGTAACTGATTTGCAGCACAGAAAAACCATATCTAAGGCTAAAACAAACTTATTGGAGGCATAAAACATCATGTCATATGGATGCAATATATACTCATCCCCCAACAAGTGCTACCCTCTCACCATTAATTATTCCATTTTCTAAGGCTTTGGATTGAGGTTTTGTTTGACACAACAATAGCCACTGGAGCTAGAAGTAACTGATTTGCAGCACAAAAAAACCATATCTAAGGCTAAAACAAACTTAGGCTCCGTTTGGGAGGACTTATTTTCACCGGTCAAGCGGTCACGACCGGATGAATAGGGACTTAAATTAAGTCCCTATTCATCCGGTCGTGACCGCTTGACCGGTGAAAATAAGTCCTCCCAAACGGAGCCTTATTGGAGGCATAAAACATCATGTCATATGGATGCATATATACTCATCCCCCAACGAGTGCTACCCTCTCACCATTAATTATTCCATTTTCTAAGGCTTTGGATTGAGATTTTGTTTGACACAACAGTAGCAACTGGAGCTAGAAGTAACTGATTTGCAGCACTGACAAATCATATCTTTCAAACAGTTTCATTGATTTTCTCACAACTCTATAAATCAGATGATTTTTTCACCACTATGTTTTTTCAGTGCTGCCTGGACAGAAAAGTGGATTAATCTGTTTTACATAATGACTGTGTGATGAGTGATTTTATATTAAGATTACTATAAATATAACATAAATTATTTATACATTAAAATATTCATATATTGAAATATTTATACATTAATTTGTAATTCAGTTATAGAATATGTAATTTAAAAATAAAAATCAAATTAAAATCTAATTTGATTTATTTATATATTAATTTATAGCTAGTGCTGCCCTCTCACTATTAATTATTCCACTTTATAAGGCTTTGATTAATTTCTTTTTCAATGGTGCATGTAAGAATCTATACACTATAAACATTAAGCACCAATGGGTTGTAGAGAAAGGGTTAAGTGCATAAGGTTGAATGAATTTTTCTTTTTGGAGCGCTTTTGAGATCTAGGGGTAATAGATTGAGGGCTCTTTTGTTGTTATGATCCAACCAATTAATTGGGTGGGAGAGAACCAATAGTTTTTATTTTATTTTATGAGAGCGATTCATCCTTCCCGAACGCAATATATATGCATAGAACTCTCCAATATTGTACTGTGATCTTCAAGTGCATGTGTTTATTAATCCCCCTTCTCCTATACAACGATGGATCTTTGTGAAATGATAGAATCACTCCGATGAGAATAAATTAAAAAGAAGGCGTTAAGAGACTCTCTTGGCTCAACCCTAGACACTGTAAGATCATTTCTAAAACCCGCACACTCTAACCGTATTACACCATAAATGAATATCTTTAAAGACACACACACACACACACACACACACACACACACACACACACACACACACACACACACACACACACACACACACACACACACACACACACACACACACACACACACACACACACACACACACACACACACACACAC
The DNA here is from genome assembly GCA_039583875.1 of Platanthera guangdongensis. Classification (NCBI taxonomy): domain Eukaryota; kingdom Viridiplantae; phylum Streptophyta; class Magnoliopsida; order Asparagales; family Orchidaceae; genus Platanthera; species Platanthera guangdongensis. The sequence goes on from CM077150.1 coordinate 272,817,248, forward strand.
ACACACACACACACACACACACACACACACACACACACACACACACACACACACACACACACACACACACACACACACACACACACACACACACACACACACACACGAGTGCTTCGCCCGCCTGTGCCCGCCCCCAACATTTTTGCGATAGTACCCGGCCAACGGCGCCTGCTTCGCCCTCCGACCCCTCCCCCGATATTTTTTAATCATGTAATTTTTTAAATAATTTAAATTTAAAATACTATATTTATATTTTTTAATTTAAAATATTATATGTATTTGTTTTTGTTAAATATTTAATTAAACACATTTTAAATATTAATTTTTAAAATTGTTAAAAATTATTTTATTATATATAATATATTATTATTAATTTTTTATAATAATGAAAACTAAAAAAATCTAAAAAAACCCTAGCCTCCCCTATCCACCGCCCGCCTACTCACGTTCCTTCCATGCGGCCGACGGCGGGCTGACAGGTGCCCACCGGCGGGTTCGCCGGACCCCGGCAAACTCGCCGGGGGTTGTCAAACTCTGCTCCTCTTCCCTCTCTTTGCATACCTCGTCCAACCATTTGAGTCGCGTCTTCCTTACCACCCTTCCTTCCCACTCCAATTCCGGCACCTGTTCCACCTCTACCACCTAAACCGACTCTTCTTTGTGTCTACACTCGTCGTACTTCGGCTTCTGGAGCTCTACAACAGCCCTCCTCCACCGGTGTTATCACGCGGACTGACGATCCAGCATCAACATCTACTGCTCACCCCATGGCAAATTGTGTTTTTCTGCATCGCCTATTTCACATCTACGCAAGTATGCTCTCTCTCTCTCCTCCATTTTTATCCCTAACTCGGTGTGGGAGACTCTTCATCCCAAACTACGAAAGTCCTGATTCCCTCACCCGTTCCACCCGAACTCACATTCCTTCCACGCCCGCTCGCCGCCGGACAACCATGCACACCATGCATGGGAGGCGTTAGCCGTGCCCGCAAACCATGCATGAGGTGCGGATATCCGAACCTCCCCCGACGTAACCAAAATCGTCATCACCACAAATCGCCTTCGCCGCCGCCGCAAACCGCAATCGTCGTCGTCACAAACCACAATCGTCGTTGCCACAAACCGCCATCACCGACGCTGCACCAAAACCGCCGCCCCCGCAAACCGCCATCGCCGTCGCCGCAAACATCCATCGCCGTCGCAGCAAACCGCCGTCGCCGACGCTGCACCGAAACCGCCACCGCCGCAAACCGTCATCGCCGTCGCCGCAAACTGCAATCGTCGTCGCCGCAAACCGCCATCGCTGACGCGACACCGAAATCGCCTCCGTCGCAAACCGCCATCGCCGTCGCCGCATACCGCCATCGCCGTCGGCGCAAACCGCCATCGCCGACGCAGCACCGAAACCGCCGCCGCCGCAAACCGCCATCGCCGTCGTCGCAAACCGCCATCGCCGACACCGCACCGAAACCGTCATCGCCGCCGCGCCAACCAGTATCACGTGTCTTCGGCTTCTAATTCGTGGACTTGGTAGTGAGTTATTATTTGACTTAGACTACTCTGTTGTTATGCTAGAACATACACATACGACCTAAAATAAACTATTTATAGGAAAAAAATGCGAGCGGAAATTTTGGGAATTTAGGAAAAAAATGCTAAAATTTGTATCATTTTGAATATGAATATCCAATTGTGAGGTGTGAATAACAATTCAATACATATATTAGTATAAATAAACAAGAACAGAACGTGTTTAAACCGGTGGATATAAGCTGTATAATGAATCAATGCAGTGCTCCGAACATTTTTGTTTATAGTTAGGATTAAAAGAGCATTAATCAAAAAAATATTTTCCAGGCAGAAAATAAATCAGAAAATAAATACACAAAATCCAGCAATAACACCAACCCTTAATTCCTTCCTAAACCATACCCAGCCATTGATAAATTCCCCACTCACCTGCACTGATCACCTCTCACCGCCAGCCGGCCGCCTCCACCGCCGCCATGTCGAGGAAGAAGGTGAAACTCCAGTGGATCTCGAACGACGCCGCTCGCCGCGCCACCTTTAAGAAGCGGCGCAAGGGCATGATCAAGAAGGCGGCGGAGCTCAGCACCCTCTGCGGCGTCAATGCCTGCCTCATCGTCTACGGCGACGGAGAGCAGCAGCCGGAGATTTGGCCTTCCGCCCACGACGCCGCCATTGTCCTCTCAAGGCTCAAGCGGTTGCCGGAGATGGAGCAGATCAAGCAGATGATGAACCAAGAAGGTACAAAAAAACCCGAACCGGTTCACCTCGAACCGGTTCACCAGAATAGAGCGTAATGCGCGAGTAATTTTTGGGTAGGGGTAGATTATATAAGAGAGGTGAGGGTGAAATCTTGTCCACCCAATCTTCTATCGAACGGTCAAAAACACGTCATGTCCGCTCGGATTTTCAGTCTTATTTTAAAAATGCATTTTTTATGCATAAAAAAAAGATCTTAAAAGATTTGTAAAAAAATTCTAATTAATATATTATTATTATTTTTATTTAAAGTAATTATCTTTTTCTAAAAATACATTTCAGGAATTTCACCTCCACCTATCGGGATTATATATATTTTAAATAAAAATAATAATAATATATTAATTTTCTAAAAATACATTTCAGGAATATATATTTATGTATTATGAATGGATTTATATACATGCAATTAGTATGTGAATGGATATATGCATGAATGCATGTTTATATCCAGGTAAGAATCGGATCCGAACTGAATCAAACGGTTCGAATAGGTTCTAAATAGATTCGGTTCAGATCTGGTTCCTATAATATTAGAATCAAAAATTCGGTTCGGTTCCTAGTTCAATAGGTCGGGTACAAGCTCAGAACCGAAAGGAGAATAAAAATTGAATGCAAAAGAAAAAAATGAGACAGCAGTTATACTCTCATGACTTAATACCTGAAAATGACTGAGAATATAATTATATTGTTAACAAAAATATTTTTGAACTCGTGTAGATGTATGACTTCAATGTTACAGAGAGATATGATTTAATTATTTGATACATTGATAGTTGCACAAAAAATAATAAGTTGAAAGAGTCAAATTTTAGGCTCTATTTGTTTGGGCGTTTCGGTGCTTCATTTTGGGCAAACGCCGCCGGAACGCGGGTAAATAAATGAACCTCCGGCGGCGTTTGCTCCGTTTCCACCTGCCCGCCTTGAGAAACTTCCCAAAAAACTCCGTTTGGAGCAGCTACCCCCTCCCTCCGTTTCGAACACTCCGTTTCCACCCGCCACCACCGAAACAAATGAAGCCTTAATTAAATTATCTTGAGATATAAGTAGAACCGAACCCAAGTGAAATGTTCCTATCCGGTTCTTTACATATGACTATCCACACCCCATTTTGTTTTTTTTTTAAAAAAAAAACTTTACTCGTATCACTTCTTCCCCATTTTGCGGAAGCCGCATCCCGTCTTCCTCTTCGCCGAGCCGCTCCCGTCTCCGACATCTTCCTCGCGCCATCTTACTCTATTAGCTGTCTCACGCACATCACTATGAGATATTTTCTGGCGCGTGAAAAAAATATCGGCGTGCGGGAAGGAAAAAACAGGGTGCAGTTATATTTTCGGATTGCGGTTAACAATGGGGTGCGAATAGTCAAAACAGAGTTGAGGTTAACAATCGCCTAATTTAACCTCAATTTATATTACATATGGTAATAATGCCCAAGATCTGTTTAAAGACCAGCGTCGAAGGAGGTTCACACGGAGGGGATGTGTCAAAACAGCCCAACATAAATATACAAAAAAAGACATGCTATCGGTCCGCTCGTATTTATAATAGGCCCTACTTCTCATTTACTTGACCTGGGTTTTGAAATGAAAATGAGCGTAGTGTTTCAAAAAGATCCACATAATTTTGATGATATAAAGATTATATTCATCGTATAAAACTATAGTCGTTATAATTTCATTCGACGTGCAGGCTTCATGCGGCAAAGGCTCGCAAAACTACAGGAACAAGTTCGCAAGCAGGAGCGAGAGAACGGCGAGCTAGAGACGACGCTTCTCTTGCGCCACGGCCTCGCCGGGAGAAGCATGCACGGAGTGGCAAGCAGAAGCCAGCTCGCGAATTTGGCCTGGCTCATCGACCGCAAGATGTGCGAAGTGCGGAGGAGAATTGAGAGCCTTCGTAGGTCGTCGGTGATGCCCCCGCCAGAGGCGGTCAAAAAGGAGGCGGCGTCTGCATCGCCTGCGCCGGAGGCAAAGGAAAAGAAGGCGCTGGAGGCGGCTACTGAGGAGCTGCAGCCACAGGAGTGGCTCCTTCCTTTCTTTGAGCATGGGAACGGTGCATGGCTTGATGCCTGTTTTCTAAAGAACTGAACAATGTGGGACCTCCCCTCAAAATTGGCCTAATTATAATTTGCACCATTATAACTTTCGAAATTATAAAAACTTCCCTCTATATTTATATTTCATAATATTCATACACAAAAGTAATAATTTGAAGTTAATTGTAATTTCGAAATTTTGGAGAAGTGCAAGTTGTAATTAGTTAATTACACAAACACTTATGTGTGTGTATAAATATATATATATATATATATATATATATATATATATATATATATATATATATATATATATATATATATATATATATATATATATATATATACCATATATATATATATACCATATATATATATATATACCATATATATATATATACCATATATATATATATATATATAGGGTATATATATTATACGTGCACGTATAATATATAGGCTGTACGGGCAAGTCATTTTGGGGGTCAAGATGGTCTCAAATCGAAAAGTGATCAACATGAAAGTTGTAGATCTCAACGAGACGAACAACTTTCATGTTGACCACTTTTTGATTTGAAGCCGTCTTGGACCTCAATTTGGGCCCCGAAATCGGGGGCACCGGTACTGTAGCAGTTCCGCCGCCCTCGATTTCGGGACCCAAATCGAGGTCCAAATCGGCTCCAAATCAAAAAGTGATCAACATGAAAGTTGTTCGTATCGCCGAGATCTACAACTTTCATGTTGATCACTTTTCGTTTGAGACCATCTTGACCTTCAAAATCACTTGCCCGTACGCCCGCACAGTATATACCCCCTATATATATATAGTATTTATATATAAGCACAAAAGATATAGTTATATATCTTGCATCTTATTAATGAATTAATTCATTGACAGTGATGTTATAATATATAAGCCTCTTCAATAAATACTAAGATTTAGGCAATTTAATTAAAATTTTGAGGGAATTAATTAGGCAATCAATATTGTGATTGCAGTCTTAATTAATTTTTGATATATAGAAATTAACTTAAAATTTTATTCCTGGAGATTTAGGGAAATAATTTATAAATAAATTACCTTCAATACTGCCTTTAAGAATATTGTTTGAGACCATTGTGGCGGTAGAAAAAGTAGTGAAAAATTAACGGTGGGATTAGAGCTTCCAGAAAATCAGTGATAGAAAAAACAGCAGGAGAAAAATGCGAATGTTGATATATGAGAACAGAAGCATGAAAATGTCAAAAGTTCATTTTAGCAAGAAACAGAGTTCATCAAATATATGAGTATCTCGCCTAGTCGCCTACCTGACGAGTATGCGAGGGGAGCTCGCCTATGCTCGCACAGGCCTTCCGCGATCTTGAATGCTGAATCTGACTTCTGCCTTGACTTGTTGACCTTGACCTATGCTGACTTGGCTGTGGTAGGACCCACTCTCGACGAATACGGGTTGTACAATCAACCTACTCATTCGTCGACCATTGAGCAACAAACTATTAAGATGTTCTCAATGAGAACACATTTTTTTTGGAACAAATGATTCTTTGGGCAATAGACTATTTTTCAAACAACGTTCACATCGAGAACCTCCTCGAATTACGACGTTTCCACATCACAAAGATTTTTGTAAAATGATTAGGGTTTTCTCGAGCCGATGAATTTTGACTATTTACACGTCAAAAAACAGTGCACGAATGAGGGAGAAACGACTTCGATAAGGTGAGACGTTAATTTTTTTTTTGAAATTCCTGGATCCCCTATTTGCACAACACATGAAGTACTCTCACGAGCAATATAAGTAGCGTTCACCATCATTTGGATTACTTTGCAGTTTGCACCATAACTCTGCAATATTGTCGGCTCCTTCAGCACCTTCACTTACCGTATGCCATTCACTAATTGATATGCTACTTGAGAATAATTATGGAATTGATTCGTATCATTCAAATTCAAATCCAAATTCGGATTCAAGTGACATTCAAAAACGAACGCGAATAATATTTTCTTTATTGCTAAGATTCATAAATAGTTCGCGGATAATAGCAATATACAATATATATGAAGATGATCCCGACCGTCAATGGAAGTCTATTTGGTCCTTCATTTTAAGCGAATTCAAATTCGAATCCAAGCTTGAATCCAAATCCAAATTCAGAATTTTGGGACGAAACCGAATTCAAATATTAGAACAAATATGAATCTAAATCACCGCATTTTATACCAAATTTGGATTTGATTGAAGATTTATTCGACTCGATTTAGTCCGTGAACACCCCTGTGGATGACATCCTACAAGGATACAAAACACACTAATATGACAAGGACCAAAAGTCTATAATTCAAGGTGATTGTTAACCGCAACCCGTTCTTTTACTAGTCGCACCCCAAAATCTCCAAATATTTCGCGCCTTTTCAAAATACGCCTTGTACATGCAATATCAGGAAAAGTGTTCAACACGAAAGTTGTAGATATCAACGAGATCTACAACTTTCCTGTTGATCACTTTTCCTAAAAATGCATGTACAAGTCGTACTTTGAAAATATGCCCATGTTTTGCGCCTTTTCGAAAAACGCCTTGTACATGCAATTTCAGGAAAAGTGTTCAACACGAAAGTTGTAGATCTCGTCGATATCTACAACTTTCGTGTTGAACACTTTTCCTGAAATTGCATGTACAAGGCATATTTCGAAAAGGCGCGAAAAATTGGGAGATTTTGGCGTGCGACTAGCCAATTACGGGTTGCGGTTAACAATCACCTTCAATAGAAGCCACAAAAATCATAACAAAATGCCTCTTTTAAGTCAACATCAATAAAGAATCTATAGTTCCAAAATCTCTTTATCATACTAACACCGCATTATATTCATCAATATCCTAATTCATAATCCAAATATTACATAATATAAGCTATCCAAAATATAGTATACACATAAATAACATAAAGATTAAGCAACTTAGACTAAGATTTTGAGCACATACTCTTTACTTTTATTAATATTTTAATTCTCAAATGTATACTTACTTTCCCCCTCCTACAAATAGCCAAATTGTATTTTCCACATGCAGAATGCACCCACAAGCAAGTGCGCACACTCGTACGCGAGTGTGCACACATTCAGGTTCAATTGAATGTAACCCAACAGTTTCACCTCAAAAAAACCCGAGTCCACATTATTAGCCCATTTTTATCAGCATTGGAATGAATAATAGACGCACATTGTAATTGCCAATGAACTTGATGCCGCCTGTGCAGCAGAGCAGGAATAAATGAGCTATTTCTTTCTCAAAACATCGTAAAATGCGGAGGGCCGCTTCCTCGAACCATAACAGAGTTCCTGCAGAAAGAAAACCAGAACCAGTTTCATATCGACACGAAGAAATTTCTTAACTCGCTCTGCGTATTACTTGACTTTCAAAAGAACTGGTCAAATGATTGTAACGATTTCAAAAAGGAATGTAAGCCGCAAAAACAACAACAGCAACAACACTCAACCTTTATCCCACTATAATGGGGTCGGCTATATCGATCCTTTGTCGCCAATGTGCCCTATCTTTTGTCATAATCTCACTAATGCGTAAGTACATGTCTTTCCTTATAGTTTCATTCCAAGTTTTTATTGGTCTACACCTCCATCGTTTAACATGCGTAGTGACTAGACTCTCACAACGCCTAACAGGTGCCTCTAATGTAAGCCGCAGAAAAAGAAAAAAAAATCTCCGCTACAGTTTACAAAATTTGAATTGGAGATCAAAAACCTCCTCTTCAGTTTACAAAATAACAGGCTGCACCTTTTTTTCTATTGGAATTATAAAAGGGAATTATTATTGGTACTCCATAAATGAATATTTGTAACTCATTGATATTTGTACCCGAAATGGATATTTGTACCCATAATTGATATTTGTGCCCATACATAATAATATTGAGAAAAACGATGAGATCCCCTGAGAGGCGTTAGCCGCGCCCGCACACCATGCATGAGGTGCGGATATCCGAACCTTCACCGACGTAACCAAAATCGTCGTCTCCACAAATCGCCTTCGCCGCCGCGCCAACAACCATCATCGCCGCTGTCGCGCCAACAGTCATCGCCGTCCCCGCAAACCGCTATCGCCGTCCCCGCAAACCGTCATCGCCGTCCCCGCAAACCGTCATCGCCGTCCCCACAAACCGCTATTGCAGGCCCCGCAAACCGCCATCGCCGGCCCCCCCGCAAACCGTCATCGCCGTCGCCGCAAACCGCCATCACCTTCGCCGCAAACCGCCGTCCCCGTCGCCGCAAACCGTCATCGCCGCCGCTGCACCGAAATAGCCACCGCCGCCGCAAACCGCCATCGCCATCACCGCAAACCGCCATCATCGCCGCCGCAAACCGCCATCGCCGCCGCTGCACCGAAACCACCGCCGCCGCCGCAAACAACCATTGCCGTCGCCGCAAACCGCCATCGCCGCCGCCGCAAACCGTCATCGCCGTCGCCGCAAACCGTCCTCGCTGACGCTGCACCGAAACCACCGCCGCCGCAGCAAACCGCCATCACCGTCACCACAAACCACCATCATCATTGCCGCAAACCGCCATCGCTCACGCTGCACCGAAACCGCCGCCGCCGCAAACCGCCATCGTCGTCGCCGCAAACCGCCATCGCTATCGCCGCAAACCGTCATCTCCGTCGCCGCAAACTGTCATCGCCAACGCTGCACCGAAACCGCCGTCGCCGCAAACCGCAATCATCGTCGCCGCAAACCGCTATCGCCGACGCTGCACCGAAACCGCCGCAGCCGCAAACCGCTATCGCCGTCGCCGCAAACCGCCACCGCCGACGCTGCACCGAAACCGCCGCCGCTGCAAACCGCCATCGCCGACGCTGCACCGAAACCGTCACCGCCGCCGCGTCAACCGCCATCGCCGCCGCCGCACCAACCGGTATCATGTGTCTTTGTGGCTTCTAATTCATGGACTTGAGAGTGAGTTATTATAGGACTTAGCCTACTCTATTGTTATGCTAGAACATACACATACAACCCGAACTATTTATAGGTTGACCGACGGCGAGGAGATGAGCGGAAGGCGCGACGGAATAGAGCGCGTCACAGACGGCGAGATATTATCGGACCGCCGGCGAGAGACTGCGAGCGGAGCGGTGAAAGTTCGGCTGCGGGAGTTTAGGGCTTGAGAGAAACAAAAACGAAATTTGTATTGGGTACAAATATCAAGTAGGTTTAGGGAAAAAATGCTAAAATTTGTATTATTTTGCGTATAAATATCCAATTATGAGGTTTGAATAACAATTCCATTATAAAACCTCCTCCGTGAGTTTACATTTCATAACATGCACGAAAAAGATTCATGCAATTTCAAAAGATAGAAGGGTGCAACATGTAATTATACAAACTCACAGAGGAGGGTTTGGATAATTAACAGGATCACTATTTGGGCGGTGACTTTACCTCTACCGCGGAAGCTACACGCAGAATCGTAGCCTCTCCCCATGGACGGCCAATCAACTGCAGGCCAATAGGAAGCCCTTCTTTATCATGCCCAACCTGCATGATAGAGCAAGAATACTGATTTGCAGTTTTTCATTATTTCATTAGCAGAAAACAAGCATACATGTGATTCTACAGGATCAAATGGAATTCAACAAAGGCATATAAAGAAAGGAATTATTAGCAAAACTTTCACTGGAATTATTAGCAAAATTACAGGTTGCACCTCTCTTATTTTTGAAATTACAAAAGCCTCTCTTGAAATTTACATTTCATAACATCAATGCAAAAAAATACCCCCTCGAAGTAAATTTTCAGGGGAGTATTTTTGTGCGTGGATGTTATGAAATGTAAGTTTCAGTGGAGGTTAATGTTACGAAATATAAACTTCAGAGGAGATTTGGCAATTTCAAAATTATGGGAGGTGCAAACTGTAATTTAGCAAAGGGAGATCCCGATAAATGGCCCTATAAAGAAATAAACATATCATATGAATAACTATATCAAATTTGTATTTCTAAAGCACAATGTATGTCTGGTGGAGTTAATATTTACATGGGTACAGTGGTAGGTAAATTGGAGGGGTGAGATGCCTTTGGAATTTTGTACTTCTGTTGATTAATATATGGTGATTTTATTGAAAAAGATTGAAGTCGTGGTATTATTTTCTTTCACTCGAGACAGGGTCTCTATACCAGGTGTTTTGTTCGTGATTTCAGGGGGTATTCATGTTTGGCATGTACCAGTCCTAACTCCTAACCGAAATCTTTGGGGTTGATTCGGGAATAGTTTTTGCGAGGAATATTAGGGCACCCATGCGGAAATGTACATGTGCAATAGCTAATCGGATGGCTTTTTAAACTTGGTTTGAACATTACTATTTGTTTATGTAATCTTGTGCCCTTAATAAAGAATCTGGGCCCTTTCACAATCAACCAATTGGTTTAATGATGAATGTTTTTGTTTTAAAATTGCTTGGAAGCATGAGGCACAACCCTAGGCTTACCCAATTAGAAATTAATTAAACATGTTAAGAGGCCAATTACCCTACATATAAGGGGATACGTGCTATAGAGAGAAACTCATGTAGTATTGTGCACGCAAAGGTCCACTAAGAGCCCCTTCATCCACATCTAACTGATTTTAGGTTGACGGCTTATATACTAATTGGTTTTTTGTTTGGACACCTAGACTCTGTTTGGCATGGTGGTGTAGTTTGTGAACTTGATGGTTATGAACTGTGGTTTGTGAACGCCCGACCTCACCAACTTCAACCACTTTTATGCTTAAAACTAGTTTTCTTTTCTTGGTGGCGGTCATAACTATTGTCTTGCCAAACATACATTTTATGATGGTGACGTTTTTGTCCAAATTCACTGGAGCAAAAAAATCGTGCCAAATGGAGCCCTAAGGAACAAAATGCAACAGGTTGTGAACTCTACGCTTATTTTTTCAAAATTATAAATACCTATGTGCATATTCTTTGCAAAGAACTACAACCAATGTAAATGCAAAAGTACCAATTATTGTTTGGTTATTTTTTTAATTGAGCATAAAAAAAAGTCAGTTTTAAGGAGTAATATGCAACAAATCATCTTTTATCTTATTGAGAGTTTCCGTCCTTGTGCTGGACGAGAGAATTCTCGACTTGTACGCAGCTTCGACTGAGCGAAAGTATGCTTATCGAGGGTTCTTCACCACATGCAAGTCACGGAAATTGAGACCTCCGTAAAATTTCCAAATTTTCAAATTTTGTTCAGCAACAGCAGCAGGGTTACCCCTTCAAGTTAGACTATGAAAAATGAATTGCAAGGGATCGATAAACTTATTGCTTACAGGAACAGATATAGCAGGAAGGCCTAGAAGATTCCCCGCTAAAACAAATCGCATGAGATAACCTACAAAACAAATCCCCCTATTAATTGCATATGCAAGTATATAATCATAAATCATAAAAGTTTAGCTTTCTTCCAATCAGAAGCTGCCATGCACCTAAAATTTCAACCTTCTTTAGTGTAACAGTTAATTATTGCAGCGTAATTCAAAATTTGAGGATAGATGACAAATAAAGAATTAAAGAAATACCCACAACTTTCGTCCTAAATTATATGTTTTTGGTGTAGTTTTGTCATCCCCAATAGGACATACAAAAGCTTCATTAACCTGTTGATGAATTTTATTACACCCATCCCGATGAGCCACTTGACGAGTTTTCCTCTGTGGTAGACATTCGTTCTAATGTCGATGTCTTAGGTATTCATTCGAGTGATCCTCGTATTAGCGAAGAATTTTCTTGCATACTGTTTAGTAAGTCTTGTGATGAGCTATCTCTTATGGGAGACATTTGGCACGCCATAGAGCCGTACCTTAGTGCTAAGGTCTTGGGTAATCCTCTGAGTGCTTGCAGCATGCTCGACTAATGTTTTTACACTCCGTGCAAAGAGCTTCCCAATAAACCGTCCATTCTTAGGGACTTCCCCCAACCTAAAGAATTCTGCTTCGTAAGTTTGTCAGTGATGCGGTCCCCCGACCTAGATTTGGTGATCAGACCTGAAGAAGATGACGATCTCCAAGGTTTGGTAGAACCCATCTTGAATCCGGTCGGTGCTATGGTTGAAGATTGGGAGAAGAGAGGAGGGAGAGGTAAGAGCGGAGAAGAGAGGTAGACGAAAAGAAGTAGGGAAGGGAGAGGAGGATCGTCCGGGGGGGGGGAGGCTCAATCGCACAAATCGACGGAAGCTGAACGTAGCTGCGGGTTGCTAGGGATTCCTTCGGGAAGGGATAGAGAGAGCGAGAGAATTAGAGAGAGAGAGAGAGAGGGAATTAATTCATTCATGCCAAAACCCAAAGTCCAACCAGTTCATAACCCGGTTCCACAAACGCGCCCCCCAATTGGGCTTAAACACATGAGACAATTAAAAACAACAATATGAAATAAAATTTAAGACATAAGGCAGCCAACAAGCCCCTCATGCGGACGTGGGTGGCGGTCGGCACTGATAAGTGCGGCCCCAACGCGGATCAGGCTCGTCATGTGCTGTAACATCATGTGTCGTAACATCACCTCCATTGTCGAAAGATAGTTTGTTCTCAAGCTGGGGATGAAATGTTGACTAGAGGAGAAAGCGGCGGAGGTCACACGAACAACTTGAATTGTGAAATGTGAAAGACATCATGAATCCGGGCACTCGGGGGTAGGCCGAGGCGGTAGACCACGTCTCCAATGCGCTCAGTGATCTGGAAAGGGCCAAAAAACTTGGGCCTCAACTTGTTGGGGGTCAGTCGGGTAGAGGACACTTGGCGGAAAGGGCGGCGCCGCAACCACACCCAATCACCACCGACAAGGGTGAGCTCGCGATGCCCCCGGTTGTAAGCAATTTTCATACGTTGTTGTGTTTGCAGAAGACGGTTCCGGGCTGCATGCAGAAATTTGTCTCGACCTTCCAATTTTGGGTCAACGACCGCCAAGCGAGCCAATCCACCCATATAGGATAAGAGGCGAGGGGCAGGGGGGGGGGTGGTTCCTGGCCATAGGTGAGGCGAAACGGGGTGGTTTGCAACGCGGTGTGATAGGCAGTGGTGTAACAATATTTGATCCAAGGAAGCCAGCGTGGCCAATCGTGGGGTCGGTCACACCGCAAGTACATTCCCAAAGTGCGGTTGACCGCCTCAGTTTGCCCATCGGACTGAGGGTAGTATGCAGAAGAGAAGGATTTTCGGCATGCCATGTAACCCGAAGATCTCCTAGAAGAAAACAACGCCACGTTCTCAGTAATGAACGGCCAAGCCAAAGCGATAAAATGGGCTCCCTTCGAGAATCTGTCCACGACCACCATCAAAACGGACTTCCCGCATATAGAGGGCAACCCTTCCACAAAATCCATGGAGAGATCCGCACAAATTTGTGTAAGTACCGGTAGGGACTGAAGTAAACCGTCCGGAAGGAGATGGTCGACCTTGTTTTGTTGGCACAGGACGCAGTTGGCAATGAAATCATAGACGTGCTTGCGCATTCCCTTCTAAAAGAATTACATGCGGAGGCGTTGGAAAGTGCAGTGAACGACTTCGTGGCTGCGAGAATGGACTTCCTCTAAAATGGTTGGAATGAGAGGAGATGCCACGTCCACATACATCCGAGTGCGGTAAAAGATCAAACTGTCGCGTGTTGTCCACTGGTGGTCCGTGAACCCTTGTTCCGCACGGTAGCAGGGTAGAGGAGTTCGACTGAACTGGGAGAATTTTGAATCTCCTGGTGAAGCAGGGAGAGGAGGTACTCCGTTGGAAAAGAGATGGCGAGAATGGAGGCATTCGACGGCGTGTCCCGGTGAGAGTGTGTGTCGGCAGTGCGGTTGAGCACACCGGCTTTGTTCTTCACTTGGAAGTCGAATCCGAGTAGTTTGCTCACGCACTGTTGTTGTGGCACAATATTGAGCCTTTGTTCAAGCAAATATTTGAGGTTGTAGAGGTCCGTCCATATGATGAAGGGCCTCCCCCATAAGTAAGGGCGCCAATGCTGAACGGCCTTTGCAAGGCCAATGAGATCCTGTTCATAAGCAAGAAATTTGTGCTGATGTATGGTGCTCGGCCGACTGAAATAGGCTATGGGATGCCCCTCCTATTGTAGCACCACACTATAGCCGACGTCGGAGGCGTTACATTCCACGTAGAAGAGAATGGTGAAATCCGGTAGACGGAGGACCGGGGCGGAAAGCAAAGCAGCCTAGAGTGAGTGGAAAGCCTGAGTAGTGGCGTCCGTCCATGCAAAGACATTCTTCCGAAGCAGCGCAATCAAAGGAGCGGCGATGGTGTCGTAATCCCGGATGAAACGACGGTAATATCCCGTGAGGCCAAGAAAACCCCGTAAGTTTGTGATGGTTGCGGGCGGGGACATGACGCCACTCCTTGGAGTTTTGCCGGGTTGGCCGACACCCCCGAACTGTCCACAACATGCCCCAAGTAAGTGATTGACCGCTGGCTGAAAGAGCACTTTGAAGCTTTAAGAATCAAGTGGTGCGTGCGCACCAGGCTGAGGACGACATGGAGATGTTGTAGGTGCTCCTCCCAAATTTTGTTGTACACAAGAATATTGTCAAAGAAAACAAGAACGGATTTTCGGAGAAGTGGTTGGAATACCTCATTCATCAATGCTTGAAAGGTAGAAGCCGCGTTCGTTAATCCGAACGGCATAACCAAGAATTCAAAAGGTTCGTGGTGAGTGCGGAATATAGTCTTTTCCACATCAACATCCTCCATCCGAACCTGATGATAGCCCAAAAATAAATCGAGCTTGGTGAAGAAACACGCCCCATGTAACTCATCGAGAAGTTCCTCGACCACCGGGATGGAAAATTTGTCCTTGACCGTGATGGCGTTTAATGCACGGTAGTCCACACACATGCGCCACAAACTATCTTTCTTGTGCACCAATAGGACCAGAGAGGAGAAAGGAGACACATTGCACCGAATGAGTCCTTGTTGACCCCATCAACTTGGTATCAGAGCTAGGTATCTTTTGGAAGGGGCAACGGTAAGGACGCGCCACTACCGGAGCCGCCCCTGGAAGGAGACAAATGCGATGGCCCTGTCGCCGCCGTGGAGGAAGGCCCAAGCGTGGGCTGAATATCTCGGGAAACAACTGCAGTTGGTGTGTAAGATCTAGAGGGTGGTCGGCCGACTGCCGGGGTGGAGCTGCTAGAGGCTCTGTGCGAACCAAGGAGGCGGGGAACTGTCCAGGGGCCTGTCCCTGCCACTGTATCAAGCGAGAGCCCACCTGCCATGATATAATCAAACGATTGAAATCCCACGTGAGGGGTCCCAAAGTGTGCAGCCAACAGACACCTAACATGATGTCAAAATCACGGAGATCTACCATGAAGAAATCGGTATGGAACAAGTAGCCATCCACGTCGAAGTCTACGCGCCGACAAATGCCTGGGCATGACATTTGTTGGCCGTTATCGACTGCCACCTTGACGTGACTACGGGCAACGTACGTAAGGAAAAGCCGGATGGATCTGTCCTGCCGAATGAAGCTGTGGGTATTGCCCGTAACCATGAGAGCTAAGAGTGGCGTCCCCGATACATCAATGTACAACTAAATGGTGCACCCTTCCTGCGGTCTGGCTAAGGCATGTAGAGAGAGTTGCGGTGTGCCTGAATCGTCAAACTCATCATCATCATCGTCCGGTGGATCGTCGATCTCCAACCAGAATAGGCGTTTGCACCGATGGCTAGGTGCGTAAAGCTCATCACAATTGTAACATAGACCCTTCTCGCGGTGGGCGACCATCTCCGGTCGGGACAGACGACGACGAAAAGTAGGCAACTGAGGTTCGTCCCCACCCGGTGGCTTGGGAGGAGAAGAACTGGATGGTGGCCGTGGACTGAAAAAATCGTGGCGGCCCGGAGGCAGTCGATCAAGTGTGAATCGACATTCGTATGAACGGGCAAGGCTCATGGCTGTCAAGAGATCAGGTGGCTTTTGAA
The DNA here is from genome assembly GCA_039583875.1 of Platanthera guangdongensis. NCBI lineage: Eukaryota > Viridiplantae > Streptophyta > Magnoliopsida > Asparagales > Orchidaceae > Platanthera > Platanthera guangdongensis. Next base: position 272,833,549 of record CM077150.1, read on the forward strand.
ACTCCACGTCCCAAAGTAGACGGTCGGGTAGCCTGACCGTAAAAAGAGGAAACTACTGTGAAGGTAACACTGAAGTGGCATGGGACAGCAACACCTGAAATTGTTCCAAGTATGTCTCGATGGAGCCGATGTGCTTGAGGGGTATGGGATTGCCAAGAGGGTTGCCCGACATTGCCGGTCCAAAACGGAGAGTGCATGACGCCCGAAAATCATCCCAAGAGGAGTCGGGTTGTTCGCGAAGAAATCGAGTGACCCACAGTTGTGCCGACCCAAGTAGATGGACGGAGGCGATTTCGACACGTTTCCCGTCCAGAATGTGTTGATTGGTGAAGAAAAATTCACAACGGGTAATCCACGGAAGGGGATCTTCGCGGCCTTCATAGATTGGAAAATCCATACGAATGGAGCGGGGGAAGAAGAAATTGTCCCCGCGGGCAAGGCTCATGGCTGTCAAAAGATTCGGTTGCTTTTGAAACTCCACGTCCCAACGTAGCCGGTCGGGTAGCCGGGCCGTAAAAAGAGGAAACCACTGTGAAGGTAACAATGAAGTGGCATGGGACAACAACACCTGAAATTGTTCCAAGTATGTCTCAATGGAGCCGATGTGCTTGAGGGGGATGGGATTGCCAAGAGGGTTTCCCGACATCGCCGGTCCAAAACGGAGAGTGCATGACGCCCGAAAATCCTCACAAGAGGCGTCGGGTTGTTCGCGAAGAAATTGAGTGACCCACAGTTGTGCCGACCCAAGTAGATGGAAGGAGACAATTTCGACACGTTTCCCGTCCAGAATGTGTTGATTGGTGAAGAAAAATTCACAACAGGTAATCCACGGAAGGGGATCTTCGCGGCCTTCATAGATTGGAAAATCCATATGAATGAAGCGGGGGAAGAAGAAATTGTCCCCGCGGGGAGGGGCTGAGTCGACTCGGCTAGTTGTCGGAGAGGTCGCATGTGCGGGCAACGACGGGGTTGGAGCGCCTTGGATGGAGTCCAAGCACGCGTTGAGGGCATTCATCTTGTCATTTTGGGTGGCGAGCATAGATTGAAATAGCTCCATGATTTGGTTGGAGGGGCATCCATCGGCCATGGCTGGTGGCGGTAAGAGGGGAGTTGTTGGGGCGGGGGCAGAAGGCCGACGACGTGGCTCAGCGGCGGAAGGGCAGCGGGTAGTCGACGCGGCGCGGTGAGGGCGGCGCGGTAGGTGCCGGCGAGAGGACCGGCGTTAGGATCTGATACCAAGTTGATGTGGTCCCCCAACCTAGATCTGGTGATCGAACCTGAAGAAGATGAAGATATCCAAGGTTCGGTAGAACCTGTCTTGAATTTGGTCGGTGCTATGGTTGAAGATGGGGAGAAGAGAGGAGGGAGAGGTAGAGAGGTAGAGAGGAGAAGAGAGGAGGGAGAGTTAGAGAGGTAGAGAGGAGAAGAGAGGTAAACGAAAAGAAGCAGGGAAGGGAGAGGAGGACCGTCCGACGGGGCTCGATCGCACAAATCGGTGGAAGCCGAATGCGACTGTGGGCTGCTAGGGTTTCTTTCGGGAAGGGGTAGAGAGAGGAAGAGAATTGAAGAGAGAGAGAGAGAGAAAGTGAGAATTAATTTATTCATGCCAAAACCCAAAGTCCAACTGGTTCATTACCCGGTTCCACAAACGCGCCCCCCACTTGGGCATAAACACGCGGGACAATTAAAAACAACAATACAAAATAAAATTTAAGACATAACGCAAGCAACAAGATAGCCGAACCCCTCATGCGGACGTGGCCGGTAGTCTGCGTTGATAAGTGCGACCCCAACGCAGATCGGGCTCGTCATGTGTCGTAACAGTCAAGTCAATCATTTGTCATTTGCATCTGTTGCAACATTTGTATGTGTTATAGAAGACTAGAAAAGATGTTGAGTAGACCCATTATTATGGCCCATGTAGGATTCTGTCTTAGTCCCACGTTGCTTGTATAGTTGTCTGTTTCTCTCCTCTCTTCAATATATATGTACTCATACTTGTATTTTGATATTCAAGAAGTATATATAAGGTTTGAACCATTCTTCTACATGGTATCAAAGCGCATATCCTCTTGGGCGGCTAGTTCCTTTTTTTAACAGCAACCCCTACTTCCCGGGCGGACACCTGTTTACTGCCCGCATTCCCCACTTCTACCCGGGCCGACTCCTGCTTCTGTCCGCTCTCATAACTGTCGGCTCCTATTTCTTTACCCGCCCTCTTTCGTGGTTCCACTTCTCTTCCCCCACCCCCACTGGTTTTTATAGCTTCTCTGTGGGACCCTTGGTCTACTTTTGTCGCGGCGTCTTATCTACTCTTACTACGTTTTACTTGTCGGGGGCTGTTTTTCTCCGCGGTTAACTCTACTCTAACTCATCGGCTTCCTGCTCTTTGATTCGCGCGGATTCCAAACCGCCGGCCTGCTTCTATCCGCTGCGGTCCGCCTCTATCCGCCGCGGCTTCTTCTCTTCTTGCCGGACTTCTCTTGTCGCGCGAACTCTTCTTGCTCTTGCCGCCGCGGTTTCCTCTAGCGCTACCGCCTCGTCTCTTTTTGCTGTGGATTGCTCTTGTGCGGAGTCTTCTTGTCGCCCGGCTTGTCCTTGTCGCTGCGGCCTAGTCTCTGTTGTTTGTGCGGTCTGCCCGCTACTTGCTCTCACTGCGGATTCTTAGTTGCTTGCTCTCACTGCGGATTCTTCGTCACGGTCTGCTTTTGTTTGCGCGGTTTAGCGGCTGTTAGCCGACCTCTTCTCCTTTAACTGCTACAAACTCGGATTCTTAATCGCGGCAGGCTCCCTCTAACCGCGAATTCTTAGTCGCGGAAGGCTCCCTCTAGTCGTTGTCGCCTTGTCTCTCCTTATTCGCGGAGGGCTCCCTCTACCCGCGTAATCTTTGTCGCGTCGGGCTCCCTCTAGTCGCCGCGAGCTCGGAGCCTTAGTCGTCGTCCCTCTAACCGTTGTAGCTTCCCTTCTAACCGCCGCGATTTCATGGCTTCTGAGGATTCTAATTCCACCTCTGCTCTGTCTGCTCGTGTTGCGGCTCCGGTTCCCGAGCTTCGCGATAAACTCCGGATTACTACTATCTCCCTCAGTGGGAAGCAAAATTTCGTGGAATGAGTGCACTCAGTTTGTCGAGTTCTGCCGACAAAAGGCCTTCTTCATCCCCTGACTCGGGTCACTCCTACCGACTCCACTGATGAGTGGCTTCGAGATGATGGCCGGATTCAGTCATGGCTGCTCAACTCCATGGACACCGAGCCCTATCGGATGGCTATGTATCATGGCATGACAAAGGATATGTGGGAGGAGATCCATTCTTTTTACTCTGGGCTGAATAGTTTTCAACACTTGTTGAACATCATCTCGGATCTTCAAAACCTTGATCCCGGGGCTCCCGGTGATATGATTTTCTTTGTTGGTAAAGCCAAGACCTTGGTCGAAACCTGGATCCAACATCAGTCATATACTACATATCTGATTACTCAATGAGCCCAGAAAGAAGCTGTCGGGATTGCGATGATGATGTCCCGAGTTCCCCCTCACCTGCACCGTGTTCGGGCCCAGATTCTCTCATCTACTACCACTCCATCTCTGTCAGATGTGTGCTCTATGCTTCTGAAGGTCACACCGCTCCAGAATGCCCATGTTACTCTCTCCCCAGCTCTTTTACAACACTCTACACCTGCTCCATCAGCTCGGGGGTCATCAGCTCGTGGGGGACGCAACACATCTAGGGGACGTGACCGCTCTGGAAGATCTCCGTTTAAGTGCACGTATTACAGTCGGGATGGTCATCTTGAGGCCACATCTTGCTGCTCCTGTTATGGCTGAGACTTCCACTTCTCATGCCCTGGATTCTGCAGCCTCTACTCGGGCAGACATTAATGTTCTACGCACTCAGCTCCAACAATTACAAGGGGCGATCTCTCGCTCCTCGGGATCCGTTGCCTCTATTTTGAATGAAGGTATATCTTGTCTCTTACAAGTCTCCCACTGGATTGTGGATTCGAGAGCCACACACCATATTACTTTGCAGCGCCCTCCGAAATATTCGATGATTGCCCACCCAAAGTTCATTACCGTGGCTAATGACAATACCACCCCTGTATCCAACGCTGCTGATATACCTCTCACACCCACTCTCTCTCTCACTTTTGCACTTCATGTTCTAGGATTATATTTAACTTGCTCTCTGTTAGCCGCCTTACTCAAGATATTGATTACTGTGTTACCTTCTCACCATCTACCATTGTTGTGCAGGATCGACAAACGTAGAATATCATTGGTAAGGGGCGGCTGTCAAATGGACTCTACCTCCTCGATGTTCCTCCTTCAGCTCTCTCCGTTGTCTCCACTACTGTCTGACATCGTCGTCTTGGGCATGCTCCCCTCCAGATTCTCAAGAAAGCTCTTTCGGATGTCTCCTTACAAGAGTTTTCTTGTGAATACTGTATATCTTTGGCAAACAACATCGTGTTTCTTTTCATCCTACCTACTTGGAGTGATACTCCATTATCATTCGTACATTCTGATATTTGAGGACCTTATAAAACCCCTAGTATGTTTGGCTATTGCTATTTTGTCACTTTTATTGATGATTACTCTCGCTTAACCAGGTTATACTTACTACGAGGTCGTGTTGAACTAACATCTACATTTCGTGTCTTTTTTATGAAAACTCGTACTCAGTTCTCCTCTCCTTTAAAAATCATTCGCACTGATAATGCTCGGGAATACACTAGCCGGACATTCGCGAACCTACGCACAGAGTTCGACATTATACATCAAACCTCGTGTGCATATATACCTCAACAGAATAGTGTGGCCGAGCAAAAGAATCGTCATCTTCTTTATGTTACTCGGTCACTCATGCTTCAAATGCAGGTTCCTACTCGTTTTTAGAATTTCGCTGTGTCTGCAACGTGTCACCTTATCAACCGCATGCCATCCTCTATTCTCGACTTTGCAACTCTGTTTAATCTCCTCGTTCGGTCTCACTTCCCGTTCCTTCTCACGCCTCGTGTGTTTGGCTATACTTGCTATGTTCACAACCTTGGTCCGACCACAGATAAGTTGGCCCCACGTGCCAACAAATGTATGTTTTTCGGGTACTCTCAGACTCAAAAAGGCTATCTGTGTTATTCTCCAGCTACTGACAAAGTTATTGTCTCTGCCGATGTCACCTTTCGTGAGGATCAACCATTCTATGACTCACCGTAAAACTCTGCTCCTCTACCCACCATACCTCGTCCAACCGTTACAGTCACGTCTTCCCTACGACCCCTTCATCCCACTCCACTTTCGGCACCTGTTCCACCTCTACCACCCAAACCACCTCTTCTTCGTGTCTACACTCGTCGTACGTAGGCTTATGGAGCTCTACAACAGCCCTCCTCCACTGGTGCTATCCCGCGAACTGACGACCCATCATCAACATCTATCGCTCACCCCATGATAAATTATGTTTCTCTGCATCGTCTATCTCCACCTCTACGCAAGTTTGCTCTCTCTCTCTCTCCTCCATTTCTATCCCTAACTCGGTGTAGGAGGCTCTTCTTTATCCAGGGTGGCGTGCGACTATGGAATAAGAAATGACCGCTCTTTGGTCTAACCACACTTGGGATCTGATTCCTCTTCCTTCTGAACAATCGTACGTCCGTTGCAAGTGAGTGTTTGCTATCAAACATACTCCGAATGGGACGGTTGACAGGCTCAACGCCAGACTTGTGGCTCAGTGGTTCACTCAACAACAGAGACTTGATTATGATGAAACCTTCTCTCCCGTCGCCAAGTTGAACTCTGTTCGGGTGTTGATCTCCTTGGTTGTTCATCGTCGCTGGTCGCTCCATTAGCTAGATATAAAGAATGCCTTTTTAAATGGTGACCTTCAAAAAACGGTCTATATGAACCAACCTCCCGGGTTTGAGACCACGGGGGAGTTGATGCAGGACGACGCGTAGGGTTTACGCGTCTGTCGGCTTTTTCTAGGAAACTTTAAATGCATGCAATGATTCAAATTAATTTTGCAACGCTTGAGCGAAATTTGCACGAACTTAAAAAGAGGCAACAAAAATTTAAGACGACACAAATCGCTATTTTGTTTTAAAATTAGAATTTCTTAAAAATGGTTCAGTTTAAATCCGGGGAAGGAAGTCTGCAACTTTCGATTAGTTCCTCTTGTCGTAGCAAAATAGAAATCGTGAACTCCAAATACGTTTCTGTTTGGAGTTTTCGACGTACCGTTTGCTGACGAAACTCGGGCGAAAACTCAACAATGAGTCTAGTAATCCTCCGAGAAAATATAGAGGCGCACACAAAGGAAAAGAAAGAAACAATTACCCACGGAAGAGGCGTCTTCCGTATTCGAAGTCGAGGTCGATCACGCGGGAAACTCCTCGTCACCTTCAATCTCCGCTCCGAGGTCGGCCGCTATCGCACACGGGAACCAAGGAACTTAAGCGCTCACTCACACGAGGTGGTTTCACGGAATCACTCCACACTGTAAGAAAGCCACAATTCTAACAACCTAAAATTTACTCGCCCTCACACTAGAGACTCCACGAAATATCTGTCACTCGCGATGGCTCCACGAAATCTCTAACACTTGATCTAAAAGTCTCTCACCACAGCGACATTAAAGTTCATTGTTCACGGGCAAGCAACAAGCTAACATCGATCACACCTAATCACTATGCATCATCTTCAACTTCACCCTAACACCTACAACTCCTAAAGTAAACTCCAGTAGGGCTAAAGAAAACCATTCACAGCGCTGTAGGAGCAGTAAAATTTAAATCTGATTATACTGTTCATCATCTTCTAAACTCCTAATCACTTACAACAATTACCAGATCTAACACAACTACTCACTGGAGCATCAACTAACACCTACAACACATGGGTAGCAAGCTAATAATCAACATCAAAGTTTTTCACTGTTCATCTTCCCTCTCCCTCGAAAGCTAACAGTAAGCACAACATCATTGTACAAGAATCAAACGCAAAGATCATTCTCAAAATATTCATAAATCCCTTGGACGTGGAGCGGCGGTTGGAGTTACGCTGGATCGTGGAGCTCAACCTTGAGGGAGAAGGGCCTCGTGGCATCGGGATTGATCGTTGAAACTGCTCGACGTGGCTGGAGATCCTCCGGGTGCAGCGACGGAGTCGGGGAGGAAGCATGTGCATCGCGTGCCGCTGGCGTGATCTGGATCCGCGGCTGGATCGGGAGATGAACAGTGCGTCCTTCGTTCTGGATCGGGAGATGAACAGCGAGCCGGGCCAGATCCTCCTTTACCCTAACTTAAACATATATATATATTAATATATGTATATATATATAATAATAATAATAATAACAAAGTAACGTACAATTTTAACGGCTACGCGCGCAGGCGTGCTTTACACACAAAGTTCAAACTGAAATTTTGTCAAAAATAAAAATGCAAAATAAAATTAAAATACGATAAAACACTTCAGGTTGAAAGAGATCTGGTGGGGTGCGGCGTCGGGCATTTTCGTCGACCTGACCTAGGTTGGTATCCACTAGGAGTCTCATGTATGTCATCTTCGGAAATCTATTTATGGTCTCAAACAATCTCCCAGAGCTTGGTTTGATAAATTCAGTAAGGCCGTTTGCGTAGTTGGATTCAAGAGGAGCTCGGCGGACTTCTCTCTCTTCACTCGTCATCAACCAGCTAGGACTGTCATTCTCTTGGTTTATGTGGATGCTATTTTAATTACTGGCAATGACTCCATAGGGATACAATAAATCAAGCAACACTTAAACTTCGTCTTCCAAACAAAAGATCTGGGGGCTCTCTGGTACTTTCTTCGACTTGAGGTTGCAAGACGGCCTGATGGTCTTGTCCTTTCACAACGAAAGTACTACCATGATCTTCTTCACGATGCTGGCTACACTGGGTGCAAACCTGTGGCAACTCCGATGGATGTCAATCACAAGTTATGTGCTCATGGGTCTGACTCTGATTCTCTGCTTACGAACCCTGAGTATTATCAGCGCCTTGTAGGAAAACTGATATATCTGACAGTTACAAGACCTGATATTTCTTTCGCTGTTGGAGTGGTCTACCGGTTTATGCATGCTCCTAAGATCTCTCATCTCCAGGCAGTGGAACGCATCCTCAAATATTTGAAAACAGCTCCTGGACAAGGATTGATATATAAGTCATCCACATCTCTATCTCTTATTGCATATTCAGATGCGGATTATGCGGGCTCCCTGGATGATCGACGTTCTACTGTGGGTTTTTATACCTACTTTGAAGGGAATCTTATTACTTGGCGTAGCAAGAAGTAGCCTGTGGTTGCTCGCTCTTCTGCTGAATCTGAGTATCGTGCAATGACGGCTGTTGTTTCTGAACTCACCTGGCTTGAGGGTCTTCTTGGTGATTTGGGGGTCACCTTATCCTCACCTGTAGCCTTATTTTGCGATAGTCACGCTGCTATCCATATTGCGAAGAATCCGGTGTTTTATGAGAGGGCTAAGTACATTGAAGTTGACTGTCACTTCGTCCGTGAAAAGGTTCAATTAAGGAAGTTAGAGCTGGAGCATGCTCCTACGTCAGAGCAAGTTGTTGACATTCTCACCAAGGCGCTACCTCGACAAATTTATCATCAGTTCTTATCCAAGCTTAGTGCCTACGACTTGTATGCTCCAGCTTGCGGGGGAGTGTTAGGGAATACTAGAAAAGATGTTGAGTAGGCCTATTATTATGGCTCATATAGGATTTTGGCTTAGTCCCACCTTGCGTGTATAGTTGTCTGTTTCTCTTCTCTCTTCTATATACATGTACTCATACTTGTATTTTGATATTCAAGAAGTATATATAAGTTTTGAACCATTCTTCTACAGTATGTCATATTCCGACGTAGGATTATTTTAAATAAACAAATATCTAAAATTTCTAGGACTAATTAAATGAGAGAACAAATATTAAAAGAAGGTGATTGGCTGATGATTAGGTCATGACTTGAGAGGTTACCATTGGGGGAACTATGAATTGAAGTATTAGGCGAATTGGTCGATACATTGTCATGAGAGAGATTGAATCAAATTTCTATGACTTTCATATTCCTAAGCATATGAGTATTCATCAGCTATTCAATATAGATGATTTGATTTTAGATGTTAAGCCGCCTAGTTTTCGAGACAGTTAATCTTCCCTTCAGCTTTGGCTTCTATCTTTACCATAAATGATTTGATTTTAGATGTTAAGCCGCCTAGTTTTCGAGACAGTTAATCTTCCCTTCAGCTTTGGCTTCTATCTTTACCATAGCCTTACCCTTCACCCCTACAACTACTTGCATCATTTTTGGGACCTTAAGGAGTTTCAGTGGATCATGACCTTTAATGGAGACTACACTTTACCATGAGCTATGAGATTGAGGCGACGTGAGAGTTCATGTAGCTACTTCCATTGTTTTGTTGACCTACATTGGGCATGCCAGTTTCCATTCATCAGAGATTAGTGCTTTTGAGCCAGGATGAATGGCGGGGATCGATCGTGTTGTTTGATCAATGTAAGTCATCAATCAAATTCATCGCAATTTTTCATATTTTATGTATTTTTAAATATTTATCAGACCTGTATTTTGAGATTTAGGTTATGTTATCTGATTGTGCAATTGAGGTCTTCAATTAATTTAACCTAAATGCCACGCCTCTATTTATATCTTAGTAGCCGAAATGTGTTACCGAGAGTTTAGCTTTTACAAAGAGCCATTTTGTTTCCTTTACCATTTGTGAAGTCGGGACTACGACGCTGACATCGTGACTTGCCACCCTCACCTCCTGGTGCCGATGTCTACAGTCGCCGCCGTCAATTTCCATACCTACAGGATCCACGCCGCTCCTAATTCAAATGACCCCTGAGTCTGCCTGATAGGTTCTCCTCCACCAAATCTATTAGATAACTGCTCTGCATCCCAGATTCGACCCAACCCCATGCCCGACCCAATCACTCCTACCCCTCCCCCTTATATAGACGAGGGAGTACACACATAATAAAAATAGAAATTATTTTAATTAATAAAAATAATTAATCAATATTAATTAATAATCATTAAGTAATATTAATAAAGTAATTAGTACTAATTAATTATAAATTATATAGCTCTTCATATGAAATGTTCAAGGCAACTCCCATATGCATTCCTGTGTCACATGCAAGAGGACGGGAGAGTGCGTAACTGAGTGCATAAAAGGGCAGCCCGGTGCACAAAGGCATCCCCACGTAGTGAGGGTCCGGGGAAGGGTCCCACCACAAGAATGAAATGTAGGCAAACCTTACCAGACATTTTTGCAAGAGGCTATTTCCAGGACTCGCAAGAGAGGGCATATAAGGAAAAATGGTGTCATTAGATCTTCCACTCAAACATCTATTTGCAAATTAAGAAAAAAAGTAATAGCCAAACACAATTTATAGCAAGGGATAAGTGAGATGTATGATACATGCTCAGTGAACGAGGGTCCAGCAAATATATGGTAAAATAAATGGTATTATATTACTGTTGTACTTACTTGTAATCACATAGTTGGACTCCCCATTTTTAAGCGAGCTTGTGGATATTTTAGGTGCAGTGATGCTGTCATCGAAAGAAGATATCATTACTGTAGATAACAATATTTATCTTCTTTACTAGTTAACGAGGGATTAATGAAATTCCGCCCTTTTCTCCAAATGGAAAATTTGATTTTTTTGTGAAAATGAAGTTTCCTTGAGGAAACAGCTATTTATCACATGAAGATATCGAATGAAAACATTTTAAAAAAATTTGTGTATTACATATCAAGCTCATACAATTTTTGTTTGTATTGGAGTTGGTAAATGAAAGGTTGAAATGAACACTAACAAAAAAACCCAATACAAAAAATTACCAGACTGCCATAGTTTTCTTACAATAATTATGGTGCTAATTTCAACATGAATCCATGAGTAGAAGGGCTGATCCTCAAGAAAAGTCACATTAGCAGATGTAATAAGTTTCCGATCAGTGGGAGCGTACCAAATAGTCTTTCTATGTGTGAGAGTGCTCAACAAACATATACTTGATAGCACGCGAGGCCAATTTGTTCGTGGCAGAGCCAAGATGATGGACAAAGCAAAAACTGTTGAAGACATGGGGAATCAGGGGAAGAGGCGTGTGGAAGGAAAGAGGACGGAGAATAGCTAAAGTTGGGAATGGAAGATGACATGTGATTAATTAGATAGCATGTGGTGGAGACCACAAATTTCCAATAGATCTTGGGGAAATGCATTTGGAACATAAGAGAGCGGGTAATCACGAGGAGGTGACGATTCTTTCGTTTGGTTACACCATTTTGTTGTGGTGTACAGGCGCAAGATGTTTGCTGCATAATACTCAACGTAGTACAAGTTTCCAGAAAGGCGTGACATGTATATTTGCACACAATAACGGTTCAAAATATTTTAGTTGAGCGTGGGAATTGAGTTCGGGTCTCAACAATGGAGTGAAAAACACGTAGTAATTTAGATTGATCGCGTAATAAATACAACCAAGTCATGCGAGAGTGATCATCAATAAATGTAAGAAAATAATGACATCTAAATAAACTACGGAACAAAATATATGAATGCAATAAATCAAAAGGATTAGAGCTCCGAGTAAATTCAGGAAAAGAAAAATTAGGAAGAGCCTTTTACAGGATAGAGAAAGGAGTATGACAGTGACGCTGATACCAATCAATAGAGAGGACAGAGGAGAGAACCGAGGTAGGAAGGTTCAGAGTGTAGAGCCCATTTGACAATCATCCTATACCAACAATATTCCGAGTTCGTCGATCTTGCACCACAAAAGAAGAAGAAGAAAAGGTGATGGAGCAGTCATGATCACGAGTGAGACGACTAACAATAAAGAGATTAAATTGAGAGCCAAGAACATGAAGAACAAAACAGAGAGAGGGACAGAGTGAGACACACATCTCTCGAGCCGTAGACCTGGATGGCGTTTCCATTGGCCACGACGATAAACTTAGGACAAGAAGAGTTAGTGTACCAAGAATCTTCTGAATGGTAATGTAATTCATTGCCCAAGAGTCCACTATCCAAGAGAGACTATTGGAAAAGTATGATGTACCTTCTTTAGAGATAGAGGCGACGGAGCTGGACGTTTGAGAAACCAACCCTCTAAGATACTGGAGTTCCTCACGCAAGGTGTCAAAGTCGGCATGGGAGGTGGTAAGAATATTCAACACGGGAGAACCGTGGCGCTGGGAGTTGGAGGGTGGGGAAGGAACCCATGTTTTTATAACATATGGTCTCAAAATGATTCATCTGACCACAATGGGTACACATGCGAGTGTTTTGGCCCTTGGAGCGATTGCGACAGTCGCGCCCACTGCCCCGAGATCCATGATGACCTCCATGTTGCCCGATATGTGGACGATGAGTGTCCAGACAATGATGGAGTAGGGCATGAGAGAGAGGCACTAAAGCATTTGCGGACAGAGTCACCTTCAAGATCATGGAGCACACATTGTAGAGAGACAAAATAGTGGGAGAGGATAAGATGATGGCACGAGCACTTTATAGATGAGGGGCAGCAAGATCTAACATCGGAGGCTGGTGTTGAAGCCAGGTCTCAATGATAGTCGTATATTGGGCCACAAAGGATGTAAAGTCACCGTCCACACCAGGTTCTAGAGATCGAACAAATGTTGAAGACTAACCTGCTCAAAGTATAAGGATTTTAGTTCATTCCACATATCGTTGACAGTTTTGTGATGCATAGCTATGCAATATGACCCACTGTCCATAGAGTTGAGAATCCATGATTGTACGCGACGATCATCCCAGATCCATTGCTCGGTAGGATCAACAGGGGTGTCGTGAGTGACATGAAGCAGACCTTTAGTCTGGAGGACCCAACGCACTGAGTGTACCCACTCTACAAAATTCTTCTTCATAGTGAAGGAGGTAGTGGTAATTCACAATTTGTCCAGAACATCAGGGAGAGGGGTTGGAGCAAGTGCGGGAAGAGTGGAGGAAGCGGGCGCAACATTCGTTACCTCAAAAGTAGACATTGTTGGAAGGAATCGACAACAACTGCAGGTGTTTGCTGAAACTGGAGGAAATAGTTAGCAATGGGCAACAACAAGCTCATGACGAATTCTAGAAAAAAGGGTGCGATGAGTACTCAGACAGTGGGTGTGGTGAATGCGGGAAAGAATTGCAGCGAGCTGTCTGGAAGATGCACTGAATTCAAGGGCGAGCTCAGATCGTCAAGCACTAGAACAACTTCAGGAAGGTAGTGGCGAGTTCGTGAAAGCAGGGCGACGAGCTCTAAGTTGGAGATGCTGTTGTCAGTGCGAAAAAGGAGAAGCATCGACTTCTGGAAGGAGGATAATTGTGACTCCGGGAAGGAATGTGGCGTGGACTGCGGAAAGGAGGGTAGCAACGAACTCAACGACAAGCTCAGATAAGAGGAGCAATGAATTCAAGAAGGAAAATGGCTTGAGTTCTCGATGGCAAGTATCTACAAAGGCAAAAACTTAGAGGCTGTGATGAAATATCCATGTGAGCGATAATGAAGAAGGTTATTTGGGAGTGACATCATGAGGGGGCCGGGGGATAAAGTGTAGATCTGACCTAGATTGAAGCGATACCTACTACTACTCCTATCTGCTATAGACCTAGAATCATTATTTGTTGACGATGCAACAACCACTAAATGAATCAGACTGTCATTTACCCCACTTCAGAAAACTGATGTCCAGGGAAGCTAAACGCTAAGACAGGGCTTGGAAGTGGCTCGGAGAGGCAAGAGACAACGAGTGCCAAAACTGGAGCCCAATGCGAGTACCCTTGAAGGCAGAGGAGACGATCACACGCGAGCACAAACAACAGAAGAAGTCGTGTCGAGCCTATAAAGGCATTGTAGGACCTATGAAAGGGGACGAGCGCACGAGCATGGGTGTGGTCTGTGAATACAGATGAGAAGTAGCGCGTTCTCATGAATCTGATTGACTTATGAAATACAAGAGGTGGGTGGCTTATTCGTGAAGGTCTTCAAGAACTGAGCTTGAGCGAGCACCAAGTAGCACGCAACGAGTAGATGAAAGTAATAAATCAATGGCATAAGAAAAAACTCAATCAGCGGGAGCGGAGCTCAATCGGCAAGAGTCATATTAAAGGAATCAAGTGGCTCTGATACCATGTAAAAAACCAGAATACGGAGAAAAAAATATAATTTTATTCCTCACATATATATTCATAATAGAATAATTTGTACATATATATGGATGCAAAACTAAATTATATATAAGAAAAGTGGGCCTATACATGGGCTTATTAAATTTTTTGTACACCTTCCATGGAGGAAATCGGGCACATCGTGAAGTAAAAAAACACGGTTTTATCTAGATCCAGTGGAGAAGTAGAATATCATGGAATGACATGGATGGATTGTGAATTGATATGACTTACAACTTTTTTGAATGACTTGAAAGAAACTTAAGATACAATTTTTTCCTATGAATTGTGACAACAAAGCAGCTAGTTATATATCAAAAATTCTCATGTTTCACGAAAGAACAAAGCATATAGAAGTGGTCTGTATTTGGCCAGAGGACATTAATGAGCATATATGCACTCAACTTGTTAAATTAAACAAAGTATTGGCCAATATATTCACAAAACCTCTTCATTCATCCTTTTCAGATATATGTACTAAGCTGGGCAAAGTTGATATATATGCTCAAACTTAAGAGGAGGGTTAAAGCTCATTGTTAGGGCCCATCCCTTTTCTCTCATTTACTTTTTAGACTCACATCCTCTATGAAAATTTGATGTAAACCCCTCCATAGATAGAGGGGAGTTGTAATATGTTAAGGGTTGAAGATATTGTAAATAAAAACCTTTCCTTCTGTCTACAAAAAAAACAACTGGAAACGACAAGTCTGGCCCTGAAAATCTGCCTTAAGGCTTTGCTGTTAAAAAAAATACTTAGTTCAATAAGAATTTGCTAACTTATTGCAAGAAGTGGAAGTCTTAAATGGGGTTGATCTTTCCTCCTGAGTGATGCACAATTATTGTCTATGCAAATTTCAAATTAACAAAATTTTCAGATAAATTTGCCCATGTATAATTTATCAAAATATATGAGGCCTTATAACGAGTGACTTTTTACATGCACATAAATAGATAAATGCATGAGAATGGTGGAACAATACCATGTACCTTGGTTCCATACAAAAATTGAATGTTGCAGAGGAAAAGTAGAAAACTAAATGTAAAATTACCCAGTGGTTGGAGTCACGATGATGTCAACCTTCTTGAAAGCTTCCATGTAATAATACATTATCCTTCTCCTGCATAATCAACAAAATTTCATCTGAGAAAGAATATGCCATAAACAGAATGCTGTCAACATGAAACAACACCTACATTTCAAACAATATATATTGTTTTTTGCGTGCTGTTAGATTTTATTGAGCTTGGCGGTCTGGCGGTTTGGACCGGCGGTTTGACGGTCTGGCGGATAGAGCTTGGCGGTCTGGCGTTTAGTGGACTGGCGGATTGGATTTGGCAGTCTGACTGTCATCTAGCAGAGTGGTTCTGAAGGCTTGGCAGCTGTGTTGGCGGACTGGTTCTAGCAGTGTTGCAGTCTGCCTCTGGCGGACTGGTCAAAGAGTCTAGCCGTCCTGGAGATCATTGAGGCCGCCTCCTTGATAGTTCGAGGAGGCTTGTTCTATCCGCTGTTGCAGGTTTGGCGGACAGGAGGCTGAAACTGCTCTGGATAGAGGCCACGGTCTGAGGAACAGCTGGAGCAGCGGATGGAGGCAGAGCTGAAGCTGAGGATAGAGGCTTCTGTTGAGGCATGATGATCGAGGAAGCTGAGTTCCTGAAGATTGGCGGATACAGGTAGCTATCCGCTTGTGATTTCTCTGATTATCAGCAGCGAGCTGAGAAGTAGAGACCGAAATTTTCTTGGTGTGGAGCGGACATCTTGCCTAACCGCTCTGTTGTTGCGGTCTGAAATTTTTTACTCCTATCCGCGTGTTGTATTTTAGTCCCACATTGTCTGTTGTATTTTCTGTCTCTTCTCTCTATAAATAGGGGGTCATACCCATGTAACTTAATTTTTTGTGAAATAAAAACCTTGTTATTTAGATTTTCTCACTTGTGCATTTGGAGTGAAAGACTTTTCATCAATTAACCATAGCAAGTGATTCCCCTCGCGGCGATGTGGCTTGCCACCTTTGCGGCATCACCAACGGCTTCGTGTGCCTCAGCTTGCATGGCCCTAGTTCGGCGATTGCGGGAGTGCCCTTGGATCAATGGGTTGCTTACAAATCAATATTTTATTGCTCGAGCGAAGCGATGGGTCTGGTTTGGCGGTGTGCCCTAGATCGGAGGTGGTCGACGGCTTGCTTGCATGGCCACCACTCCCGAATTGCTTTCGGGATCTAGTGGTGTGACACCTGCTCGCACGGAATCTAGATCAGCTTTCTCGTGTGACTCCTCTGCGACCATGCGGCTGGTTCGGAGGTTTCGTAGCGCCCTAGCTCCTTGTGGATGTTCGGAGGTATCTGATAGGGATCAAAATATCTGTTGGAGGCCGAGTGAAGAAGCAGCTCCGGGATCAGGGAGAATAGGTCTCTTTCGGTGGAAGAGGGTCATTAGGAGGAGGTTTTAGGATAGAACAAGAGTGTCAGAGACGTAAGAATGGGTAGAATTATATTAATAAAAATGATAATTGATACAACAAGTGGACGATGCATATATAGCCTCATGACATGCACTAAAAACAAAGAATAGTTAATACTAGAATAATTGTCGCATATGAAATAATAAGTCATAAAGGCATTGGTAACTGGCAGGGCATTGAAATGTTGCAGCCAACTGATGACTCTTCGGGTTCGTAACATTGCCCCATCCTCGAGAGCACCCTTGTCCTCAAGGGGTGCAAAATTTGAAAAAGGCGCTCGTAAGTCAAAGAGGAACTCCCATGTGGCCTGCTGGTTGAGGGCGAGATGAAAAATTGGGTGGTCAAGTGGATCCGAAGGAGGAGGATATGGTGCTGGATCCGTGGCAGAAGGAAGGAGGCACATCTTGAGCATGGAGAGATCGGTCGGATGGTGAGCAAAAGTTGCAAGTTGGCATCGAGTGATGAATTTGGTGAGAGAGTGGGTGCCACTCCGAAGGGAGACCTTGTTGTCATCGATGGTGGATTCCATGTGGAGTTTATTGAAGTCCAAGTGGTGGAGACCAACCTAGGTCAAATCACCGAAGAATGTCCGACGTCGTATTTTCAGTTTATGTTTATTGCATTTTTTTTTTGCAAACTTGATGTTATCAAACTTAGGTCGATGCAAGCCTGCGCGCGTAGCTATGTTTGTTGCACGACTGCGCGCGAAGTTTTGTTTGGAGTTTGACTTTGTTCTCCTATTATATACATATATATAATATATACTTATATATGTGTGTATACATGCTTATATATATGAATATACATACATATTAATATAAATATATATTTATATTTATATATATAGGGTTTAGAAGTGGATAGGTTAGAAGAAATGAAGTCGGCCCGGTTCCTCTTCCCCGCAGCAGAAGACCTCTCCCGATTCAGAGCTACAGGAAAGGCGGAACTCCCCACGCGAGTCGTCAACCGCCCACGATCCGCGATCCAGCCCCACGAAGCTCCGCCGCCGCAGATCTAGCCTCACGAAGCTCCGCCTCCTCCTTCGGAGCCCCAACCGCTGCCCACGATGGCCGATCCGGCCACGACAGGAGCTCCAAACGCCGGCCCACGTCCCGCTCCGCCAAGCCCTAGCCATGGCCGTTCATGTTACTTCTGTGTTTTTTTTTCTTCGGTCCTTTTCTTTTGTTTCCTCTGATTGTAACCCTATAAAAAGGGGACGTAGTTTATTTTCGGTGGTGAAGATTGATGAATGTATGATTTCTATTTGAGTGTGCTTGCTCCTTTGAGTCCTGTAATCGGTTGTAGTTGAAAAAAATAAAGTTTGATGTAATCAGATTTCCGCGCGAGAGAGTTTCTGGTTTGATTCCTGTTTAAGAGTGGTATAGGAGAGGAGAAGAAATTTGTTGCTTGGTTTGCTTCTATTGAAGTTCTGTTGTAGAGAAATTTCCTATTTGTTCAATTGTTAAGATTTGATTGTTGAATACTGCTTCCCGTGAGAGGAAAATTGATGTTGATCTTCGATTGATGATAAGGATGAACGGTAGTATGTGAAACTGCTGTGAGTTTTTTTTTAATTCCGTGAATAGTGACTTCTTGCTTGAGATTTCGTGAATCCACGTTGAGTGATTGAGATTTCGTGGATCCACATTGGGTGCAAGAGCGAGTGAAATTAGGTTGTTTAGTTTGTGGCTTCTTAACAATATTGAGTGTTTGAGATTCCGTGGAACCATTTTCGTGTGAGTGAGTTAAATTTCTTCTTGGTGCCCGTGTGCGATAGCGGCCGACTTCAGAGCGGGAGATCGAAGGTGACGAATAGTTTCTCGCGTGATCGCCATCGACTTCGAAATACGGAAGACGTCTCTTCCGTGGGTAATTGTTTCTCTCTTCCTTTGTGTGAGCCTCTATAATTTCTCGTAGGAAAATAGTCTCATTGCTGGGTTTTCGCCCGAATTTTGTCAGCGAACGCTACGTCGAGAACTCCAAACGGAAACGTATTTGGAGTTCACGATTTTCGTTTTGCTGCGACAAAGAGAACGGAACGAAGTTGCGAGCTTCCTTCCCCGAATTTGAATCGACCTTAATTAAGAAAATTCATTTTTTTAAAGAAGTAATTTTGTGATTTCAAAATCCAAGTTGCGTAAATTTTTTAGTACTGCGCCCGCTCTAAAATTGACAAAATTAATTATTTGTCGCATGCATTTAGGGTTTCCTAGTAAAAAGCCGACAGGCGCGTAAACCCTATGCGCCGTCCTGCATCAAATTGGTATCAGAGCCAGGTTCCAAAAATTTTCTATGTTTTGGGATCCACCCTGTGTAGAATAGGAACTCGCATAACATTTTGTTTTTTTAAAAAAAGAAATTTTAATTGCATAATCATATTTTGCATTTAACTTCTTTTATTTGCATGAATCAGCATAGTGATAGAATGCGTCGAATTGTGCGTGGTCAATCGAGCCAAGGGAATGAAGGGGAAGAACCACCCCAGTGGTTTATACCTTTCGCCCACCAAATGACGACATTAACTGAGAATACCTATCAGTTGCGTGAAAGGTTAGCACACCTTAGAGGTAGGGTGAGTAGGTTAGAATTACCCCCTCGAGCGTCAATGCCGCCTCAAATTCGAGATGAGCATTCGGTCCGTGAACATTACGATGTTCCACATCACTATGTGGAAAGGTCTACCTTTGGGAGGAATCCTTTATTTGAGGATCACGACTACCCTTACACTCACACTCATAGTGCCCAGTCACGGAGATCTTTACGATACTACGATGATTATACGCGAGCACCATATACTACTTCCCGAGATCGTGTTGACCCACCAACACGTTCCTATTATAGAGACGATCCGTACAATGACCATCATCGTTATTATACTCGTACTCGAGTGGATCCTATTGGTCCCTCGACACCTTATTATGAGGATAGGATTCAGTATTACTCTAGTTATCGATACTACACGTTTCCTTTATATGAGTAATCTGAGACTGTATATGTGCGACCTTCACAGTACGTTCGTAGGATACATGATCATCCACGAGCACGACATGATTATGACATGCACACTCATCATGATTACCCTCGAACTACCTATAGAGGTCACTATCGTCACGAGTACGTCACACCTAGCAATCCTCCTAGTGTTCCGAAGGTGAACATGATGATAGATATTGAGGGGCAGCAAGAGCCTTCTACTGCCCGAAGCAGGGAGACATCACCGACTCTATCTGATTTTCTTATACAAGATGTGTGGAGTCAACCCCCATGTGAGTCTGCTCCACTTAATGAACCTACCCTTGATTTAATCTCTACTAACTCTATTTTGGGTGTAGATTCTCTGCACACTTCACCTAGTGGCGCACCGAGTCATATCACCACACCCGATGGCGCACCGAGTCACATCACCACACCTGATGGCGCACCGAGTGACGTTACGATCGAAAGCAGAGAGCTGAGTAGTGATCTCGAGGTAATCACTCCTACCCTATCTGGGAGTATGACCCCTCCTGACGATTCATTTCTGGAGGACCATCACTCGACTGATGAGTCATTTGACGACCCACCTTTGGAGCCTCCAGATGAGCCACCTCGTTCTTATGTGGATGAGCTTTATCTGAATAGTACACTTGCGAGTTTTAAGACATGGATACCTGCTCCATTGTCTCACTTGATGTTGATAGTGCTTGGGCATAGTCATCTGGTTGCTCGCACTCTAGATGAGTTATGGGACGCACCACCTGCTGACCATCGTATTTGCGATGAGTTCTTCTATGTCTCACCTTGTGAGCCTCCTGATGACTCACTTTTCCTTAGCACATTTATTACGGTTGTCACAGTTCGTGCACATTTATCTGAGAGTGCTCCATCTGTTGTTGGAGCCTACATTTGCACGCGTCGCATTTGCGACGAATTTTACTATACCCCTCCCGGTGAACCCCCGGATGAAAAACTTATGGGTTCACCGCACATTTGGGATGTTTTCATCTTTAGTGACACAGTCGAGTTTGAGGGTGCACTCGCTGATTCGTTGACGTTATATCTTGTCACGCACACTTGCAGAGACAATTCGCACACCATGTTGACACATTTGATCACTGTTGTCTCTGATTTGCACTTGAGTGATCATCGCCCCCGCGATGAATTATGTTATGATCCACCCTCTGAGCCTCCTGATCATGTGCCTCTCTTTCAAGATTTGCTCTTAGTATCTGAGACCATCGGTTAGTGACGTTAGTCGTATTAGTAGTTCATTTATGGCATTTGCATGATTTGCATAAAAGATTTTTGAGCGGATAAATGCATAGTATTTATGAATTTTATGCAACTCAATTGTAAAAAAGGGCATGAAAGAGCTACTAATGTTAAAATGAATGACTTGATTATGGTTTGGCTAAATCCGGAACGGCTACCTTCCGGTACCGTAAAGAAGCTAGCTACCGTAGAACTGGACCCTTTCGAGTAGTAAATCGGATTGGGCAAAATGCGTATGAACTTGAAATGTCTTCCGTTTGGGGAGCAAATCATGTTTTTAATGTAGCCAATCTGACTTAATTTTACGATTACTCGCATGAGTCTTTAGAATTTCCATTGTCTTCTCCTCCATTTGATTCTTCTGGGATGGTGAGTGAGAGTGAGGAGCCACATTCAGGACATACCGACGTTCATTCCGCTACTAACACTTCCATCGTAGTTGCTTCTATTTTCACTACCAGTTTCAGGTTGAGCATGAGACGCTAGGAGAATACTCTATTACAGTTCCCGAGCATATGTTGGACAGTGACCACTACTGATAATGGTTTCAAAGATCGTTGGTTCATTGGCTTGGATGTTGATTTCTCCCGTACGACCGCTCGGAGCACTCACCAGAGATGAATGATTTCGAGAGGGGGAGAGTTGGTGGAGACCAACCTAGGTCAAATCACCGTAGAATGTCCGACGTCGTATTTTCAGTTTATATTTATTGCATTTTTTTTGCAAACTCGATGTTATCAAACTTAGGTCGATGCACGCCTGCGCGCGTAGCTATGTTTGTTGCACGACTGCGCACGAAGTTTTGTTTGGAGTTTGACTTTGTTCTCCTATTATATACATATATATAATATATACTTATATATATGTGTATACATGCTTATATATATGAATATACATACATATTAATATAAATATATATTTATATTTATATATATATAGGGTTTAGAAGTGGATATGTTAGAAGAAATGAAGCCGGCCCGGTTCCTCTTCCCCGCAACAGAAGACCTCTCCCGATTCAGAGCTACAGGAAAGGCGGAACTCCCCACGCGAGTCGTCAACCGCCCACGATCCGCGATCCAGCCCCACGAAGCTCCGCCGCCGCAGATCTAGCCCCACGAAGCTCCGCCTCCTCCTTCGGAGCCCCAACCGCTGCCCACGATGGCCGATCCGGCCACGACAGGAGCTCCAACCGCCGGCCCACGTCCCGCTCCGCCAAGCCCTAGCCATGGCCGTTCATGTTACTTCTGTGTTTTTTTTTCTTCGTTCCTTTTCTTTCGTTTCCTCTAATTGTAACCCTATAAAAAGGGGGACGTAGTTTATTTTCGGTGGTGAAGATTGATGAATGTATGATTTCTATTTGAGTGTGCTTGCTCCTTTGAGTCCTGTAATCGATTGTAGTTCAAAAAAATAAAGTTTGATGTTATCAGATTTCCGCGAGAGAGAGTTTCTGGTTTGATTCCTGTTTAAGAGTGGTATAGGAGTGGAGAAGAAATCTGTTGCTTGGTTTGCTTCTATTGAAGTTCTGTTGTAGAGAAATTTCCTGTTTGTTCAATTGTTAAGATTTGATTGTTGAATACTGCTTCCCGTGAGAGGAAAATTGATGTTGATCTTCGATTGATGATAAGGATGAACAGTAGTATGTGAAACTGCTGCGAGTCTTTTTTAATTCCATGAATAGTGACTTCTTGCTTGAGATTTCGTGAATCCACGTTGAGTGATTGAGATTTTGTGGATCCAAATTGGGTGCAAGAGCGAGTGAAATTAGGTTGTTTAGTTTGTGGCTTCTTAACACTATTGAGTGTTTGAGATTCCGTGGAACCATTTTCGTGTGAGTGAGTTAAATTTCTTCTTGGTGCCCGTGTGCGATAGAGGCCGACTTCAGAGCGGGAGATCGAAGGTGACGAGTAGTTTCTCGCGTGATCGCCATCGACTTCGAAATACAGAAGACGTCTCTTCCGTGGGTAATTGTTTCTCTCTTCCTTTGTGTGAGCCTCTATAATTTCTCGTAGGAAAATAGTCTCATTGCTGGGTTTTCGCCCAAATTTTGTCAGCGAACGCTACGTCGAGAACTCCAAACAGAAACGTATTTGGAGTTCACGATTTTCGTTTTGCTGCGACAAAGGGAACAGAACGAAGTTGCGAGCTTCCTTCCCCGGATTTGAATCGACCTTAATTAAGAAAATTCATTTTTTTTAAGAATTAATTTTGTGCTTTCAAAATCCAAGTTGCGTAAATTTTTTAGTACTGCGCCCGCTCTAAAATTGACAAAATTAATTATTCGTCGCATGCATTTAGGGTTTCCTAGTAAAAAACCGACAGACGCGTAAACCCTATGCGTCGTCCTGCATCACCAAGGCTATTGGCCTGAGTGTTGCCCACCATTGAACGCAAGGGACCAGGTCCTAACTACCCAGAGAAAATGTCAATAATTTGGCATGAAAGTCATGTCCTAATGTTGTCCATGGGACGTTATTACACGCATAAGCACTTGCAAGATGTTTACCACCGACAACGATAGTTGCAAGAGGGGAACATTGAGGGGCCACCCAAATCGTCGGGCTATAGATTCATTCAGGAAGATGTGTGTGTCGCCAATACCAATTCACGGTGGTAGCCATTGACCCGCATGGTGTGAAAGGTGGGAGTACCCATCATGGCATGCATAGAGACCAACAATGTCATCATTGTTGTCGGGTGGGGTCCCATAAGATAGAAGATTCACTTGTTGGGAAACATTAGTTACGTCCTCGGTGACCTACAAAATGTGAATTTGACATTGATGAAGGCAATGATGCCCCGAAAAATATTTTTTGCCACAACACATACATAATCCTTTAGCCTCCATTTCCGTGGGGGAGAAGGACTTGCTGTTGTGAGGTTCGGCGGTGGGGGTGATGGCAGCAGGTGGGGGTGGGTGGATGGTTGTGGATTGGTGGTGGCAATTCAGGGAGTAGTTGCTCCTGGAGCTTTGCAGAACGACTAGTGTATGGGCGATCTTAAGGCTTGTGAGGAAGGCGATTGGTGGGTGGATGTACAATGAAGGGCGGTTGACGATCGTCATAAAGGTTGTTGACGTGGATGATGGAAGCGGGCGTGCGACAACCTTGGATGCAGGCAGCGAGGATCCGAAGAGCAGCATGAATGTCCATGATGATTCAATGAGTATCAAGGCTGGTTTGGAAGAGGTCAGAGAAGCTTGCCATCGTTTCCTTGAGGTGGTCGAAATCATGACAGGGTTCAGCTATTCGAGTATCCATGGAGGCGCAAGGGTCGTTGGATCTAATACCAGTGATAGGGATCCAAATATCTGCTGGAGGCCGAGTGAAGAAGCAACTCTCGGAGCAGGGTGAATAGGTGTCTTTCGGTGGAAGAGGACCATTAGGCGGAGGTATTAGGATAGAACAAGAGTAGCAGAGACGTAAGAAGGGGTAGGATAATATTAATAAAAATGATAACTGATACAACAATGGACGAAGCATATATAGCCTCATGCACTAAAAACAGAGAATAGTTAATATTAGATTAATTGTTGCATAGGAAATGATAAGCCATAAAGGCATTGGTAACTGGCAGGGCATTGGAATGTTGCAGCTTATGTGACGAGCTATGTCAAGTTGCATGTATCGTTATTTAATTCAATAAAAAATATAACCTTTCATTAACAGTACTTGTTTTTCAGGATTCTTTTTAAATTGTCGATTGCGGCGCATTTTGGGAGATTCGTATATCGTATTATGGAGTGCTATGTAAACTCAGCTAGTTCTAGGGTTTGGGAGTGCGAGAATGGATAGAATTTTTTTGCTTCTTTAAACTCTAATTCTCTATAGTCACATAATTGCAAAAAAAATGTATTTTAATCAGATCGGCAAAACACAAATAATCAGCAGCAGTAACATTCACTCAACATAATCACCAACACCCAACATTATCTTAGTCATCACATGAATGACAGCTATTCATGATTTACAGGAAACAACATGATTGGCGCACCTTAAACGTTGTGCCGCAACATAATCCGCTGCAGTGAATGATCGAAAAAGAGCTAAGCTAACTTGTGTATCCAGTGATAATTCAGTGTCCCTCCTACAGTATGCAAGGCTCTGGGTATAAATATATGGTCAATATTATGATAAGAGTTTCAAGGTATAATATCCTAGCCATAATATATCAAATAGAATATTAAGGAAATATATTCCCACAACATAGTAATCATACCCATCCTCACAATCAGGGTTCAGGGCACACAATGATTCAGAACCAATTGAAACAACATGGGCTGTTTGCATTTCATGTAGCTCTGGTAGTACAATTTCTGTAATCTGGAACAGAAAATTTTGAAAATAGTTATGCACTTGATAGAAGTTGTGCGCTTAATTTTATCAGGCATGCAAAGTACTGATGGGGGTCATGGGAGGTCCGACCTTTATCGGAACCCGCCCGAGTCTACTTACACGCAAGTCGGAGTTAGGATCATTGGATGGCTGAACCGCGCCGGTAGATGCGTTCAGAATGACAAAAACATATTTTATGTATTTTTGTAAATTTATTTCATATTTATTTAGTGGTTCTATGTTTCGGACAATCATGACCATCCATAATGGTTTCTAAGTCTATATATAGGGGTATAGAGACTGATTTTAAGATATCACAGATTTTAGACATATTTTTCGGGCTCCTGCGGTCTCTCCATGATGCCGATTCTGTGAACCCTTGGTGCCGAAGCTAAGGTAACCACTCTCCTTTTTCATAACTATCTCATAACCACCCTTACCACTCATAACCACCAATATCTACCATCCTCCACTATCAAATCACAACGTAACTACCTAAAACTTCTACTAACCGCCTTCCCCACTTTCATTCAGACAATAACTATCTCTAATTCCGTAATAACTGCAGATTCAAGATAGTTATCAACAAATTCCTGCACTATTCATCCAATCGACCACTTTCCCAAGTATTTACCACCATTATCCTCAACCAGACGTGACAGCCAACTCCTCCCAAAGCCTGCTCGCTACTATGAATTCATTTCCGGTGCCTAAAATCCATGTACCAGCCACTACGTCCACTGCCCAGTCCACTTTCCTGCTGTGTTCCTGAAGCCTGTGAACCGCATCCAAAGACAGGAAGCCCATGACAATCCTTTTATTGCTTCAGTTCCTGCACTCAATTAATCCCACTGAAGCCCCCAGTTCACGTCCAGTAGCCCATCTCCCTACCGAAAGCTACAATAACAGCAGGACTCTTGAATAAAATCTGAAATCAGTGCAAGAAGTCAGCAAATTTCACTGTCCAGTCCAGCCCTCCAAAACATCCCCGCATGCTTCCCCCGACTCCAAATACTGCACCGGAATGCCACTGAATTGCTTCCCAGACCGTGAATTCAGTGAATTAATATTTCACCGGACACCTAATATTTGTGTAAGTTCTAATTTGGAGTTTATACTACTTACAGATGAATTTTGGTGGATAATCATATTATTTGAGATATTAATCTGTATTATTTTGCACTTCAATTGTGCTACTAGTAAGATTTATTTGATTACAATTTAATTGAATCATTCCCATTTTAATTTAATTAGATCTTGCTTGTTTCTCTAACACCTAATCGCAATTGTGCATGTTTGTGAAATTCTTCTATTAATTTCAGAATTTATTATAATTAAATGTTGGACAATTGCATGTGCATTGCATAATACTAGGCCTCTACGACACTTCACTAAAGTTCCTTTATGACATAAGTCACATAAGACTATTGTATCCTGCTTCATGGACCCATGAGCCAGAATATTTGAAAATATTTGATCTTAAAGAGGGAAAAAGGTCAAGACCACTAACTGGATGGATAAAATTTCACAATATAAAAATATTTCTGAAAGCCAATTATCAAGAATTAAAGTCAAAATAATGTTTTGGTGGTAATCTTACACTGCAACCAAATATTTCTGCAAGCCGATTTAGAATATCCTCACATTTGCTAGATATCTCTGTGCTGTAGACATCATTAAACCACTATAAATTGAAAATTGTCAGAATATTGTTGCACCATAATGAAATGGATGTAAGTTCCAACTTGGTCATATATAAGATGAGTACAATGGAAAGAAAAATAAGATGACCAAAAAGATGAGAATATTTCAAACCTCTGAATATTTCCCTAGCCTCATAGACCGCAAGACATCCGAACTATTTGCTGATGATAAATCCGGCAAACAAATAGGCGACTGCATAATAACCAATATTTTATTAGTTGTAGATGCTTACAGATAATGTGCAAAGGAATTGTTATCATTCCAAACGATAAGTACGGAGACAAGAAACATGGGCACAATTGCTAAGGCTTATTCTCCTCTCTCATACCTCTCCCTCTCTCCCTATTTGTTCTTCTCAATTTCGTTAGAAACGGAGAAAAAACGTTCTTCTTACAGTCTCAAAGTGATGTAGTGTTTTGTTATGGGCAACGTGCTCAATTAATCATCATGCCAAGTATTATGTGTCCTTATCTATAGTGTAGTCTTGTTATTTTATTATGTCGCATCAGGAGAAAATTATGTTTATAGCCCTTTGCATCTCTATTTAAAGAGCTAGGGTTATTGTTATGCTAAGCAAGAGCCAAGAAGTTTTAATTCTTGTCCCTTGTGTGAGATACTTGGCGGCTCTCTCCATTAACGAGCAACCCTGCTTTAGGCATCCACAGTTAGGGCTCCACAGTACCATCCCTTCGCTCCTCCAACCACTCCTTCGAATAGGCCCATAACATGCTTCTTAATGCACATATCAAATGCGCTATCTAGAGATTGAGCTACAAGTAGTCAAAATAGACATTTCCTATCAATTAGTATTTATCATAATTGATTGGTTAGTATTGATAGGATTGAATGATGAATGAATCCTATTCACATAAACAATAGGAATATATATACAAGTATAAGAGAGGGTGCCTAAAATCCATGTACCATTTAAGTTTGTTGTTAGTGTTGAATCCCGTTGGAGTCACCTTGAGGGAGAAATTAAGAGGGTTAGCTTGCTGAATCCGTGAGCAGTGGATGAGTGGAAAATTGCTTGAAGTTGTTTGTGTTCCTGAATTATAGTGCATAGAGAATTGTTTTTGTGACTGGTGGCTTCTTGCTTGGAGAGATTTTGTGGAACCACTTTAGTGTGATAGAGTGAAATTAATTCTGTGATGCCTGTGTGCGATAGCGGCCGACTTCGGAGCAGGAGATTGAAGGTGACGAGGATTTTCTCACTGGATCACCATCGACTTCGGTTACGAAAAGACAACTCTTTTCGTGGTTAATTGTTTCTTTCTCTTCTTTTGTCTGTGTCTGCATTTTTTCTCGTAGGATAACAGATTCAGTGTTGAGTTTTCGCCTAGATTTCGTCAGCGAACACTACGTTGAAAACTCCAAATGGAAATGTATTTGGAGTTTATGATTTCCGTTTTGCTGCGACAGGGGAACGAAGAAAAAGTTGCGAACTCCCTTTCCACATATTTAGAATTGAACTATTTTTTTTTTCAAAAAAATTCATTTTAAACAAAATAGTTGTTTGTGCTTTACAAAAAAAATCTAATTGCTTAATTTCTCAAAATAAGTGCAACGTCCGCTCTAAATCTTTACAACATTAAATTAATCATCGCATACATTTAGGGTTTCCTAGAAAAGCCGACAAACGCGCAAACCCTACGCACCGTCCTGCATCAATTGGTCAGCTCATTACTTGTTGAGTCTTTGTTGTATTGGACTATTATTTCTCAACATTTATATATTGGATTGGAAATCATATTTGCGTGGATATATTGTATTGTGGTTGTTCGTTTTTAGATTATTATTGTGATTTGCAGGGTCTATTCATTGCGCGCTCTCGTTTTGGCCCTCCAGGTGGAGGAAAACCTAACTCGCCTGTTATAACGAATTATTTTTGCTTGTCACAATCATGTGTGTGCAATTAAATTATTTACTGTTTAATTTGAATTATTTGTCGAACTTTGCATTGCATGTAGGGCTAGGGCAAAGTTACATCTGCCACCTATAGATTCGTCCTGCATCAGAGGGAGGTTGCAAGCACTTTAATACGCGGTTTAGAGCCTAAGTTTTCATCATGTCTATGTTTCACCACTATTCCCCTCCTCAATTCGGGGGTTTTGAGTCCACTTACACCTGCTCCCATAGAGGCCCGTCAGAGAGATCCTCACGTTACTACGACGATTATTCTCGATCGCAGCATGCCACTTTTAGAGATCATGTTGACCCACCGACACGACCCCACTATGCTAGAGACGATCTGTATGATGATTGTCGTCGTTCATATCCTTGAACGTGAGCGGACCGTGTTGATCAATCGACACGACTCGATTATCTTAGGGATGATTATTATGAGGATCGACATCTTGAGAGAGATCTCGAAAGTTAGTTTCGTACTATTGCCCCTTCTTTTGACGGCTCATCGAGCCCCAATATTTCAGTTATTGGCTCGTGAATATGAAGTATTTTCTCGATCAGTTTGAGTTATCTGGTGAGCGTCGCATCAAATTTGCAAAACTTAGGTTTTTAGATCAGGCGAGAGCATATTGGTCTAGCGTTAAGAGGACTCGTGAACGAGATCGCCTATATCGCATCATTAGTTTGGTGGACATGAAACGTATATTATGTCAGAGGTATCTGCCTTCGTCGTATCGGAGTCGTTTGCTCAAACAATTATTTTCCCTTCAGCAAGGATTCATGTTTGTCGTTGAGTACATGGATCGTTTTGATGAGCTAGTTGTGAGGAGTGATATCCGAGAGGCCTAGCCTGACCACTTCCCGATTTCGGTCTAGACTTTGTTCTGACATACATACTGAGGTGGTTTATCATAGCTCAAAATCCATCAACAGACATATCAGCTCGCCCTTTGTTATGAACAGTCTTTGAGATCTGTTCGAGTTAGTCGATTAGATTCTCACCTTGACCTCCACAGTACGAGTCTCTCCCACACCGAGGTCACCACTTTGTCTACCATTGTTTCGTCAGACATGATCGAAATGACACCTGATATGGATTTGTCTTAACCCGGTGAGGTACGTAGTCCGATGAGTAGTCTGTCACTTGTTTCTAACCCGCCTCTTGTGACCCCGACTGAGAGTGAGTCTGAACGGCCTATTGAGTCTATAGTGTTGTGTCCCTCACCTGCACTCCCTCTTTTGTCGTGTCCTGGAGCCTGGGGTTGAGCTCGTAGTGGCTATGTCACCCATTCACGGGGACACTACCCCTTACGCGGGTACTTATCTGGAGGAACTTGATCCTAGTGCTGAGCCCCCTGTTGAGCCTCCTGATGATTCGCCACATTCTGGTGAGGATGAGACTCAGATGAGCCCCTCGTGTATGAGTATTGATTTATTGACGCGTCTTCCATTATCGTCTCTGGTCTTGCCCCAGAAAATGAATATTGTGTGGAGCATCAAGTATTTAGGGCCTTCCTCGAACGTGAGCATACCCCTAACATTTTAGGCTCCTATCTTATGACACACCGTGCTCTCGATGAGTTCTGGGACGCACCACCTGTTGACCCACCAAACGAGTTTTTTTATTTTTTTGGGACACTCACTACACTATAGAGCCGCGTATTCTAGTCGGTGTACATGCTTTTCACTCAGGTAGTCATCGCATTCGCGATAACTTTTCATATATACTTCCTAGTGAGCCCTTGATGTGTCATGTTCCCTGAGAGACATTTGACTCTTTTCGAGCTCGTACTTGAGTGTAGATATCTCACACGATCACCGGAACACTCTCCACATGCGAATGAGTTTTTCTACACCCCACCGAGAGAGCCTCCTGATAGGACACCACATTTTATAGACATCTCTCCACTAGTGAGTGTATCGTGTCTGCCGTGTTTTATTCTCATCATTTGCATTATCTGCATGAGTCTGTCGAGTCATTCATTATTCATTTGCATTATCTGCATGAGTCCGTAGATTTATATGGTCCTCATTTGCATGTGTTATATGATTTGGTCCGACGGAAAATCAATATTGGTAATAAATTCTATAAATTGCATGTGGATGTTCTTTGACAAGGGCAAATAATTCATGAAGGTGAGCAGAGATTGTGAAAATCCACGTTGTGAGGCTCCGTGCGAGACTTGCTAAAAGTTTGAGTGTTAGGCAACTTGATCCCTATATAATCATGAGATGGATCAAAGCAAATATCTATGATCCTGATATCCCTGCAAGTATGGGTATCCAACCAGTATTTAATGTTGAAGATTTGACGTCATACTACGAGCCTCACGAGCATATGGACCCAAGCAGAGGAGACTCCCAGCCGCTCACACCTCCACTTCCCTTGTCTTACCACCCTCATAGTTCACCCACGTCTGGTAGCCACCACAGTTCACCCATTTCTGATACCCACCCATCTGGGGACTCGCCTTCTTTGGTTCCACCTACAGCCCCGCCGATCGCACCGGGATCCACCACTCGTGAGTTGAGCGCTGAGAGCATTACGGAGACCAGATTCCACCAGTACATTCTTACTACAGACGCTGATGACATATAGATACTTGCAACAGAGCTTGGTCGATTCACCCATGGACTTCGACTTCAGTATGACCATCTTCTTTCACCGGAGATGATAGCTTTTCAGTCGGGGGAGTTGATTGGCGAGAACATCTTCCCATCGACGACACTTGGACGACCTTTGGCGGGCCACATCGAGTCTTACCTGGCTTACATCAAAAGAATTAAAATCTCTATTCATCAGGAGATGAATTCATTCAATCCGGGGAGAATGATGTGGAGTGCAGACGTGGACCCGCAACGGAGGACGAGCTTTAGGCTTGTTCGGGGCTGATTGACGACTTACCAGATATGGCGTGGTCGAATCAATGATCCAACTCCGCAGATGCGTCCGGATTCGCGTTGCAAATCGATTTGATATATTGCTTCATTAATTTGCATTTAATTTTGACGTATTTGGGTAACCCCACCTCCGGCCAATCATAGTCGTCGATGGTGAGATGTCTTAATTCTCTTATTATTATAAATAGAAGTGTATGGGGCTGATTGGAGCATTGCAGAATTTGGAGAAGATAATTCCCGGATTCCATCGATCCCTCTACAGTGCCGATTCCGTAGAACCCTAGGTGACGATTACTACATTTGTATCTTCCTCCTCAAGGTTCCCCCTAACTCTAGCCTCCTTTTCCCCACGTCAAACCCCTCTCCCACCCCTACACAGCCTCCCAAACCACTGCTGAACTCAACCACCAGCCACCCCTCTTTTCCCTCACGTGGAGCCACCAGCAGCACCCACCGACCCTTCCCAAATCACCGCTGAACTCCCCCTACTCCCTGTTGAACCCAGCCACCAACAACCCCTCTTTTCCCTCACATCGAGCCACCAGCAGCACCCACCGACCTATCCTATACAGCCACCGCCTCCCCTCCCTGGGTCTCTGCAAACCCACTGCCACCAGCCCCTTCTCACTGAATATCCAACCATCCCTTTGCCTCCCCATTGCCGCCAGCCACCTGCCGCCTCACCCTCCCTTCCGTGGAGCCACCACCTCAACCCCTTCATCATTTCTGACCAAATCTGGGCAGTCCAACCCAGCTCCCGCCTAGTCCCTCCACCTGTTTCCTTCCAAAATCCCAGATCCGCTTCCAAACTATCGGATCTATCCTCACTCGCCCGGATCCACCCTTACATAGCCGGATCTACTCATTTACGGCCAGATCCCGCCTTACACCGCTGAGGACAGCCACCTATGTCATTTTTCCGCCTCCGGTTCCACCTTGGATCGTCGTTCACGCATCTCCGACTCCAAAATCTTCATTTCCTTGGTCAACCCACTATTTAGTGAGTTTTTGTTGTATTGGACTATTATTTTTCAGCATTTATTTATTGGATTTGAAATCATATCTGTGTGGATATATTGTACTCTGATTGTTTGTTTTTAGATTATTATTGTGATTTGCAAAGTCTATTCGTCGCGCTCTCTCTCTTTGGCCCTCCAGGCGTAGGAAAACCTAACCTGCTTGTTATAACAATTTTTTTTTGTTTTTGTCATAATCATGCGGGTGCAATTAAATTATTTAATATTTAATTTGAATTATCAGTCAGACTTTTCATTGCATGTAGGATTAGGGCAAGGTTACATCTGCCACCTACGCATTAGTCCTACGTCAAAAAGTATTAGATGATGTTATGTGTATTCTTTGGTATATCAAGAAGGCAGTCGACAGCAGAAGATCACCAGCTAGGGCAAGGACCAGATGCACTTCGACACCATGCAGGAAGTTTGACTTAAAAAACTCAATTGAATTATTAACTAGGTTAAGATATCGATTCATACAAATATGTCCCATACAATAACTATACAATGAAGTGAGACTATATAAGAGATAAAATAACCCAGTTACAACTAATCATTATGACTTCTACAAAAGGGTTACTACTTACTATACCCTAAAACCGAGTACTTTAGTGTGAGAGAATAGTTGAATGAGGAAATAATCATTGTCTGTCTATTATTCATCCAAAAAGGGATATATATACTATCACAATAGACTCGAGCACTTAAACATACGATGTGAGACTAAAACCCACTTACGCACAATTAATAATAATAACGAATATACGACTTGTGAGTATCTCTCAACTCTCTCCCTCAAGTCGGATGGAAGATGTCGGTCATTTCAAATTTTTTGATGTCATCAATGAACGAGTCACTTTCCAAGTTTTTAGTTAACACATCTGCTAGTTGATCTTTAGAGTAGACGAATGGTGTGACCACTGTCTTTTTATACAAGTGATCTTTGATACAATGTTGATCCACCTCAACATGCTTTGTCCTGTCATGCTGTACTGGATTGTGAGCTATGTTGATCGTTATCTTGTTGTCGCAAAATAAGGAGAAAAGGGACGTCGCGGGAAACCCCAAGTCAAGTAGAACGGTACGTAGTCATAGGCCCTCACACATGTCTTGTGACATTGCACAGTATTCTGCCTCAACGCTCGATCTGGCCACTGCATTTTGCTTCTTACTGCGCCATGTCACCGGGTTTCCTCCAACAAAGGAACAATAACTTGTGGATTTCCAATCATCACGACATCCTGCCCAATCAGCATCAGTGAAAAATTCAGTCCTCAAGTGGTTGTTCTTGGAGAACAGAAGACCACGACCAGGAGCTTTCTTCAAATACCGTAATACACGGTATGAACCTTGTTAATGTTTGACCCTGGAAGCATGCATGTATCTACTCAGAATGCCAACTACATAAGTAATGTCTGGTCACCCTCACCATCTTCACAGATTCCATGATTTTCTTCCATCGGGGTGTTCGCAGGGACACAACCAAGCATACCGGTCTCTTGCAATAGATCTAGAACATACTTCCGCTGAGATATAAAGATACCCTGATCTGATCTAGTCACCTAAATTCCCAAGAAGTATCGTAATCTTCCCAAATCTTTGACTTCAAACGTAGCAGATAAGAGAGACTTGAGATTCACAATCTCTTACAAATCGTTGACAGTAATCACCATGTCATTTATATAGACAATAATAACCACAATACCCTGATCACGTCTCTGAATAAACACGGTGTGGTCAGACTGAGGCTGTTTGTACCCAAATTTGAGCATAGCCGCGAGCAATCTGCCAAACCATGCTCTGGAGGACTGTTTCAAGCCATATAAGGACCTCCTTAGCCGACAGACAAGACCTTCAGCTCCCTTTTTCACGAACCCAGGAGGGAATTTCATGTATACCTCTTCATCAAGCTCAGCATGAAGAAACATGTTCTTAACATCCAATTGATGAAAGTCTCAGTCCATGCAACCCGCACAAGACAACAATACCCGAATAGAGTCCACTTTAGCCACAGGGGAGAAAGTCTCCTGATAGTCAACTCCATGAGTCTGAGTGTACCCCTGGGCCACCAGTCGTGTCTTGTACCATTCGACCTTCCCTTCTTGATTCTGTTTGACCGAAAAAACCTATCTCGAGCCAATAGCTTTCTTGCCAGGAGGAAGGGAAACAACATCCCAAGTATAGTTCTTGTCCAAGGCTGACATCTCCTCTTTCATAGCCTGAGTCC
Source organism: Platanthera guangdongensis (assembly GCA_039583875.1). Taxonomy (NCBI): domain Eukaryota; kingdom Viridiplantae; phylum Streptophyta; class Magnoliopsida; order Asparagales; family Orchidaceae; genus Platanthera; species Platanthera guangdongensis. Next base: position 272,868,573 of record CM077150.1, read on the forward strand.
AGGTCGGGATACCCAAAGCTTCCTGCCATGTCTTAGGAATAACAGCCGAAGAGAGAGAAGCAACAAAGTCCTGATGGGCCGGGGTAAAATGGTGATAAGTCACATGAATAAAAATAGGGTGTTTAGTACATGCATACTTACCTTTTCACAAAGCAAGCGGAATATGCAAATCTGCATCATCGGAATCTGAGGCAGAAGCGGGCACTGGTAGAGGAGGATCCTTAGTAGCTTGTATACCGGAGGAGCAACAGAGATACACATGAGGAAAAGGGGAGATCGGAGTATCAGGCAGAGGAACAAGAATAGGACCCAATTCCTGGCGCAAAGAAGGCTGTGGTAGAAGAGGAGGAAGAACAGGAAGAGGGATATCCGTAGCATCACTACTTCTACCCCTGACGAAGAGAGTGAATCGATGGAAAAAAATAGGATTCCCCTTCTCAAATAGTAACATCCATAGTGCAAAACATACGCCCAGAGGTTTTTTGGGGGGGAGGGGTAACAACGATACCCTTTCGTCGTGGAAGAGTATCCAACGAACACGCACCGGCGAGCCCGAGGGTCCAATTTGTCTTGGTGAGGCAAATGAATATGTACAAAACATACACATCCAAAGACACAAGAAGTCAAATGGGATGTATAAACCACAGTCACGATAGACAACTGAGCTAGGGAGTATCATAACCAAGAACACGTGAGGGAAGCCGATTGATAAGGTAGGCCGCGGTAATGACAGCATCACCGCAATACAATTTTGGGAGGTGCATAACACCCAGAAGACAATGGGCGACATCCAATAGGTGCAGATTTTTTTGTTCGACAACTCCATTTTGGGTAGAGGTGTGAATACGCGTGGTCTGATGGATGATACCAAGACTAGTGAGGTATGAGCCAAATGCGCCCCGATCCTCATATCCCCCCCACCATAATCACTGCGCAGGACACGAATAATAGCCTTAAATTGAGTCCGAACCATTTTGTGAAAAATTTGAAAACAATAGAAAATGTCACTCTTCTTTTTTAACAAATACACCCAAGTTGTGCGATAAAAGCAATCTATAAAGGTGACAAGACAACGAAAACAAGAAATAAATAAAACGGGGGACCGTCCCAAAAACATCAAAGTGAAGAACATCAAACAGAGCGGTGCTAGGAGAAGATAAATGTGAGGAACTATGTCTCACATGTTTAGACCTATCACAGACATCACAAACAAAAAATTGTAAAAAATAAGAAAATATAGGAAACAACTTCTGAAGATAGATAGGAGGCAGATGTCCAAGCCGCAGATGCCATCAGCGGACATCATCAGTTGCAACAGTAGTACAAGAGAGAGCCTGAGAAGTGAAGGCTAGAGATTCAAGTAATACAGGCCGCCGCGATTCCTACCACTGTCAATGTTACGCGTCATACCCAGTTCCAGAAAAACACAAGGATCAGGAAAAAAGGTCACGGAGCAATTAAGGGATCGAGTAATATCACTGATAAAAAGTAAATTGCGTGAAAAGGAGAAAACATGAAGTACAGATGGCAGAGAAATAGAAGGAGAACGGGAAATATGGCCTTTGCTAGCAATGGGGGACAACAAGCCATTAGAGAATTAACTTTGTCATTACCAGACAAAGGAGTGTAAGAGAGAAAACCTGAGTAATAGTCGGTCATGTGATGAGTAGCACTAGAATCAATCACCCACTCAGAAGAAGAGACAGTGGATGCATGAGCACTTGGAAAGGCAATAGAGGCAATGGACGCAGAGGTACCCGGAGGCTGATCAGGCTGAGAGCGTAGTAGGCGGCGGAAAACATCCAATTCATGAGTAGTAAGCTGCCCGGGAACAGCAGTGGAGGTCTAGTCGTAGACGTCTGCAGAGTAAGCGACATGATGAGGTCTAGAGCCATCCTGGCGATGACCCCCACGTCCTGGCCCCCGACCACGACCACGAGGGGCAAGATGTGGGTGGAGTTTGCAGCACACCTCCTGATTGTGGCTTTTGCAACCACAATAATCACAAGTAGGAGCAGACAAGCAAGGGCTGAAAACCTGACCACGACCAACGCTAGTTAGGGCAAAGCGCTCCGGAGGAGTACTAGCAGTAAGGGACTTCTGACAGTCTTCATCTCCAAAGACCATGCAGAAGGCCTCCCAAAGAGACGGGAGAGGGGAGCGGTGAAAGATATATGTCTGCACCATGTCGGACTCCACGTTCAGTCCCATCAAGAAGACATGGAGACGAAAACGGTCTTCCCGGTGTTGTAACTGAACAGCAACTGCAGTTCATTCTAGAGTGTAGCGCGAGAAATAGTCCAACTCCTAATATAGGCGCTTGAACTCCGAAAAAAAGACGACAGTCATAGAGCCTTGCCGCAGTTCCAAAATGCGGCGAGTACGCGCGTACGCCTGTGTAGAACTGCTAATCTGAGAGTACGTGTCACGGACACGGGTCCAGATGTCAACGACAGAGTCCATCAACATATAACTCAGGTAGACTTTCAGTGACATAAAGTGAAGAAGCCATGAAACGACGAGAGTTTTTTGAATCTCACCGCTTCCAAGAGGGATCAGTTTTTGGGGGCTCCTGAACTGTTCCATCAATGTAGCCAAACATCTGATGGCTGCGAATGACGTGTTGCGCAGTCCGGGACCATTGAAGATAGTTTATGTCATCTAACAGAACCGTGGTAATCTTCAGGGAGCCGGAGTGGTCATGGGACCGCTGGGGGTCACCCATCTGAGGCTGAATCACACCCGACGACGACGCTGAAGAGTCATTCATGACACTGGCACCAAAGGGCAGCAAGCGAGAGGGACGACTAAAGAAAGAGACTACAGAATTGAGGAATTGAGTAGCCAAAAGAGAGGTCGTAGCAGGCTAGACATGGGCAATCCTCGACATCAGATGACCACGGCAAATGGTGCAGCAGTAGGCGAACACAGTCGGAAGAGGCATTGGCGGAGCAGACAGAGGAGGCGCCGACAGAGGCGCAGCAGATTGCTGGATATGACGACGTAGAAAGAAGACCTAGATCTGAAGCAGTCGGTCTGGAAGCAGCGTGGATAAGCAGTTGTTGGAGCAAGAAGGCATGGATTCGATGCAATTGGCGTTGGAGAAGAGGACGACACTGGATCGGAAGCAGTCAGCGCTGAATCGGAAGCAGCAAGTAGAAGGGGCGACGGTTCATCGGCGTGTGTAACCGCCGGCAAGAGCGTCGCGGGACATCATCACGGAGAACCTCAAACCCGCGGGAACAGGCACACGATGAGATCGGCGAGAGATGCAAAGCGGGAAAGCGGCTGACCGGAGAAAGGAGAACGAGAGATTAGGTTTAGGCTCTGATACCAAGTTGAATGAGGAAGAAATAATCATTGCTTGTCTATTATTCATCCAAGGAGGGATATATATACTATTACAATAGACTCGAGGACTTAAACATACGATGTGGGACTAAAACCCACTTATGCACAATTAATAATAATAATGAAATATACGACTTGTAAGTATCTCTCAACTAGAATTTGTATAGATTGATTATGCTAGATTTATTGATGAAAGGAAGTCAACTTATGACTGGTTATTTTGTTGATGATTGTGCTCCATAATAAGCGACATTGGTCTTGCTAAGGAAAAATCCATCAGGCTATACCACGACAATAAAGCATCTATCAGAATCATACACAATCCTATTCAGTATGATCATACCAAGCACAATGAAATGAACAAACACTATCAAAAAGAGTATGCAAGGAGGAGTTGTTTGTACACTATTTGCTCCATCAGACAAACAACTTGTTGACGCTCACACGAAGAGGTTTAGTGTGACTGCCTTCAGAAAAATTATTGGCAAGTTGGACATGGTGAATATTACACGCTCAAATTATGGTGAAAGTGTTAGTATTGGTTGTATTGTGGTAATCAAATCAACAAATATAATATCTAAAATATATACAAAAATAACATTCATTTTGTACAGAAGCAATAAAGGGGGGCAATAGAAAATATTGATTATTATTCCAATGATAAGGTTGGAGAAGTAACCGGTCTTAAACTGATTCTATCATCTAAAGATGAGCCCGCCATCGCTGCATACCTGTAATGTCATTTAACTTGGTCAAAAGAGAGATCAAAATCACACATTGAACTTCAACTGATTAAAAATGAAGATATGAAATACAGTATAAAGTAACTCACAAAAGGTTAATGATGATATAAATATTTCAGAGTAAACAGTTCAACATGCAGGCCACTTCCAATTTCTTCAACTCAAACGAAAATGTAAATTTACACAAATCAAAGCAATTTAAATGTTAGAAAAGCCCATGTAAAGAGCCCATTATTGGGCCCATTTTTTGCATTTTCTCTTCTCTCATCTTTAGTCCCACATCATGTATAGGATTGATTCTCTCTCCTTCCTCCTATATATTTGTATTCTCTCCTTGTATTTACACATATAAGAAATATATACAAGTTTTCAAACTCTTTTTACATGGTATCAGAGGGACTATTGCCTCCGGCGGACTCCACACTCTATCCACCTTCCTCTCCCGCGGCATGCGGCCTGCAACGTCTATCCGCTCCTCTCCATTAGCCGCTCGGCTAACTGCGGCCTGCATTCTTCTGCGGCCTCTATCTCTGATTCCGCTCCCTCTTCCTCTTCGTGGTTCCACCCACCTCCTCAGGCTTCTTATAGCCTCCTCTCTCTGTCCCGTGGGGTCCACTTCTCCCAGCTGTTCTCACTCAGTCCGTTGTGGGCTCCTCTTATCCGTTGCGGGCTCTTCTCGTCCGCTGCGGGCTCCTCTTGTCCGCTCCGGGTTTTTGTCTACTACTCTACTTCACTCCTTCCTTGCGAGCTTCTACCTTAGACTGCGCTCTCTTCTCACTCACGGTCTCTGGGTTTATCCGGCCGCGGACTACTCCTAACCGCTGCGGGCTCTCTTCTCTACGGTCCGCTGAATTTGCCCCCCCCCCCTGCGGACTGCTCCTGTCCTCCGCGGCCTCTCTCAACTCGCAACTTGCGGCCTGCCTCTTTTAATTGTCGCGGACTGTTTCAGTTCGCCGCAAACTGCTTCTCCTCGCATCTTGTCGCGGACCCGCTGCCTTCTCTTGTCGCTTGAGTTCTGCTAATCGCGACGTCTTCTCGCGGCTTCTCCTACCCGCTGCCTTCTCTATCCGCTCGAGTTATTTTTCAACTCGCGGCCTCGTCTTCTATCAGCTCGAGTTCTTCTACTCGCGGTTTCCTCTCCCTGTCCGCTCGCGTTCTTCTCGCGGCCTCCTTTGCTCTGACCGCTGCTGTGCTCACCCAGACCGTGCGGACTATCTTCTTTTCGCATTTTGGTCGCGATCTGTCTGATCGCTGGTGTCCATAGTTTGATTGTGCGGTCTGTTGTTTTCCCGCATTAAGGTCGCAGTCTTCTCCTTCCCTACCTGTCGGGCGGTCTCTGGTTCTTCTCGCTGCGGTCTTCATCTCATGCTGCTTCTATGATCTCTTCTGTCAACTCCACTAGCCCGACGACTAGTCCGCCTACAGACCGCCTGGCTTGTCCTGCAGACCGCCCGGTTTGTTCTGCTGAAATCCGCGACGAGCTGCGGATAACTACTATTTCTCTCTCTGGGAAGAAAAACTTTAACCCTTGGGTGCATTCTGTTCGACGGGTTCTTCAGGTTAAGGGCCTCTTGCCTCACCTTACTCAGGCACCTCCTTATCCTCCTACTGATGATTGGCTCTGCAATGATGTCCGCGTTCAGACTTGACTCCTTAATTCCTTGGATGGTGAACCTTATCAGATGGCAATGTACCACGACACCTCCAAGGCTATGTGGGATGAGCTGCATTCCTTGTACTCAGGCTGCGACAACCTTCAGCATCTCTACGACATACTCACTGATCTTCTCGCTCTCGACACTGGCGGGGCTTCGGATATGACCTCCTTTGTCGCTCAAGCCAAGACCCTTGCTGAGGTCTGGATCCAACATCAGCCGTCTACCAATGATCATGCTGCTCAGTGCGCTCAGAAGGTAGCCGTATGCATTGCCATCACGATGGCTCGTCTTCCGTCTCACCTTCAGAGCATTCGAACTCAGGTCCTGGCTTCTCCCACAACACCGTCTTTCTCTGATGTTTGCTCCATGCTTCTCCGCGTGTCACCTCCTCCGGATACTTCTGCTCCTTCTCCCCCGACCCTTCTTCAGCAGGCCCCTTCGCTTTTACCGTCCCCTCCTACCTCTGCTCAAGGCGGACGTTCGGGATCTCGGGGCCGTGGGCGTGGTGGCCGGGGTCGGCCGAAGTGTTCCTACTGCGGGAAAGACGACAACCTTGAGGCGACTTGCTACCGGAAGATTGGTTATCCTCCTCGTCCGACGACATCTGTTGTTGCTGACGCCCCCTCTGCCGCCCCTACTGATTTTGAGGCCGTTCGTCTCCAGCTCCAGCAAATTCAGGGTTTGCTCAACCCGCCCTCTGCCTCCATTGCCTCTGTCTCCAACACAGGTACTGCTTGTTTATCCACCAGCCCGTGCTGGATCGTGGACTCAGGTGCCACTCATCACATTACTTCGCGACGGCCTGCCCAGTACTCAGATTCTCCTTATCCGAAGTCTATCACCGTGGCCAATGGGGCGACAGTTCCCGTCTCCGGCCCAGCGAATCTTTCTCTCAACCCGTCGATCTCCCTTCGCTCGGCTTTTCACATTCCGAGCTCCCAGTTCAATTTACTCTTTGTCGGACGTCTTACTAGTGATCTTGATTGTTCTGTCATATTCACATCCTCTTCTTTTGTTATACAGGATCGGCGGACGCAGACTACCATTGGTAAAGGCACACTGCGGAACGAGCTCTACCTTCTCGACGAATCTCCCACCATTCTCTCTTTTGTCTATTCCACTGAGTGGCATCGACGTCTTGGGCATGCCCCTCTGTCGGTCCTCCAGCGGGCTCTTCCTGATCTCTCTCTTCATTTGTTTCAGTGTGAGTCATGTATCTTCGGCAAGCAGCCACGTTCTTCTTTTCCTGCGCATTGTATACGGAGCGCTGCTCTGTTTGATTTAGTTCATTCTGATGTATGAGGCCCTTTTAAGATTACAAGTATTTCTGATTTTCATTACTTTATCACATTTATTGATGATTACTCTCGCACTACGTGACTATACTTACTTCATGATCGCTCCGAGCTTCCACGTGTTTTTCGTGCTTTTGTCCTTGAGACCCGTACACAATTCCACACCACCCTAAAAACATTGCGCACCGATAATGCTCGAGAATACACCAGTCACGGATTTACAGATTTGTGCTCTAAATTTGGGATTATTCATCAAACATCTTGTGCCTACACACCCCAGCAAAACGGCGTTGCCGAAAGGAAAAACCGTCACTTACTCAAGTCGTCCGCTCCCTCATGCTTCAAATGTACGTTTCCAAACCTTACTGGAACTTTGCGGTCTCCACTGCTTGATTTCTCATCAACCGTCTCCCATCCTCCGTCCTCCACTATGCTACACCGTTCAGCCTACTATTTCCCTCCACTCTGGCATTTCCTCTCCCGCCGCGTGTCTTTGGCAGCACCTGCTACGTCCTAGGATAAGTTGGATCCCCGGACGGCTAAACACATCTTTGTCGGCTATTCGCGCACCCAGAAGGGCTATGTCTGTTATTCTCCGGCTTCTCAAAAGATCTCGGTCTCTGCTGATGTTACCTTCCGAGAAGATCAACCGTTTTTTCCCTGCTCCTTTACCCGCTCATCTACCACCAGCTACTCACCAGCCATCCATCCCACGACCGGTTATCACTGTTACTGCACCACCTTCACCGGGTCCCCCTGCACCGGCTCCTGCTCCCTCCAAACCACCCATTATCTGTGTCTACACTCGTTGCCCTCTCAGTTCTATTGCCCCTCTGTAGTCGGTCTCAACCACGGATACTCTGTGTCCTGCTGATCAGGTATCTCCCTCCACTGCTCATCCTCCGGCCAACTACGTCTCCCTCCATCGCCTCTCTCCCCTCCTGCACACATTTGCTACTTATCTTTCTTCGGTCTCTGTTCCTAACTCTGTGTAGGAGGTGCTTCAACATCCGGACTGGCGGGCCGCCATAGAGGAAGAAATGTCTGCTCTCTGGGCTAACCAGACATGGACTGTAGTACCACTTCCTCCGGGTCAGAAACTGGTTGGGTGTAAGTGGGTCTTTGTCATCAAACATGTTGCGGATGGGACAATTGACCGTCTGAAGGCTCGTCTCGTGGCTCGTGGTTTCACCCAGCAACAGGGGCTCTATTATGAGGAAACTTTCTCTCCGGTGGTCAAGCTCAAAACCGTTCGTGTCCTCATCTCTGTTGCTGTCCATCGCCAGTGACCCTTATTCCAACTGGATATCAAGTATGCTTTCTTGAATGGGGATCTCCAGGAAACAGTGTATATGCAGCAACCACCGGGGTTTGAGACCACGGTGGAGTCTCAGGTCTGCCGTCTTTTGAAGGCTCTGTATGGTCTCAAACAATCCTCACGGGCATGGTTTGACAAATTCAGTAAGGCCCTTCGTGATATTTGTTTTACTCGAAGCTCAACTGACTTCTTGCTGTTTACTCGTCACCGAACAACAGGATCGATCCTTCTGTTAGTATACGTTGACGATATCATCATTACAGGAGATGACTCACAAGGGATACGGGAAGTCAAACTACATCTAAGTTCCGTCTTTCAGACAAAGGATCTGGGGCCCCTACGATACTTCTTGGGTCTTGAGGTTGCCAGACGACCGGATGGGCTTGTCCTCTCTCAACGGAAGTATTGCCTCGACCTCTTTCATGATGCAGGTTATTCAGGCTGTAAGCAGAGTGACACCCCTATGGATGTAAACCACAAGTTGTGCGCCCAGGCATCTGACTCGGATCTCCTACTCCAGAATCCAGAATATTATCGTCGTCTTGTTGGAAAATTGATCTATCTCACGGTAACCAGACCAGATATTTCCTTCGTTGTTGGTATTGTCAGTCGATACGTGCACTCCCCTCAAAAATCTCATCTTCAGGCAATTGAATGCATTCTCAGATACCTTAAAACAGCTCCTGGTCAAGGACTTGTTTACAGAACCTCTTCTTCAACTCCAACATTGGTGGCATACTCGGATGCTGATTATGTTGGTTCCTTTGATGACCGGCGATCTACCAGTGGTTTTTACACCTACTTTAGAGGGCATTTAGTTACATGGCGAAGCAAGAAGCAAGCGGTCGTTGCTCGATCATCAGCTAAGGTAGAATACTGGGCAATGACATCTGTAGTGTCTAAACTGATGTGGCTTGAGAGTCTTCTCACTGAACTGAGTGTAAAACTACCTTCACCGACCCTTCTCCTCTGTGACAGTCAAGTTGCTATATATATCGTCAAGAACCCGGTCTTCCACGAAAGAACAAACCACATTGAAGTCGACTGTCACTTCATCCGGGAGAAAGTTCAAATGAAGAAGCTCGATCTAAAGCATGTTCCAGGGTCTGAACAAGTTGCAGATGTCCTCACAAAGGCTCTTTCCAGGCTCCTCTTCTATCAGTGCTTGTCCAAGCTTGGCGCATACGATTTGTACGCTCCATCTTGCGGGGGAGTGCTAGAAAAGCCCATGTAAAGAGCCCATTATTGGGCCCATTTTTGCATTTTCTCTTCTCTCCTCTTTAGTCCCACATCATGTATAGTATTGATTCTATCTCCTTCTTCCACATATATATTTCTATTCTCTCCTTGCATTTACACATATAAGAAATATATATAAGTTTTTGAGCTCTTTCTACATTAACCATAAGATTTTAAGAAAAAAATATGATAGCATGCAAGGGAATGGTAATAGAAATGTAAGGGAAACAACTAAGTTGACCCATGAATACCATAAGATTAATATAGTAAGATAACTATCTATATTTGAATTCCTAGATTGTAATTTATACAAATGAGAGATTAATACAAGTAATATTACACCGAAGGCAATAAAAAAGGAGGCTTAAACTTTACAATATTCATCATAATATGAAATAAAATTTAAAGATCGAGTCCCAAAACCCAGCAATAAGCATGTGTACTATTTGCGGTTTAATATGTATCTGTTACGCTTCCGGACGGCGCCCGCTTATTTGGGCGTCAGTATACACGACGACGCAAGGGGTCTGAAGGCAACAACGGGGCTGAACCAACAGGTTCAGCCCCCACTATCTAAATGACGGCTCGGGGGGGGGGGGGGGGGGGGGATGAACCCACCCGGTTCAGCCCCCATTGGGGCCGGTCGGCCTTGGTCCGGGTATAAACGTACCCGGACCACCTCTTGGATGGGTATGCAAGATTATCAGGTATTCTTCTCCTTTCCTCCTCTCGACACTAGTTTCCCCTCTTAGCTCTCTAGATCTCTCTCTCTCTCCTGCCTTCTTCCTACCATTTGGTATCAGAGGATTCCTTTCTCCAGCATGGTTGCTACTCGCGGACAAGAAGAGGCTAATTGTTTGGAAACAATAGAGGTAAACTATGTCGGATTGATCGATTCGGTGGCCGCCATCGAAGAAGAGATGAAGGCGTCCACCCAACGGTTGGAAGAACGGATCGATCTAAGGATGGAAGAACTCAAGGCTTTGATCGCACAAAATCTGAAGGGAAAATCGCCGTTGAACGACGAGAACGGCGAAGGACAATGATCGGCCGCGGAAGGTCCCAGAGCGCAATACTTGGCTCCGCACGTCGGCGAGTCGGCGGGATCGGCCGACCCGACGCGCGTGGGAGGCAGGTCGATGGGATTCGGCGGTTGCGGCGCAGCGTCGGGCTGGGGAGGTAGTGGACCTCCACCCGGGGCCGGCTCGGCTTCGTACGGAGGGTCGGAGGTCGGGGTTGGTCGCCCGCCCTGGGCGCGGGTCGGCGTCGACCAGAACGACGGAGGCAGGGCGGCGGAATGGCGGGAATCTTTCCCCAACCGCAGGCTGGTGGCTTGGCCGGAGGGGGAGCGGGCGCTCGATTTGGGGGTCATCCCTATCAAGGCTTTCCGGGACAGCAACATCAAGGCTACCCGGGCGCATACGCTGGGGGCATGGACCCAAGATAGCCGGCATGGAACGGGCAAGGATCGGGGTGGAAAGGGCAAGCCGCACCAAGGGCGTACATGCCCCCGAAGCTGACACACATGAATTTCCCTCGGTACAATAGAGGGGACGCCTTGGCGTGGGTACATAAGGCGGAGTTGTTTTTCAGCTATCAAGAGGTGCCAGAGGTACAGTGGGTGCAACTGGCGTCGTTCCACTTGGAGGATGACGCTTTTCTGTGGACACAGTGGTTCCTGCGGGGACGGAATTATGTGTCGTGGGCAGAGTTTGTCGATGGGTTCACCGCTCGGTTCGAGCCCCTGGAGTTTGAGGAATTTGAGGCTCTCTTGCAAAAGTTACGTCAGAAGGGCACCGTGATGGAATACAGGACGAAGTTCGAAAAGTTGGCAAATAGGGTGCACTGGGAGGAGAGGACACTCCTAAGTTGTTTTGTCTCTGGGTTGAAGGAACACTTACGAGATGAGGTACAAGCGTACATGCCCCGCAGCTTGAACCATGCCATCAGTCTGGCCCGCATTCAGGAAAAGCGGCTCAACAGGCAGCGGTCCCGTACTACAGCGAGGCCCACTACTACACCGGCGACTGTCAGGAGGGATCCACCGGTAGCCGGACGGCCTACCGTGACGCGACTTTCATGGGGTGAGTTACAGGCAAGTAAGGAGAAGGGACTCTGTTTCAACTGTGACGAGAAGTTTACGGCGGGCCACAAATGCCTGAAGGTACAAGTCTTTATGTTACATGAAGATGTGGAGGACGAGTCGAGCCCAGAGGAGCAGATCCCCGCTGGAGACTTGGATCTGACCGAGTTCGGGGTTTCCCTACATGCTATGGAAGGGTGTAACCCTCCTCCACTCACTATGCGACTTGAGGGAAGGATCAGGCAAGAGAAAGTGACTATTCTGGTGAACAGTGGGAGTACGCACAATTTCATCCATCCCGATGTGCCGTAGCGGGTTGGGCATGTGATTGATACAGGGGCTGCCTTCCAGGTTATGGTGGCGGACGACAACAAGTTGCAGTGCGAAGGTGTGCTAAAGGGGTGGCGCTTCGGATGCAGGGGTACATTGGATGCACGAATGTCTATCTTTTACCCATTCGGGACTCGGACATGGTACTGGGAATTCAGTGGCTGCAGCAGTTGCGACGGGTCACTTTTGATTGGGATCAGATGACGATGGAATTTTTGCAGCGTGGGAAACAGTTCTGTTTGAAGGGTCTCACATCCTCGCCAGTAAAGGAAGTATCTCTTCGAAGCCTACAGCAACTCAGGAAGGCAAGGAGCTTTATGGCGGTACTTTTGGGGGTGAGGTTGGATGAGGTCGGGCCATCTGAGGTGCCCATACAGATGCAGTCCCTTGTGGAGCAGTATGCTGATATTTTTCAGAATCCACACACTTCCGCCATCACGGTTTCGGGATCATCAGATTGTACTGAAGGCAGGGGCGGAGCCTACCAATATCCGGCCATACCAATACCCGCACATGCAGAAGGCTGAGATTGAGCGCAGCGTTCGGGAGATGCTCGATGCGGGGATCATTCGTCCTAGCACGAGCTCATTCTCGACCACGATCATTCTGGTCAAGAAGAAGGATGGGTTGTGGTGGTTTTGTGTGGACTACCGTTCACTGAACAACGCCACCCTGAAGGATAAGTTCCTGATTCCATTGATTGAAGAACTGTTGGACGAGCTACATGGGGCGACGCGGTTCACCAAGCTTGATCTACGGTCGGGCTACTACCAGATCCTCATGCGAGAAGAAGACATCCACAAGACGGCCTTTAGTACTCACGATGATCACTATGAATTTTTGGTGATGGCCAACGGGTTGATTGGCGGGCCGTCCACCTTCCAGGCTAATATGAACGAGATCTTTCGTCCGCTCCTTCACCACTTTGTGCTGAGTTTTTTGATGACATCCTCATATACAGTGCTAGTTGGGAAGAGCACTTGAGCCATGTTGCACGGGTCTTCTCCATGCTGCGCAAGCATCAGCTCTATGCCAAGCGGTCAAAATGTTCTTTCGGTCAGGAGGAGGTGGAGTATTTGGGGCATTTAGTCTCGGCTAAAGGGGTTAAAGCCGACCTTCGGAAGATTGAGAGCATGGTTTCCTGGCCGCGGCCCCAGACTATACAGGCCTTGCGGGGCTTCTTGGGTCTCACTAGATACTACCGGCATTTTGTACGGGACTACGACAAGATTGCCAGGCCGCTGACCCAGTTACTGCAGGACGTTTTTTCGTGGCAGGATGAGGCTGAGGCGGCTTTCCAGGCATTCAAACGGGCTGTGACGACTACGCCAGTCTTGGCACTTCCAGATTTCACCAAGGAGTTCGTCGTGGAGACGGACGCGCCGGGACTCGGGAGTGGGTCTGGGTGCTGTGTTGATGCAGGAAGGGCGGACGATAGTCTTCTACAACAAGGCGATGGCTCCTCGGACATTGGGGTTGTCAGCTTATGAGAAGGAGATGTTGACAGTCATTCACATCGTGGCTTTGTGGCGACCTTATCTGCTGGGATGACACTTCAAGATTCGGACGGAACATCAGAGTTTGAATCACTTCTTCGAACAGCGGATCTCCTCTCCTCTCCAACAGAAGTGGGTCACCAAACTTCTGGGGTACGGCTATGAGATTGTCTACCGCCAGGGCCGGGACAATCGAGTTACTGATGCCTTATCCCGCATATCAGAGGGCGCACTCGCTCAGATTTCTACACCCCTGCTGGACTCCATTGATGAGATACAGGAAGAGGTGGAGCGCGACTCAGAGCTCCGACCTATTGTGGACGCTCTCTGACGGGCACTAGAGACGGTTCCGGGGTATCATCTTCAGAATGACCGGTTGTACTTTCGGGACCGTGTGGTCATTCCTTCTCAGTCAGCATGGCGGACAGTTATGATGCATGAGTTACATTCCTCGCCGACAGGTGGTCATGTCGGTCTCCTCCGCACCCTTCAGCGGGCACGGACAAACGTCTTTTGGAAGGGTATGCAGCGTGATATTCAGTTGTTTGTGTAAATGTTAGTTTTAGGATTGAGAGTGACCTAGGGGGTGAATAGGTCAAATTTAAGTCTTGGCTATTTTTGGATTCTGAATTTTATTTTTATTGTAATTATCCCAGTCAGATAAAACAAGAAAACTATTCAGCAATTAAAACCATCACAACACATCAATCACAACACAGTAAACACTGATTTATAGTGGTTCCCACATTTATTGGTACATCTACTTTCCTCCTTCGTCTATCTAGCAATAAACTATATTCAGTCAAACTCTTTCTTCTTTCTTTACTCAGATCTTCAGATCTTACAGCTCAAAGCCATATGGCTCCTACAACTCAGATTATATAAGTCTTACCACTCAGATCAGCAAGATACTACACCTCAAGTTTTTTCCAAGAACTTTACCTCAGAATGAATCACTCCTACTCCTCAGGCAAATCCTGCCCTACACCTCAGAACATACAGTTCATATAACTCAGAGAAATACCCACTTCTCCTACCTCAGACAATTCTTGTCCTACCTCAGCCTTTATAACACAGGCTTATAACTCAGAGAAATTGATTCTCATACACTCAGATCTACAAGTAGATCTTACAAGATTAATAATGGTAAAAGAAATTAATTCTGAATTAGTCACCCAGCAAGAGAGAAAAGGGTGGCTGCTTCTTGAACTGATCTTGATAAGTCAGCTTCCCTTAATCCTTGTTGTAATGAATTTGATCCGACCCTTCTTAACTTTTCAAAGCTTCTTGAAGTTGAAATTAGGGTAAATCTAGGCTGGAGAATGTTGAAGTCGATTCTTGATCTGACTTCTCTCCACCTTCTGAATTCTAACAGATTACTTTATAGATTTGGGAAGAGATTTTGAATTGAAAACTCCTTGATATTCTGATTTTTGATCTGCTCACTTTTCCACTTTTTTTTATTTGTTACCGTAGAGTTGATCTCTTTATATAGACTCTGTCAAAGGTAACCGGTTGATCCGGTTAATAACTGACATCTGACAGTTCTGTGTCAGAACCTCTGGCTTGATTTCTGCACTTAGGAAACAATTCTGCTTGAAGTGTTGAAACTTGACTGTTGGATGTGTCGACACCAGTCCTGGGTGTCGACACTAGTCTTGTAGTGATGTCAACATACTTCTGAATGTGTCGACACATCCTTCAACTTGTCTCGACACAGCTGATATAGAATGTGCCGACACTAGTCCTGAGTGTCGACACAGTTGTCTTCAGTCTCGACAATGCTTGTATAAAGTGTGTCGACACTTGTCCTTAATGTCGACACAGTTGTTTTTTGTCTCGACACAACTTGTGTAGTGTGTGTCGACACTAGTCCTGAGTGTCGACACAGTTGCTTTCTTGTATCATAGTGTCGACCCAAGTCCTGGGTGTCGACACAATTTTCTCCTTGACTCAGCACTTCTTGTTTAAGTGTGTCGACACTAGTCCTGAGTGTCGACACAGCCACTTCTTGTCTCAGCACATTTTTGACAAGTGTCGACACTTGCCTAGTGTCTCGACGCTTTTGTACTTAGCTTTATTTGTCTGTACACAAGAACTTAATATTCATCAAATACAACTATGTGTATATCATTAAGCTGAAAAGACATATTCAAATCAAGTACATTGTGACCAATATACCCAACAATCTCCTCCTATTTGGAGAAGTCATAACCTAAATTCAATGATATACAACATGATACCAAAAATATTATGATAAAGACATTAATATTACAGTGATGTACAATATGTGAAATAGCACAGATAAAAACACATATTTCATTAGACATTAACAACAATAATATTGAACAGAAAGTAAAGTAAACAATTGCAATTCTAATTAATAGCGCAAGAAATGTTGTGCAAAACAAAATTTACATTAATTGTTTGTCAAAAGGTTTATAGCTATAAACTTTGGTTAATCAATACTTACAGAACAAGTTTTTCATGAGATTCAAAACTAGAAACATCCTATGGAAACTCTGGTTCTCTGATGACTATGCACTTTCTAGATTGTATCTTTTCTCATCTCAGGTTCTTTGTCATCAGCAACTTTCTTTCCTTTGTCATTCTTAGCTTTTGCAATTACTTCCTCTTTCAGTCTTTGTCTTTCAAAATAATGATAAGGTTTTGGGAAATATTTGTTATGCTCAACTGACTTAGCATGAATCTTTCCTTTCTTCAGATCAAGTCTGAACTTCTGGATAACCTCTTTCTGCTTCAAATGTTTGGCTCATTCCTATTCTGAATATCATTTACCTTTGTCTGTCACATTTGCATTTACTGTCTTCCATGCAGTGAGGATTATTGATCTGGAGGTTGGACTTCAATGCTCAAAATCAGGTCTGGCCTCAGCTTGTTCTCTAAACCTTTTCTTTGATAGCTGAGCTTCTTTTTCTTTAATCAATGCAGAATCAGACATCTCCACCTCTTCACATATAACATTTTGAACTGATGGCGGAGGACTGTACATATGTTGGACAACAACTTGGATAGTCTCAAATGGAACTTGTGTTGTAGGATTATATATGGACTGTCCAGGAGCATGAGTTCCAGTAACATGAGGCGCTTCAAGTTGAGCTGGTTGACAACCAGACTCAGCAGTCTGATCTCCATCATACCATAGGGGAGGATAGTCTAAAGTGTCTCTGATATTGTTTGATATCCAGGTAGCATGTTCAGAACTGACCTTTATCATTACCCTCTCCCTTTTTATGACTTCTCGTTCAACATGATCTCTCAGATCATTCTTGTGAAACCTTACCTGTTCATCTAGATAATTAATTCCTGATGTTAAAGAGTTCTTGATTTTAAGTAAATGGTTATCTAACTTTTTGTCAGATTCTTTTATATCTGTAAGTAATGAGGCTGAACGGGTTTGCAGCTGAATGTCCATGCTTTGAGTAGCAGCAACTATTTTGTTTTATAACTCAGTTGTTTGTTCAGTCATCTTAACCATTGTTTATGTATGCATGACAGTCAAGTTTACATCCAAAATTCTCTGATTTTCAAGGACATAGTCTTGTTTGACAATCATTTCATCCTCAGTCTCCTTTGTTTGTTGCTGTTGTTTAGCAATATAAACTATAGCATTAACACCCTTCTCAAAGAAAGTAATCATGTCTGTTTTCAGGAGATTTACTTCAAATCTTATGGACTTTATATCCTGAGCCAGTTGAAACTGCAGCTCTTTATTTCTTTCATCTACATACTTTTCAAGTTGTTGTCTATGTTGATCAAGCATAAGTTGTAGTTGTACAAGGAGTGAGTTTGAGTCCACTAGAGGAGCTGAAGTTGGTTCAGACTGAATAAGTTTTTTATAACTCCTACTTTTTTTCATTTTAGAAAATTTTCTTTTCTTCAGCTGAGACTACTCTTCTTCTTCTTCAAATTTAGAAGAACTTACCTCTTCAACTGGTGGTGTCTCTTTGGTTTTGCCAGTATCTGGGGCCAACTCCCTCTCAACTCTTGTATCTTTCTCATTAATGTTGATACTTTCTAAGTTAACATCTGCATGCTGAATTTTAGCAACAGGAACTTCAATCTGGGGAATTTCAGTTATCTCTCCCTGGATGTTAGTTTCTTTAAACAGAAGAATTTCTTTCACTGTCTCTCTAGATGCAGGATCTTCATTCCCTTTCTCAGGAATCTGCACATCTTGTGCAAGTGTCTCATCTTCCCCCCCCCCCCAACTGTATTCTTAAGTATTTCTTCATCACTCTCTTTGGGGAATTCATCCTCCATCTCTTTCTCAGTCATTTCTTGTTCATGAATCTTTGATTGTCCCAGTTCTTGTATAACTTTCATAATTATGTTATCGCTTGTATCCAATTCTGTTTCTAGCAGATTAATGAGGTTCTCCACCTCAATTGGTTCTTTTTCTGGAATGTTCTCCCCCGGCACCCGATCACTTATTCCAAGTGAGAGTCTTGGAGATCTTCTTTGTTCTTCTTCAGCATCCTTGTCTGAACTAAACTCCACTTGTTCCTCAAAATCACTTGAAGACTCAACTTCCTCTACCACTGCTTTCTTGTCTTTTACCTTCTTTGTCTTTTTGGGTTTTGGAGTCTCCTTAGACAAGACCCTTTCCCATCTTGACAAAATTCTTAGGTTCATTCTCCTCATATGGTTGATCTTTGTTCCAATTTTCTGGTTGATATTATCTGGAATTGTCTTAACCAGATACAGACTAACAATTATGTCCATATTGAGCTTCTGAATCTCTTTTGCAATCTTATTAAACACAATCTTGTTCCAATTAGTCTTGATCCTGAAAATAATCCTTGTCATCACGCTAAACATGAAAGTTGAAATCCTGTCATGTGCTTCAGCCTTGCAGAGAAGCACCTTTCCTACCACCTCAGACAGAAACTTGCCTTGGGAATTCATTCTCTTCCTGTTTAGTGAACTACCAAACCTAGTGGTTGGAGCCGGTCCACACCACTCTAAGGCCTCTGCAGTCTTGCTGGAATCCAGCTCATCTTCCTGTGCAGTTCTAGGAATCTGAAAGACTTTAGCCAGTCTTTTGATTGTGAACTTTACTCTTGCTTCATTTACACTGGATTTTATCTTGCCTGTTTTAGGGTTTAGTGAAGCACTGGAATAGAACTCAGATACTTCTCTCTTCCATATTTTGGTTGGTTCAGAAAGCAGATACTCTAGACCTGCCTCATTGACAAGGTCTATCACATTCTTGATCTCTTCTTGTGCGGAGACGAATGCGTTTCGCACCAGTTCATAATCATCGTTGATGTTGTCTTCCATCTTGGGTGTCACTTGAGTTGAGAGAGCTTGAGATTGAGAGGTGTCAACTAAGGATTTCTAAGTCTCGACACACAGTGAACAGTATCTCAAGTTTTCTGGTAAGCGTAGTAGACAACTCCTTACACCTTCTATTTATAGTAACTGTCTGCTGAAGGCGAGAAGCCGCGCTGCATTTAGTATTTTCTAAATATTCCGGAAATGTCCAGTGTCGACATGAAAAACCTACTCTGTCGAGATGTGTCGACTTAAGTCGACACAAGGTTCATATCTCTCGACACACTGTCTCTAATCACTGTCGACATACTGTCTGGTGTCTCGACACACGACTACTTATTGTGTCGACACACACTCTGGTGTCCCGACACAATCCTTTGACTTCGACAAAGTTTGTGATCTGAATATAATTTCTTGACTTATATGAAGTCTTTCTTGGTTATTTAGATTTGTTGACTTGTTTAGTCATTTTTTATAAGTTGTAGAAACTTTTGTTGTTACTAATTGAAAATGTTTACTCAATGTTCAACATACCTAGTTCAAATTTAAAGTAAGTGAACTTGTTTTCATCTAGGGGTTTTGTAAAAATGTCAACAACTTGCCTTTCTGTTGGAGTATACTGTAAGCTAATATTTTCTTTTTCAACATTATCTCTGAGAAAGTGATATCTAATTTCTATATATTTAGTTCTACTGTGTGAAACAAGATTATTAGCAATATAAATTGCACTAGTAGAATCACAAAACATAACAGATTTACTTAGATGTACACTGTAGTCCAGTAGTTGATGTCGAATCTATAACAACTGCGCACAGCAGCTTCCAGCAGATATGTACTCAGATTCTGCTGTAGAAATTGCAACACTTGTTTGTTTCTTGCTGCTCCAACTTATGAGCTTTTTCCCTAGAAACTGGCAAGTTCCAGAAGTACTCTTTCTGTCTTCTTTACACCCAGCAAAATATACATTTGTGTACCCTGTGAGTTCAAAATCACTATCCTTAGGACCTTGGACTGTGAGATGGATATACCATCATCAAACTGTCTAACTTGGAATATCAATAAGAACTTTAGCTCACTCATGTTGCTCATTTCAAACTTGTTTCGCATAAGTCTGACAAATTTTTTACACAGCTTCTCATTAGTAGACCCAAAAATTATGTCATATATATATATCTGGACTAGGATGCGTGAACCTTTGATGTCCCTAAGGAATAGTGTCTTATCTATCTTTCCTTTAGAGAACTTGTTCTCTATAATAAAGATAGACAATCTCTCATGTCAGGCTCTAGGTGTTTGTTTTAACACATACAAAGCTTTGTGCAATATGAAGACATAGGAGTTGATTTTAGGGTTAACAAAAGTTGGTAGTTGCTCTACATAGACTTCCTCCTTCAGTGTACCATTGAGGAATGCTGACTTTACATTCATCTGCTAGACCTTGTATCCTTTGTATGTTGCATGAGCTAAAAACAACCTTATGGCCTCTAGCCTAGATATAAGAGCAAAGGTTTGGTCAAAATCATCTTTTCCTCTTGTTTATATCTTTTAGCCACTAATCTAATTTTGTTCTTAACTATAACCCCGTACTCATCTAGTTTATTCCTATAAATCCACTTTGTGTCTATAACATTGTGATCACTAGGTCTAGGAACTATACTCCAGACTTTGCATCTCTCAAATTGATTGAGCTCTTCTGGCATAGTCATAATCCAGTTGGGCTCTGAATTAGCTTCTTCAAAATTTTTAGGTTCTACCTGAGAGAGAAAGTTATAGTATAGAATCTCATTGTGATGTCTACTCCTAGTAGTCACTCATAGCCTGACATCACCTATTATTTGATCAATAGGATGATCTCTAAGGTGTCTAACTGCTACTTGGTTAAGTCCTCTCCCCATTGCGAAGTGGCCCACATTTGTTAATATTTCCTCCCTACCTGATCACGTTGATGGCCTTTTAAATGAAGCCGACCAATGGGATGATAGCCAGCTCTCTATGTTTGGTGCCAATCTTATCAACTCCATCAAAATTATGCCCCGTGCTAATGCGGATGGGGCCGGCAGGCTTGTCTGGGCCCAAACCGAGAAAGAGACCATGGATGTTGCTGCTACCTACTACGTTGAGTGCTTACCGTCCGCCCTGTCCGGCCACAACTGCTGGAAAATAAAATCTCAGCCTCGAATGTTGATGCATATTTGGCGTGCCACCAACGACTTGCTACCTACTCATGCATGGCTCTGTTATCACCGTCTTCGCAATGATGCATTGTGCCTGTGGGGCTGCGGAGTGGATGAAACGACGGACCACATGCTGAGTTGTTGCCATTTTTTCTCAAAAGTTAAATCGGAAGGATCACGCCTCGGCATCCCACCCAATAACTTGGGCAGAAACCTGATGGAATTCTTTGAGAGTGAACTGCAAATTGGAAACGAGCCAGAAAATGCTACCTTTCTTGCCTCCATATTGTATTATATTTGGAAAGCAAGGAACAGCTACATACATGGTGAGCCATATATGCAACCAGCTACAATCCTGATTAATGTTTTACATGATACATCGCGCGGACACTGGTCGTCTCATTGTAACCCACAATCTACTTGGACGCCCCCGCAAGTTGGATGGATCAAAATAAATTTTGATGGATCTGTGATGGAGAATAATGTCGCTGGCTTGGGCTGCGCTATCCGTGATCATGGAGGAAGCCTAATTGTTGCAGATCGGTGAATATGACTGAATTCCGTGCTGCCCATGCTGCACTTAATCTCGCTTCTCAGCTTGACACTGATTTCATTGGAGCAATCCTGGAGGGGGACTCATCCGACGTTTGTTCAAGGCTAAACAAAATCCTTGCTGGAGGTTACATTGAGGATTGTGAAGCATCCATGGCCCGCCTACTTCCTGTCTTCCCAAAAATAGCTATCTCTTATAAACAGCAAGGTAAACTCCGTGGCGGACCACCTAGCTAAGAATGCTTGTCTTTTAGATTTTGAGTGGGTTAGAGGTATGCCTCTAACCACGTCTTTGGCGCAGCTTTTGGCGCATGATGCTAACTTTTTGTAGCTTGTATCTTATCGCTTAATATTAGGCAAATGCCAGCTTCAAGGAAAACCTCCGATGTCGCACATGTGGCCCATCTCTTCTTTCGAGAGGTGGTTCGACTCCATGGGGTCCCACGCACTTTCACTTCCAATAGGGACACTCGATTCATGGGCTATTTTTGGAAAATCTTATGGCGAAAACTGGGCACGAAATTAAATTTTAGTAGTGCGTACCACCCCCAGACTGATGGGCAAACTGAGGTGGTCAACCGAAGTTTGGGTAATTTATTGAGATGTCTAGCCGGAGAACACCCCAAGCAGTGGGACCTAGCGTTAGCTCAAGCCGAATTTGCATACAACAACACTATCAATCGCTCCACCGAAAAGTCTCATTTCGAGATTGTGTATGGCTTCCCTATTCCCCATTACCTTGATCGACATTCTTTACCTTCCTACGAGCGCATTTCTTTTGATGCTACTATTTGGATTGAAAACTTAAAATCTTTGCATGAATCTATTCATAATAAGCTGCAGGTGATATCCGAAAAATACAAGGATAGCGCTGATAACCATCGGCGCGATGTGTCTTTTTCGGAAGGTGATTGGGTTCTGGTACACTTTAGAAAGGAAAGATTTCCCAGTGGGACTTACCACAAGCTTCGACAACGTCGTTTCGGTCCTTTTCAGGTAAGGAAGCGGTTGGGAGAGAATGCCTACATTGTTGACCTGCCCTTGGAATTCGGGACATCTCCGATTTTCAATGTGGCGGACTTGTCCCCTTTCCATGGTTCCCCACCGTCCGCGCTAGTGCCACCACCTACCTTGGAGTCCGGGACGACCGCGGGCTTTCAGCCGGTCATCATACCTACCACGGAGGAGATTGATCAGGTGCTTGATGTTCGGGAGTTCTAGACTCGTGCAGGTGCTTACCAGCGTTACTTGGTTACTTGGCGGGGAAGGGACATCTTGGACAATAGTTGGGTCAGTGCCAGAGAGCTCCAGCATCGACGTCCAGATCTTTCCGTTGCTGCCATCAGCTCAGTCTCGCCGGAGTCGAGTTCTCTCAACCCCGGGGGAACTGATGTGATCCTGTCGCCGACACTCTAGTGCCGCCTCGTTTTTAGTATTATTTTTTTTGTTTTTTTTGCTTATTTACTGTTGCAGATATACTATTTGTGTTGTCGCTTATTTATCTTTCGTCATGGACATGTATGTTTAAATTCCTTGTATTGTGGCCCGGCACGTGAGACAGACCACCTCGCGTGACCCTAAGTGGATAGGTCCGGTTTGAAATGGGCGGGCGGGTCACCGTCGCTATTTGATTTTGTTTGAACATCCTTGCTGAAAATTTGCAAACAAAAATCATAATCATTTTTTCTTTATTACATGGGGGGGAAGGGGCTATATAAAGCCACATGCTGGGATGCCCTAATCGGTGTGGAGTAAATAATCGAGATTGAGTTTCACTCACTCGGTGATATCCCGCCACACGCTCGTATCGCCTGTTCGACGATCCCGCCGCAAGCCAGTTCGTCGATCCCGTCCGTCTGTTCGTCGATCCAGCGCCAAGTCTCGCCGCCTCCGCTCCTCCGCAGCAGCTCCGCCCGCCGCCTGCTACGTCGACCCCGTGCCAAGCTTCGTCGCCACCATTCCTCCTCAGCAGCTCCGCCATCCGCCGGTTTCCCCACCTCGATCTTCACCAAACCCCAGCTTCATCGCCTACCTGCAACCCTACTTCAACTCCCTTGACGTTTCCTTCACCTCCATCCCCTCCTATCCCGGAGGCCTACTTCATTTCCAGCCAAACCTCCAACCACCCGAGCCCTTCCACCCTCTCCACTGCATTCCACCGCCGGAACCCCCTTTTCCGTAGCTTCCCCCTCCCAGTTCTCTGTCTACCTACTGTGACCACGCCGCGAAGAATCGAAAGCTCCTGCGGAGGCCCTCGATGAGATCTCTCCTTTCCCCTTTCCACAATCTTCTGTGTTTGCATTTTTTTATGAATTATTTCAGCTAGGATGTTTCATTCCCATGTAGCACGCGCTCGCCCTAACCATTCCTCGCCGTTCGTTCTTCATTTGTGTTAGCAAGGCATATTGTGGAATAGTTAATTTTCATGCCCAATTAATTTCATTTAGACTTAGAAATTTAGAAGTAAAAATTTGCATCAGTTCTTGAACAATTTGATCTCGTACATGCTCAAATTGATCGCCTGAATTCTGCCCTTGGGGAAACCTATAGTGTGACCCATCAGGATTCAAGTCAAACCACTGATGCGTGCATTACTCCCATAGTTATGAGCAATTCGCCACTTGATTTTGGTACTCTCCCCCTTGATGAGCCTCCATACCCACGCAATTTTAAGGCAAAGTATGACCCTGGCCTTGTAGTACCGGGGGAGAGTGTCATTAGCACGTCTAGTGAGTTTGGTCGCGAGAGTGAGGCCGAGCGACTCAATGACACTATGATGGTCTATTCATCTTCTACACCTTATGTTGGCCTCGTTACCCCCTTGGTTACAGACCCCTTTCTTGACACCTCGCCGACTAACCCCCACTTGAGTGTGAATTTTTCTCACTCTCCCTTTAGCTTTATTTCGTGTCATGTCATGACCGAGAACCTCAAGCATAGTGTCGGTGTCTTGGTGGTCGTCTCACCCGCTTTTGGGGACACTACCCTAATTAGTAGCATTCACTTGGAGGATCATGACCCTACTGACGGGTTCGTTAATGACCCCCCTCACAAGCCACCTGATGAACCACCACTCCCTATGATATTGACATCCCGCTGAGTGAACCATCTGTGAGCGCTCACTTATTGACACCTCTCCAATGAACGTCCCTTATTTTGCTTTGGAGAGCGGGTCGTGAGGGTGGCACTGAGCACGTCAGAATTTTCTTAGATACGCTTGAGCATCCTTCCGATGTATTGGGGATTAAGCGTACGATTTACCACGCTCGTGATGAGTTCGTAGACATACCGTCTGCTGACCCACCTGATGGGTTCTTGCTTGCTTGAGGCACTCACCTCACTCGAGTGTTTCATCCTATTATAGGTGTCTCTGCTACGCACTCAGGTGACCGTCACATTTGCGATGAATTTTCATATGTACCTCCTGGTGAGCCGCCTGATACGTCACGTTCATTGAGAGATATTAGGGTCCCTGTGAGTTCGTATTGGAGTGTTGGCGTCTTACACGGTCATTCTGACACTCACCGCACACTCACTTATTACACCCCTCCCGACGAACCCCTCGATAAATCACTTATTGCAAGGAACTTTCGCCACATAAAGCGGGTCGAATGTCATTGTATCGTGTCTGTCGTGTTTTTCAAACATCATTCATGCGAGCATGTCATCTTTTGGGTCCATCATCTGCATAAGTCTGCTGAGTCGTTCATTCAGCTCATACATGCACTTCATGTCATCATTTGAGTTCATCATTCACGTCATTGGCCTGCTGAGTCCTTTGTTTATCATATACACGCACTACATGAGACAGTCCGAAGAAAGATCGTCGCCAGTAATGAAATTTATAAAGCTCAGCTTGACCTGCACAGGAGGGAACACGTTTTTGACGTTGGAGACCAAGTGATGATCCGCCTTCAACTTGAGAGACTCCCCCTGGGGGCAGCGAAGAAGTTAAATGTCCATCGAATGGACCCCTATACAGTTACTCGACGATTTGGTGCAAATGCGTATGAGGTTGATATTCCGCCAGCAATGGGGATTCACAGGGTGTTCAATGTGAAAGATTTAACTCCTTACCACGGGGAGCGAGTGTATGGGGACCCATTGTCCCCGGCTACCCCTGAACCACACCTTGCCCCACCCCCCTTTGGCACCTTGGTACCCACCTTGCCCAAGCAGGCGCGGACAGTTGAGCACCCCTCGGAGGATCACACTACCCGGCCGGCAACACCCCCAGCACCAGTCCCAGACGAAGATACATCGCTTCGACGGTCGCCTGCGCTCACCGGCGATGCTTTACAGATCATTGGTCACGACTTCACGGCGATGGGCGGCCAGATGCTTTCTCGCTACCTGGTTCATTGGCTCGCTCGCCTGGTTTCTGACGACACTTGGATTGTTATTGAGGAGCTCGAGAGACTCACCCCGGACTTACGCCGAGAGTACGATAGTCCTCACTCACCGGAGATGAGTGCTTTCAAGTCGGGGGGAGTTTATGGCGATCGACGGCCCACACACGCTCATTCCCGCAGGAGGAGGTGATCGGCGACCCATTTGGGCGATCCGAGTCCGCGGATGCGTTCAGATGGTCGCTGCGAATCTTTTCACTATATTACTTTAGATATTTTGTGTTGTTTTGGTCCCCGATTGGCCGGATCGTTATGGGTCGTCCATCGGGATGCCCTAATTTTATTTCCCATATATATACTCATGTTTGTGGTTGTGTTAGGGATCGAAAGTTGCCCTACTGCAACTTGTCGGTCGAATCCTTCGGTGGATTCCGAAGGCGCTGCTCCCGTCCGCTTCCCCGCCTCCGTCCGTACCCGCGCAGCCCGTCCCCCGCCTCTCCAGAGCCCGCATCTTTCCCCTTCTCCTCCAACCTCCGGTAAAGCCTGACCCGTTCCTTCCCCTTCCCCTCCACCCGCTGACCGAACCGCACGGCTTCTCCCTCCCCGCCAAAGCCCGACGACTACCCAGCCCCGCCTCCTCTCCTCCTCCCCATCCCGCCGGCCTTAAACCTTCCCTGTCCAGACCACCCTGCCGGCCTTAAACCTTCCCTGTCCAGACCACCCATCGGAGACCTCCAGCTCCCCATTCCCTCACCCTGCTTCCACCCTCCAGCTGCAGCCCCTCCCTATTTCCCCTCCAACAACCTCTCCCCAAGATCAAATTTCACTACCATCAATCCGCCTCCTAGTCCCCTCACAGATCTACCACTCTCAGCCCTCCCGCAAGCCTAAACTTCTAGATCTGCGACAATCCCCCCATCCAGCCCTCTCGTCGAGCCACTCGCGTACCGGATCCAACCACCGGCGTTCTTTACCCATCCCTAAGCTAGCCACCACAAGCACAAGTAAATCGAGGTATGGAAGTTGTATTTTCTCATTGAATATTTTGGTGTTGAACTCTTGCTACGGGATTTGATTATTATATGTATTTGTTTCTGTTAATCGTGATGTAATTTGCCGAGCGCATTCGGCTCTCTTGTATGGAATTGCGCCTCATTTCGCCGGTTGATATAATTACTCTCTACTCGTCAATGTTTGTTAAACAATTGTGCTGTTGGTATTCAAGTGGCTTATCAATTTTAATTACTTGTTGGATGATCTTAATTGGTAACGGTTGTCTCATATTACACGTGCACTGTATTTAGATCGCATTTTCATTTGTGAAGTTAAGGCTGTTGTGGTCGTCCGCCATCTGTAGACTCGTGCTACATCAGGTAGGCTCTATAAGAAATTTAGAAGACTTTACAACAGTTTAGGGAGGTCTAGGATGTCATGGGTGTTGCGCCGCATTACGATCGAGTCGTATTATGTATTTCTTATCTCGTCGTATTATATATTATTAAATGTCGGGTCTTTATTTATATCGAATCTAGCATAGGTTATCCCGTATTGTGACTAATGTTGCAGATGTCGGATGTCGGACTCATGTCGGTTTGAATTTTTTATGTTGAATGTCAGATTGCGGTGAATATATCGGGGACATTTCAAAATGTCGATTTGTAATATTATAATTAATTTTTTATATATATATTTCATAATATTTTCATTTATTATATCTAATTTAATGTAAACTAAAAATTCATGTGAAAAAATTAAACAACTAATAAGTGTTTAATTATAGATGATTGGTGTCATTTGGAGTCGCATTCTCACCAAATATCCAACACGAATCCCGACCTATTATAAAAGAAGTGGTAGGAATCTTTTTAGAACCTTATGATGAATTCATTCTATACACAAAACAATATAAACAATTCTGAACAAATTTAAAAAAAAACAGCAATATTGAGCCGTCATTATCCGTTATTAGCCGCAATATTGGGCCGACATGTCGGCCACAATACTGGAAAATGTTGGATTTGACAATTGTGGCGGTAATGTGGCGATTCCCCCTCGAAAATGACAAGTCGGCCGACATGTCCGCTGTAATCTACAAGCTTGGTTGTGACATTATTATATTATGTCTTTATATCGCGTCATGTCACACTTAGTCTGAGATGTCATGTTACGGTTTCACATGCCGACGGGACACGCACCCGCCGACAAGACGTCGTGGCGATCCCGGACGCAGTGGAAGACGATGACGGGTCTGTCTGGAGGAGGATTTATTTATTTCTCATTATGTTGATATTTCTTATTATGTCACACCCTGCGCTTATAAGGGGTGAAGTTGTACTTTTGGATTATTCTTGGATAAATGAAAATTAGGGTTGCTCTAAGGATTTGTCTCACTCCCTCCTCCATCCTTTTCCCCACCTCTGTCGGCCCTCCCACTTGCTGGATTCATCTCGGGTTCATATCAATTTGGCCCGCCATCTAGTCGTCAGTGCTTGTGATCGTCCGTACAATTTCGGCTAACGAGCGGATTTGCCCTTCCTGCCCCGCTACAGCGTTCCGCCGATTCCAAGTACCGCTCGATCGTGTCGTCTGCGTGAATTGCGTCCAGATTTCGCTGATCGGCCCGCGTTCTTCCTTCCACGCCGACGTGACCCCGGATTGTCAGGTATGTGCGTTGGCCGACCAGCCGTTCCTGTCGAATCTGCGGCCCTAATTTGGCCCGTGTGCGTCGGCCGATCTGCCCGTTCTTGCCGATATATGGCCGCCGTCAGAGCCAAACCGCCGATCTCCGCCTGGTCCTGGCCGACGTCTCCAACACAGATCCCGACCATCGTTCTACGTCGGATTCAGTTGTCTGAAGTCTCCAGTTCAACTCCGTAGCCTTCGCCGATTCCGCTGCATCACAGCCCAGATCTGTGGGTTCAACCGCATCCCAACCTCGATCCGCCGGATTTCCTCAAGTATCGGCCCTTCCAGTCACTCCTCTGTCCTCTGATCTCAGTCCATGGCCTCCAACACTCGCTTTGCAAATGATAGTCTTCCGGATGCGACCGCCGAAGCCCTAAGCTGCAACTTGGAAGCTCAAGAGAAACTCGTCCCATCAATGCATGCCTCTCTCCTTGCCCTCCACTCCAAGATCGACTCCCTCCATGCGTCGACCACCGCCTCCGGAACCGGCTCACCCGCGGACGGCGGCTTTCTCCTCGGTGTCGGGCAGCCGCCCATTTCATCTCGGATCACTCCTCCGCCCATTCCGGGCTGATCCACCCTCTCCCTCAGCATTCCCTCTGTTATCGGCATTGACCCAATGAGTTGGATCGCCAAAGCGGAGCAGTATTTTGACCTCAACTACACACCAGAGCAGGACAAGGTGTCTACGACTGTGGCTGGCCAGGATGGCTCGGCCCTCCACTGGGCTCGGTGGCTCGGCCAATCCAACCCGTGCCTCTCCTGGCCTGAGCTCAAGCAAGAGATGATTCGGCGGTACGGCACTCGTTACTCCGGCTCCTCTACTATCAAGCATCTTTGCGGCGTCCTCCAGACAGCCGGTCTGGACGACTATGTTGATGAGTTCATCGTTCTGGTCTCCCATGTTCCTGGGCTATCGTCCGATCATTATTTGGGCTTCTTCATGGAGGGTCTACTGTCGCATATCCTCTCTCATCACTGGACGCACCACCCTCACACAGTCTCCAACGCCATGGACTTAGTGTGTCTAGTGGAGGCCGACCATTCACCCCGACTACTTGCTTCTACGGTCGACCACCACCTGCTTCTACAGCCGACCCCCACCTGCTCCGGCCGCCTTGGAGATCGCCAGCCACAACCCCTTCACCACAGCCACCACCTTGGGGAAACTGGCCGAAACGCCCACCGGCCCCCAACGCCTCTCGAACAATGAGTACAATAAACTTCACAGCAAGGGTCTTTGTTTTCGGTGCCGTCAACCGTACTCCCCCAACCATGAGTGCTCTGTGAAGGAGTTCCACGCCATCATCGACAACGTCGACCCTGAGGTTACCCTGACTGACTTTGAGGCCTTGGAGCTCTTAATGGGGGATCCACCGCTTGACTCCACCGTAGTTACGTGCAACCAGTTAGAGTTATCTTGCACCTCGACGGGCGGGATCTCCGGCCAACAGACCATGCAGCTCTCGGGCACACCGCGGGATTGCCCAATCATCATCATGGTCGACAGCAGAGCAAGCCACAACCTCCTCTCTGAGCACCTGGTGCAGCAATTTCGTCTTCCCTCAATTCCCTCCCCAGATGTTGCGGTTCGTTTGTGCGATGGGCGTCATCGACCGACACACGGAAGTTGCACTGCCGTCTCTCTCTCTTTCTCTTTCTCTCTCTCTCTCTCTCTCTCTCTCTCTCTCTCTCTCTCTCTCTCTCTGGGGACCTATTCCGTGACCGCAGACTTCTACATATTCGGCTTAGGCGGTCTTGACGCCATTCCAGGAGTGGCTTGGATATGCACGCTCGGCGATATATGCGTCAATTGGGAGACTATGTCCATGCAGTCTCTACATGAGGGCCAGTCATGTCGCCTTGACGGTGACCTCGCTCCCCAACGCCCTGTGATCTCCCTTTGCACAATCCAGCGAACCACGGACGTCGGCCTCTTCGTGGAGCTGTGGGCCCTCTCGGGACCGTCCGTTGTGTCTCTTCCTTTTCCGACGGACCACCAAAAGCTTTCTACTACGCTCGCCGACACCATCCAGCCTCCAACGGGATTACCACAAGCCCAGCTTTCACTGGTCCAGTAGAAAGACGACAGTTGGCGTCGAACCACCCATCCAAGCTATTTGGTCGCTGCTACCACCTTCAGGGGGACTTTGGCTCGCAGGAGGTCCCTGTTCCCGGGTCTTACCATCTGGAGTCCGAAGCCACGCGGTTGCCCCAGGATTCAATAATAATTTGCAAGAAGGGCTTATTCGCAGCGCGCTTTGCCATGGCCCTCGGAGCGGAGGAAGATCATTACAAAATTGTTAAATTAAATGCTAGTTCATTGTTCTTTAATCATCTTGCGTGGTGTTAATATTTCCATTGCTCAAAATAAATTGTCTCTGTCACCGACGGTTGCATTGCACTTACACTAACGTTAGTGCGTCGCATCTACATCCCGCCCCGAGTAGCCTTTGTTTTAGTGCACCCTTATATCCTTCCCTACATCAATCGGTATCAGATCCCAAGGTTAGTGGTAGGTTTTAAATAGTCTTTGGGTTCATTTATGTCGAGCTATCGTCGTCATTCATTTCCTCTATCTGGGTATCTTGAGTCTACCTATACCCGACCTCATAGAGTCCCTTTAGAGAAACCTTCATGTTATTATTATTGTTGGAAGAGCCCAAAGCTTGTATGTATTATTTCAGTATGTAAATACAAGGAGAGAATACAAATATATAGGAGAGAAGAGAGAAGAATAAATCCTATACATGATGTGGGACTAAAGAAGGAGAGGAAAAATGGGCCACCAAATGGGCCTTTTACATGGGCTTTTCTAATACTCCCCCGCAAGCTGGAGCGTACAAGTCGTATGCGCCAAGCTTGGATAGGCACTGATAGAAGAGGGTACTAGGTAGAGCCTTGGTGAGGATGTCAGCAACCTGTTCAGTACCCGGGACATGCTTGAGCTCGATCTTCTTCATGTGGACTTTCTCTCTGATGAAATGACAATCTACCTCAATATGCTTCGTTCTTTCATGGAAGACTGGGTTTTTGGCAATATGTATGGCGGCTTGACTGTCACAAAGGAGGAGAGCTGGTGAAGGTAGTTTAACTCCAAGGTCGGTAAGGAGACTCTCAATCCATGTGAGTTCAGAGACCACAGCAGCCATTGCCCGATATTCTGCTTCTGCTGAGGATCGAGCAACCACCGCTTGTTTCTTGCTTCGCCAAGTAATCAGATGTCCTCCAAAATAAGTACAAAAACCGCTAGTAGATCGTCGATCGTCGAGGGAGCCAGCGTAGTCGGCATCAGAGTATGCCACTAGTGTAGGAATGAAAGATGAGGTTTTGTATACAAGTCCTTGGCCAGGAGCTGTCTTAAGATATCTGAGAATGCGTTCCACAGCCTGGAGATGAGAGCTTCGAGGAGAGTGCATATAGCGACTCACAAGTCCCACAGCGAAAGATATATCAGGTCTTGTAACTGTTAGGTAGATAAGCTTCCCAACGAGACGACGGTAATATTCTGGATTTGGTAGAAGCGAATCAGAATCTGAGCCCTGAGCACATATTTTGTGATTTGCATCCATGGGAGTGTTAATAGGTTTGCAACCAGAGTAGCCTGCATCATGAAGAAGATCCATGCAATATTTGCGCTGAGAGAGAACCAACCCATCTGACCGTCTGGCCACTTCCAGACCGAGGAAGTACCGAAGAGGACCCAGATCTTTAGTTTGGAAGACGGAGCTCAGATGTAGCTTAACTGCTTGTATGCCGGCCAAGTCACTGCCAGTAATAATGATGTCGTCGACATATACCAACAGGAGAACCGTACCAGTGGCTTGGTGACGAGTAAACAATGAGAAGTCAGCCGAGCTGCGAGTGAAGCCAATGTCCCGGAGAGCTTTGCTGAACTTGTCGAACCATGCCCGAGGGGATTGTTTGAGACCATATAGAGATTTGAGAAGATGACAAACCCGTGACTCCCACGTGGTCTCAAACCCGGGAGGTTGTTGCATGTAAACCGTTTCCTGAAGGTCGCCGTTCAGGAAAGCGTTCTTGACGTCGAGTTGAAACAAGGGCCACTGGCGATGGACAGCCACAGAGAGGAGAATGCGGACCGTGTTGAGCTTAGCGACCGGAGAGAAGGTCTCGTCATAGTCCAGCCCCGGTTGCTGGGTGAAGCCACGAGCAACCAACCGAGCTTTGAGGCGATCAATGGTCCCATCAGGAGCATGTTTAATGACGAAAACTCATTTGCACCCAACGGGTTTCTGGCCGGGAGGAAGGGGCACCAGGGTCCAGGTCTGGTTGGCCCAAAGAGCAGCCATCTCTTCTTCCATGACCGCACGCCACCCAGGATGTTGTAGAGCGTCCTGGACAGAAGTAGGAAGAGAGACCGAGGAGAGCGAAGTAGCCAAGGCCTGAAGAGGTGGAGAGAGGCGATGGAGAGAAACATAATCCGCCATTGGATGAGCGGTAGAGGCCGACACCGGAGCAGCAGAACACGGAGAAGCCGAGGTCGAAGCCGACTGCAGAGGAGCAACGGGAGGAAGAGGGCGACGAGTATAGACCCGAATAACTGGGGGTCGAGGAGGGTCAACGGTGGGAGGAGGCGGAGGGATGGTGGGAGGAGAGTGGACGTGGATCACGGGCCGGGGAAGGGAGTGTGTTGTAGGAGGTGGTGGTAGAAGTGGTGGCAAAGGAGTAGGGAAGAAGGGTTGATCCTCCCGGAAAGTAACATCAGCCGAAACAGAGACCTTTCGGGTGACCGGAGAGTAGCAAACATAGCCCTTTTGGGTACGGGAGTAGCCGACAAAAATGTGTTTGGCCGCACGGGGATCCAGTTTGTCAAGAGTGGGGCCCAGGTGATGGACAAAACATGTACATCCAAAAACCCGGGGGGTGAGGGGGAAGGCGGGGGTGGAGGGAAAAAGAAGGCTGAAGGGGGTAGCGTTCTGGAGAACGGGAGAGGGGAGACGGTTGATAAGAAAACATGTTGTGGACACCGCAAAGTTCCAGAAGACTTTGGGAACGTGCATGTGAAGCATGAGAGAGCGAGCCACATCGAGCAAGTGGCGGTTCTTGCGTTCGGCGACCCCGTTTTGTTGAGGGGTGTAGGGACAAGAGGTCTGGTGAACAATACCGAAGTTTGCGCAGAGAGTGGCAAACTCGTGGCTAGTATATTCCCGTGCATTATCAGAGCGGAAAGTTTTAATGGTGGTAGAGAATTGCGTACGAGTCTCTAACACAAACGCCTGAAATACACGAGGAAGCTCAGAGCGATCATGCAGGAGATACAACCAAGTAGTACGAGAGTAATCATCAATAAATGTTAGAAAATAGCGATAACCAGAAATGCTAGAAACTTTATAGGGTCCCCAAATATCAGAATGTATTAAATCAAATGGAGCAGAGCTCCTAGTACAATGAGCTGGATAAGAAGAGCGAGGCTGTTTGCCAATAATACAAGAATCACATTTAAAACCAGACAGAGAAAGGTCGGGAAGCGCCTTCTGCAGGATAGGTAGAGGGGCATGCCCAAGCCGACAATGCCAATCAGACGAGGAAACGGAGGAAAGGGATGTGGGAGAGACATCGAGGAGGTAAAGCCCGTTCTGCAGCCGACCCCTACCAATGGTAATCCGCGTCTGCCGATCCTGTATCAAAAAACCAGAAGAGGTGAAGGTGATAAAGCAATTCATATCAGTAGTAAGACGACCAACAGAGAGTAAAATAAAAGGTGAGGCTGGCACATAAAGAACGGAGCGAAGAGAGAGAGAGGGAGGAAGGAGGAGATCCGCGCAGCCGGAGACCGGAACAAGCGCACCATTGGCCACAGTAATAGAGGGGGGTGAGCAGCAGCAGAGAACTGGGGCGGCCGTATGCAAGTGATGTGATGGGTGGCTCCCGAGTCCAGGATCCAGTGAGAGCTGGAAGAGAGACAGGCAGTACCTGCAGCGGAGGTGGAGACAATACCTGCATGGGAGGTGGAGGCATGGGAAGCAGAAGGGGGGTTGAGGAGCCCCTGGAGTTGTTGCAGCTGAAGGCGAAGAGCCTCAAGATCCGTACCAGTCGGAGGAGAGCTATCTGTAAGAGCAGCAGTAGGCGGACGAGGGGGGTAGTCATGTTTCTTGTGACAAACAGCTTCAGTATGGCCATCCCGGCCGCAGTAGGTGCACTTGGGCCGTCCGCGACCACCACGGCCCCGCCCACGGGAGCCCGTACGGCCACCCCGAGGAAAGGAGGGTTGTGGGAGTAAAGGAGGAAGGGCCTGCTGAAGAAGGGCCGGCGAGGGTGGTGCAGGAGCCTCCGGTGGAGGTGGTACGCGAAGTAGCATTGAGCAGACATCAGAGAAAGAAGGGGTAGTGGGTGAAGCCAGAACCTGGGCCCGAATACTGTGTAGGTGTGGCGGGACGCGAGCCATAATCATAGCAATACAAACAGCCTCCTTCTGGGCGCGTTGGGCAGCGAGATCAGTCGTCGCGGGCTGGTGCTGAATACAGGCTTCCGTGAGAGTTTTAGCACGGGCCACGAAGGAGGTCATGTCCAGAGCTTTGCCAACATCCAAGGCTTGAAGATCAGTGAGGATGTCAAAAAGGTGTTGAAGGCTGTCCTTCCCGGAGTACAGCGAATGAAGTTCATCCCACATGGCTTTAGCAGTCTCATGATACATGATCATCTGATACGGCTCACCCTCGACCGAGTTCAGGATCCAGGTCTGGACACGACCGTCATTGCGGAGCCAATCATCAGTAGAAGGAGTTGGTGGGCCCTGGGTAAGGTGACGGGCAAGGCCCTTGTCCTGTAAGACCCGGCGGACAGAGTGGACCCAGGGGATGAAGTTGGCCTTGCCAGAGAGAGAAATAGTAGTAATCCGAAGCTCATCTCGAAGTTCGAGAGAAGCCACGTGGTCGGCAGAGGGTTGAGCGGTAGTGGAGTCGCTGGAGGACATGGCGACTGAAGAGCAGCAGAGAGCAGGGCTCGGAGAGAGAGGAGGGCCCGCAGCGGTCTGGAGGTCGCGGCGGTCTGGAGGTCGCGGCGGTCTGGAGGTCGCGGCGGTCTGGAGGTCGCGGCGAGTTGGAAGAGGTCGCAGTTCAGTGGAGCAGATCGCAGCTGGGGAGAGCAGAGCTGTAGTTCGCGACAGAGGCCGCGGCGAACTCGGGGCAGGTCGCGGCAGCGGACAGGAGCAGTCCGCAAGAGGTCGCGGCGAGCTGGGGCAGGTCGCAGTAGAGGTCGCGGCAGAGGTCGCGGCGAACTGTGGGCAGGTCGCTGGAAGAGGAGCAGTGGATACAAGCAGAGCCCGCAGCGGACAGGAGCAGTCCACAAGAGAAGGCGGAGAGAGAGGAGTCCGCGAGCAGAGGCTCGAGCGGACAGAAAAAGAGCGAGCTAGAGGGAGCAGTCCGCGAGCAACGATGCTCAAGCGGATACAAGCAGAGCCCGCAGCGAGAGAGAGAGAGAAGCTAGAGGGAGCAGTCCGCGAGCAAAGAGGCTCGAGCGGATACAGGCAGAGCCCGCAGCGGACAGGAATGATCGTCCGGAGCGGATAGAGAGGTGGGCCACACGAGCCAGAGCAGAAGATGGCTATAAGAAGCCTGAGGAGGGTGGAACCACGGAGGGAGAGAGGGGAAGCGGAATCAGAAGGGCAGTCCGCACGAGACAGGAGCGGATGCAGGAAGGCAGTCCGCGCGAGACCGGAGCGGACAGGAATGCAGTCCGCAGGGTAGCCGGGCGGACAGAAGCAAGGGGCAGTCCGCAGGAGACCGGGCGGACAGAGAAAGGGCAGTCCGCGGTTAGATGGAACCTGCCTCTGATACCATGTTGGAAGAGCCCAAAGCTTGTATGTATTATTTCAGTATGTAAATACAAGGAGAGAATACAAATATATAGGAGAGAAGAGAGAAGAATAAATCCTATACATGATGTGGGACTAAAGAAGGAGAGGAAAAATGGGCCACCAAATGGGCCTTTTACATGGGCTTTTCTAATAATTATAATTATCATCATTCCCCGCACACCACTCCTAGAGATCATGTGATTCGTGTCAACCCCTCGACACAATTCCATTATGCTAGAGGCGATCACCACAACGAGAGGTACTTACGTCTTCATCATTACACCTCTCCGCGACTTCATGATGATAGAATTGAATATCGTTCAGGTCATCGTCACTATACATCTCCTCTAGGAGAGGAACCTGGGTTTGGATATGAGCGCCTCCATTGTACGTTCACAGGGCTCATACGCACCCACGAGCACAATCCTATAATGTTAGTAACTACTGTCAAGACGACCCTCAGGAACCCTATAGAGGTCACCATCGGCAGGATCACAATATATGTCAAGACCCGCCTAGTGTTCCACTAATAGAGGTACCTGAGGCTGAATTTCTGCAATTAGTTCTTGACCACTTTAATCTCTTAGAAGCTCAATTTGATCACCTAAGATCTACATTACGAAGAAAGCCTAGGGATTTGGGTCAAGCCACCGATGCGGCGAGTAGTGCTCCCACCGAGATAAGAGACCCGACACTTGGTTTTGATCTTTCTCAGTTTGATGAGATTCAGTGCTAATGTGATCTTGAGGTTGAATCTGATCATGACCCTATGATATAGATGGAGAGTGATACTAGCATGACTAGTGAGCGTGGTCACGTGGGTGAGGAAGAGCGACCCAATGACGTTGTGATGGTATACCCATCCCTTTCACCTCACCTATACCTAGCGTCCCCTTTGAACAGAAACACGGTTCTCGACACTATATCGATTGACCCACGCCTGGGTCTGGGCACCACCTACTCTTCCATTAGTACTATCTCGAGTCACTTCACTACTGAGCAAGAGTATAGTGTTGACTTTATAATGGCTACTTCACACACTTACGAGGACACAACCTCTATCAGCGATACTCATCTGAGGAATCTTCTCATTATTAATGACCTCATCATTAAACATCTAAATAAGTCTTCTGAGGAGCCACTACTCCCTTAGGAGGTTCCGGAGGTTAGCATTGACTTTGTTGTGGGTGTCCTACTTGCTCTCACAGACACTACTATTATTGGTGCCCTCCGTGTGGTGTACTATCCTATCATTATCGACCTACTCGGAATTAAGCCACCGAGAGGCCCATTTGACAAGCTTTCTCTCCTATAGATTAGTGATGGATCGTGTATCCGCACTAGTGATCAACTCACACGTGATGACTTTTGGTATACACCCCCTGGGAGCCACCTGATGGGCTATATCATTTGAGAGGTACCCATCACACAAGTGTTTCACACTATTTTGTCACCATCTACGTCGTCCCCACGGATGATGTTGTCGATCACGCCGGATTTTTCTATCGACCACCCGATAAGCCTCCTGATAGGCCAACCCATGTTAGTAATATTCAAGTCATTGTCAGGTCTTCCCTTAGGAAGTGTGTCGAGTATGTTGTGCTATATTTGCACCATTCGCTTCATTTGTATGAGTCGGCTGGGTCACTTGTTCATCATTTGCATGCATTATGTTAAATTGTAATGAAAAAACTCATTAGGAGGAGCCCATGTATAAGCTCATGTATATTCTATTTAGTCCAACATTGTAGAGGTAGAAGGCTCTCTCTATCTTTTTCTATATATAAGTGTATGTACTCTTGTATTTACAAAATAATAAAAGATTTGGGTTATTTTTCTCTCTCTTGCATTTCTCTACATAGTATCTGAGTGATCGGTCCTGTTCTACCCTAACCGCCCAATCAGTCTTGCACTAGGCGGTCTCTCTTCCCTAATCGCGGACGCTTCTTCCTAACCGCTCTTGCGGTGTCCGCCTCCTGCTGCGGCTTCTCCTTTCTAACTGCTTCTCTCCCTTTCTCCACATCCTCCCCCCCCCCCCTCTCCTCCCTGTCTCTCTCCATTTATAGAGGATCCTCTGGGCCCCGCCTCTCTCTTCCCGCTGCGCCCTCCTTTTTCTTGTTGCTCTTGTCGCGCGGTCTGCCTCCTGCTTGTCGCGCGGTTTTGCCTTCTTCTTATTGCGTGGTCTACCTGTTGCAATCTCTCTCCTCTACTTGTCCTCCAGTATTCGCGCGAGTAGCCGCGTTTTTATACTCTCTATCTGCCACGGTCTCCACTGTCCGTTGTTAAGCCTTGCACGACCTTGCCGGATAGTTCACTACTCTCCCTCTTTACTCGCCAAGTGGGCTCTATCTGAAGAGCTCTCCTAGCCACCCACTGCTTCCTGGATCTAGCCGATGCGGGCTCTCCTAGCCGTCCGGCCTCCTTCCTCTAGTCGCTAGGCCGGCCTCCTGGATCTAGCCGTTGTGGGCTCTCCTAGCCGCCCGACCTCTTTTCTCTAGTCGCCAGGCCGACTTCGTGGATCTAGCCGTTGCGGGCTCTCCTAGCGGCCCAGCCTCTTTCCTCTAGTCGCCAGGCCGACTTCCTGGATCTAGCCGTTGCGGGCTCTCCTAGCCGCCCTGCCTCTTTCCTCTAGTCGCCAGACCGACTTCCTGGATCTAGCCGTTGCGGGCTCTCCTAGCCGCCCGCACTCCTTCCTCTAGTCGCCAGGATTCTCTTCTAGCCGCCTGTCTCTGGCTACAATGGGCTATACGGTAACCTCGGCCCTTCCCACACGTGTTGCTGCCCCATCTTCTGAAGTTCGGGATGAGCTTTGAATAACCATTATCTCTCTCAACGGGAAGGCCAATTTTGTCGAATGAGTCCATTCGGTTCGTCGTGTTCTACAGACCAAGGGTCTTCTCTACCATCTCACTCGGGCCAAACCTGCTGACCCTACCGATGGCTGGCTCCGTGATGACGGCCGGGTCCTATCCTGGATGCTTAATTCCATGGACACTGAGACATACCACATGGCCATGTACTATGATACGGCCAAAGAAATGTGGGATGAGCTGCATTCTCTCTACTCCGGCAAGGACAGCTTACAACACCTATTTGACATTATCTCTGTTCTTCAATCACTGGATCCTGGAAACGCGGAAAACTTGTATTCATTTGTTGCTAAGGCTAAAACTTTGGAAGAAGCCTGGATACAACATCAGTCCTCCTTCCACAGATCTTGCTACTCAACGGACAAAGAAGGAATCTGTTGTGATCGCTATGATGATGGCTTGTGTTCTCAGTCATCTTCATAGCGTCAGGGCTCAGATTCTTTCCTCCTCCACTACGCCCTCCTTATCTGATGTTTGCTCCATGCTGCTCAAGGTTACACCACTACCTGAGGTCCCTACCAGCTTCTCTCCAGCTTTGCTACAGCAACCCCTTTTACCTACTCCTGCTCCTCCAGCACGTGGCTCTTCTACTCGGGGAGGTCTCTTTACGTCTCGGGGTCGGGGACATGCGGGGAGCTTTACTCTCAAGTGTATCCACTGTGGTCGGGATGGTCATCTTGAAGTCACCTGCTACAGCAAGCATGGTTTGTCGCCTCATCTTACTGCTACAACTGTTGTTGCTCTGCATCACCCAAGCTCTACTCCTACTGGGTCCCACTCGTCTACCCAGCAAGATATCAACGACCTTCGTCTGCAGCTTCAGCAGCTCCAAGGCGTTGTTAATCGCTTATCTGGCTCGGTTGCGTCTTTTTTCACCGAAGGTATCTCATGTCTCTCCTATAACACTCACTGGATCGTGGACTCCAGTACTACTCACCACATTACCTCCTAGAAGCCACCTCAGTACATGTGCTATGATTATCCCAAATTCATCACGGTGGCCAATGGAGACACCACTCCGGTGTCCGGAGCTGCTGACCTTCACCTCCTACTCTCTCCTTATCCTCGGTTCTTCATGTTCCGGGATCACCCTTCAATATACTCTCTATTAGTAGGTAAGCTCAGGATCTTGATTGCTGTCTAATCTTCTCTCCTTCGTCTTTTGTTGTGCAGGATCGTCGAACACGGAATATCATTGGTAAAGGACGGTTGTCGAATTGGCTTTATCTCCTGGATGTTTCCCCTACTATCCTCTCTGCAGTCCCCTCCGTTGATTGACATCGTCGTCTTGGCAATTCTCCTCTCCTGATTCTCAAGAAGGCTCTTCATGGTGTCTCATTGCAAGAGTTTTCTTGTGAATCATGTATTTTTGGCAAGAAGCATCGTATTTCTTTTTCACCTACCTGTAATCGGAGTACTACTCTATTCTCTTTAGTACATTCTGATATCTGGGGGCCCTATAAAATCCCCAGTGTTTTGGCTATCGGTATTTTGTAACATTTATTAAAGATTATTCGTGTCTGACCTGGCTTTATCAAATACGCGATCGTACTGAACTAACATCTGTATTTTATGCCTTTATTACTGAGATGCGTACCCAATTCTCTGGTACCTTAAAAATACTTGGCACCGATAATGCTCGTGAATATACAAGTCGCACCTTCACAAACTTATGCACCAAATTTAGGATTGTCCATCAGACCTTATGTGCTTATACCCCCCAGCAAAACGGTGTGACCGAGCGGAAGAATCGACATCTTCTTGATGTCACTCGCTCACTTATGTTGCAAACGCAGTTGCCCACCAAATATTGGAACTTTGCTGTTCTCTACTTGTTTTTCATCTCATCAATCACATGCCTTCCTCCGTGCTTGACTTCACTTCTCTGTTCGGTCTCTTGTTTCCTTCCAAATCACCATTTTCCCTCAATCTTCGTGTCATTGGTTGTACCTACTATGTCCACTCTCTTCGCCCACTGCATGACAAACTTGCCCTCGAGCCACGAAATGTATGTTTGTTGGCTACTCCCGCACTCAGAAGGGATATGTCTGTTACTCTCCTGCGGACGAAAAAGTGCTCGTCTCCGCTGATGTCACCTTTATTGAGGCATAACCCTTCTACTCCACCTCTTCCATACTGTCTCCACCTTCCACTACTCCTCGTCTGGTTGTCCCCGTCACGACTTTGCCACATCCCCCTCCTCCTCTACTTCCTGCACTCCCAGTGCCTGAATTACATCCACCACCACCCCCTCTTCCACTTCTTCGTGTCTATATTCGTCGTTCATCCAGGACAAATGCTCTACAACAGTTCCCTTCTACCGATGTTATCCTGCGGCTTGATGATTCGACAACACCCTTTATGGCTCATCCATTGGCAAATTATGTCTGCCTACATCGCCTCTCTCCGCCTCATCTCAAATTTGTCACCTCCCTCTCCACCATTTCTATTCCTAATTCTTTGCAGGAAGCTCTCCAACACCCGGGGTGGCGTGCGGTCATGGATGAAGAAATGACAGCCCTCTGGGCTAACCAGACTTGAGACCTAGTTCTTTTCCCTCCAGACCAGTCTTGCGTTAGGTGCAAATGGGTCTTTGATGTCAAGCATGCTCTGGATGGAACTGTGGCCCATCTCAAAGCCCGTCTGGTGGTCAGGGGCTTCACTCAACAACATGGAATTGATTATGATAAAACCTTCTCTCCAGTCGCCAAGTTGAATATTGTTCGCGTCATGATCTCCCTTGTTGTGCATCGACAGTGGCCCCTACACCAGCTGGACATCAA
The DNA here is from genome assembly GCA_039583875.1 of Platanthera guangdongensis. Taxonomy (NCBI): domain Eukaryota; kingdom Viridiplantae; phylum Streptophyta; class Magnoliopsida; order Asparagales; family Orchidaceae; genus Platanthera; species Platanthera guangdongensis. Next base: position 272,910,616 of record CM077150.1, read on the forward strand.
AAATGCCTTTCTCAATGGTGATCTCCAACCGTCCGGGTTTGAGATACAGGGGAGTCTCGTGTATGTCATCTCCGGAAGTCTATATATGGTCTCAAACAATCTCCTCGCGCTTGGTTTGACAAATTCAATAAAGTGGTTCGCGAGGTTGGTTTCACACGGAGCTCTGCTAACTTATCTTTCTTCACTCGTCACCAACCAACAGACATTGTGATTCTACTTGTGTATGTGAATGACATTCTAATAACATGAGACGACACCAACGGGATCCGAAACACCAAGCAACATTTAAACTCAGTATTTCAGACAAAAGATCTGGTCAATCTTCAATACTTCCTTGGGCTTGAGGTTGTAAGAAGACCTGATGGACTTGTTCTATTCCAACGGAAGTACTGCACTGATCTTCTGCAAGATGCGTGCTACTTTGGATGCAAACATACAGACACTCCTATGGATATGAATCGCAAGTTATCTGCACATGGATCGGGGACTGATCTTGTTCTAACAAATCCAGAGTACTGCCGACGCTTGATGGAGAAACTAATCTATCTTATGGTTACACGACCTGATATCTCATTCGTTGTTGGGGTTGTGAGCCGATTTATGCATGCTCCCCGGACATCTCATCTTCAAGTCGTCGAGCAGATTCTCGGATACTTGAAAACTTCTTCAGGACAAGGACTTGTTTACAAACCGTCCTCCTCTTTATCTCTTGTTGCATATTCTGATGTCGATCACGTAGGTTCCCTTGATGATAGGCGTTCCACGACTGGTTTTTGCACTAACCTTGGTGGACATCTTATTACCTGACGTAGCAAAAAACAGTCGATTGTTGCTAGCTCCTCTGCTGAGGCCCAGTACCATGCTATGACAGCAGTTGTCTCTGAGATCACCTGGCTTGAGGGTCTTCTCAGTGACTTGTGTCTCAAACTCTCCTCTCCGGCCACTCTTTTCTGTGACAGTCAAGCAGCTAAACACATTGTCAAGAATCTCGTATTTCATGAGTGAACAAAGCATATTGAAGTTAACTGTCACTTCACTCGGGAAAAAGTTCAATCAAAGAAGTTGTAGAGCATGTTACTGCACTAGGACAAGTTGATGATATATTCACGAAAGCTTTCTCTCGGACATTATATCATAAGTTCTTATCCAAGCTTGGTGTCTACGACTAGTACGCTGCAGCTTGCGGGGGAGTGTTAAATTGTAATGAAAAAGCCCATTAGGAGGAGCCCATGTATAAGTCAATGTATATTTTATTTAGTCTCACATTGTAGATATAGAAGGCTCTCCTTATCTTTCTCTCTATATAAGTGTATGTACTGTATTTACAAAATAATAAAAGATCTGAGTTATTTTTCTCTTTTTTGCATTTCTCTACAAATTACATGAGTTGGTTCACCGACGAATAATAACGAGTAATGAAAACAATAAAACTCATGCAGATAATCGAAGGCGAGATCAAGTGTTTAACGAAGGCGAGAAAGTAATGGTGCAAGTTCGCCCTGAGAGGGCTCCCCTCGGGGCCTGCTAAAAAGTTGAGTGTCAGGCGAATGGGCCCCTACTATATTATTAGTCGTATTAGGACAAATGCCTACCGACTCGATATTCTGGCAAGTATGGGAATCCATTCAGTTTTAATGTCGAGGATCTGACGTCGTGCTACGAGCCTCGCGAGTATGCGGACCCGAGCAGTGGAGATACTCAGTCGCCTCATCCCCACTTTCGTTGTCTTACTACTCTCATACTCCACCCACGTCTGATAGACACTACAGCCCACCCACTGTTGACACCTACCCACCTAGAGATTTGTCTCTCTGGTTTCACTGACGGCACCACCGATCGCACAGGGATCCACCACTCGAGAGATGAGCGATGAGAGCATCACCGAGATTAGATCCTACCACCGGCAGGCCACCCCTTCACTCCCCTCCGTAGATCCACTTCCCGTCCACCTCCCCTTGCCAAAACAGTCCCGATCCGGACTGTCCAGCCCCGATCCGTTATTTCCACCACCTGTTCATCATCCCCACCACTCATATTTCCTCTCTTAGCTCGGATCAGCACCCAAACATTGGATCCATTCATCCCTTGCCCAGATCTACTCTCGCGTGGCAGGATCTATCAATTTTCGGCCCAATCTCGCCATCCACCGCCGAGGACAGCCACCGCCATTATTTTCATGCCGTCAGTTCCACTTTCGATCGCCGATCCAAACATCTGGCTCCGGAATCTTCAGTGTCTCGATCAGTTCGCTACTTAGTGAGTTCCTTGTTGTATTGGTTTATATGATTTGACATTATTATTGGATTGATTATTGTGTTTTGCTTGAATTTGTACTTGTAGAACTTTGTTGCGATACGCTACTAATTGCAGGTGGGATTTATTCGCCGCGCACTTGGCCTTGGCCCTCTGAGCGTAGGAGGGTCATTACAAAATTGCAAAATTAAATGCTCGTTCTCTGCTCTTTTATTAATTTGCATGGTGTTAGAGTTTTCATTGCTCTGATTTATCCATCGCCGTCACCGACGGTTATATTGCATTTATCCTATAGTTTGTGTCCCACCGGCATCCCGCCCTAGAAGCCTAGGTTTTGTACACCCCATAGCCTACCCTACATCAGCTACCCTCTCTCCTCGAAACAAGTCCCAAAGCACGAGTTCACGCTCATCTTTGTGATATAATCTCTTTACTCATTTTCTAAAGGAAAAATCTATAGCCTCCAAGAATCCATCATAAATCAAAATCCTAATTAACCTTCAGCACTTTTTTCCTGAATAACATGAGATCACAATGTGGTGTACTATGGGATAAATTTTTTTGAATCACTTGTTGGCCAATGCAGGGTTACCACGACCACGTAAAGGAGTCCCCTTCCACCACTCTATACTCAAAATTGTCTAGGTTTAACACCACATGACAAAAATTTGAGATCTGGAAGGTGTTATAGAATATTCAACATATCTTCAGTACAATTGTTAATGATCTAATGATTCAATCTCGGATTGACCGACCAAAGATCAAGATCAGTCCAAATCCATTCAATTTGATCTTGAACCCAGTAAAGTTTGGTCACGGGTTGGCTAGATCTGAACTCAATTAAAAAGCATTAAGTTCAATTCAAGCTTCGACCCAAAAATTGATCCAATCTCAATTAGTTTTATATTTTATCAGATAATCCCATTAATTCAGACCTAATACACACATTTCTTGTTAGATACTAGGGTTGAAGAGGAGAGGCAAGATATAAGAAGAGAGTTGAATCTAGCGCCTAGGGCTCCTTCAAAATATTTCTTACCTTCGATGCACCTAAATAAAAGACAGACATAGGCTTATATAATGCCCAATTACAATATATGCGGGAGCAAATGGTAAATAACCAATGGCTCGAGATACATGTTCGATAATAAAATATTAACGATGACGGACGCGCTATCCCCGCGCGTACTACTGGAGAATGTATGTCCGCGAAATGGGGTCCGTGTCCCCTCCGCCTTGTTCTTGATGAAAGCATATGCGTTGTGTCCTTGTGTCCTCATCCCTCACCCTCCTCTTTTTTCGTAACAATGTCACCCACTCGAAAATCATCAAGGCCGAAGCAAAGTCCTGAACGCACAGTTGCTGGGATGGTGGAGGGGTGGCCCCGATATATAGGGGAAGGGCTTTCGCTTGAGGAAAGCGCATCGTCATGCGAGCCCAGTTGACATATACCTCGCCCTGGGTACGAAGCCACGCGACGCCAAGAATTACGTCAAGGCCACCAAGATCAAAGGAATAGAAATTTATACAGAGAGGGTAGGGGCCCACAATCATGTGCAAATCCGAAAAGTGGGCACCCCTGGTAGTGTAGTGGTTGCCGCCCAAGCAAACCGCGAGAGGAGCAAGAGATGGGAGAATGTCGAACAGTGACACCAAACGCAGAGAGATAAAGTTGTGGCTGACCCCACTATCAACCAACATAATCAATGGAGTGTCATACATGGCCCTAGAGAACATCATAGTGAGGGGCTGTATGGCTCACTAGTCACTGAGCACAGAAGTTCGACATGATGCAGCTGCGTGTGGGGTCCCGTGACGACGGGGGAATCATCACCCTTCAGGGCTTCGAAATCCCTGAAGGTGATCTATGGGTCTTCCTCGCCGATGGTGATGCGGTGCTCTTTCAAAGGAGAGTCATGAGTCAGAGAGTATGAATGTTTACAATGAAAATAAAGGCCCTTAGTGCGAAGACCGTGATACTCTTGGTTAATCATCTGGGGGCCGTGCGGCGGACGGGAGGGGGGATGAGGTGGTGGAACGAGACGCGGAGGATCCGCGCTAGGCACCAGGGGTGGCAGCCGAAAGGGATCCCGAGGGCAAGCAACTGGACCGGGCATCCAACTCCCCGGTGTATGGCCGGTGTCGATGGAGGGTTATTCATATACGCTTCCACCAAGCAGACGAGGTCCATGGCCTCAACAATAAGTGGCAGGTGATGTGTGCACAGGCGGGCACGAATAGGAAGAGCTCATGCATAAAGAAGCTTAAGTAGTGATCGGTAGGAAGGTCGGGCACATGCGTGACGAGAGTGATGAATTAGTTGATGTAGTCGTCGAGGGATCCCGTCTGGCGGACGCCACAAATGCGCTTCACTGCAAAACCCGAGTGGCGAGTATCATATCGACGAATGAGGTTTTGCTGGAGAGCGGACCAAGACAAAGCCGATGTGGATTGATGAAGTGAACACACCCAATGGATGGTGGAGCCCTCCATGCCGATCAAAGTCATACTAACTTTGTGCGGCTCCGAGATCTATTGAATATCAAAAACTGCTCCGCACATGCAATCCATCCCATGAGATCAGTGTCGTTGAAGGACGAACCATCGAAGGACAAGGGGACTGGAATAGAAATGGCAGTCAGTGGAGTGGGGTTCTTGTAAGAGTCCGTGGGAACACAGAGAATGGATGGGGAATCCACATTGGAGGTCACGGGTGTGCTTGGGCGACCGATCATGATGGAATCCAGCTTCACATCCATCTGCAACATGAGTGCTTGGAGAGAAGTGATGGCGTCGTTGTGAGCATCAAGGCGACGGACGATGGACGGGTTCGCCGGAGGAGGTGCGAGGGTGTCGGAATGTGCCATCAATCAAATCCATGGGGTCAAGCACATCGGAAAAAGTGTGGTGGCGTGCAGGCACGGTGGGCCAGCACCGAAAGTGCGGAGCAGCCAGTGTGAGTCGGGGCGACCCTGGCAGCAGACGACGAAATTGGAATGGTGCGGACGAAGTCGATGCATGGGGAGACGTTGTGGCAAAGCAGGCACGTCGGGACGATCTCCTAGGGCGGGCTCGCGGGATGCCTCGAGCGACGGATACCATGATTGGAGAGCGGTAGGTCAGACCAAATGTTAAATACTAGGGTTGAAGAGGAGAAGAGGGAAGTGATCAAACAACAGGATAGGAAGAAGAGAGATGAATCTAGTCTCTAGGGTTCCTTCAAAATAGTTTTTTCGTTCTATCCCCCAAAATGAAAGATAGACGTAGGCTTATATAATGCCTAGTTATAATATATGCAAGAGCAAACAGTAAATAACCAACGACTCAAGATAAATTCTCGATAAAAAAATATAATGATGACGAGTGCGCTATGCCCGCACGTACTACTGGAGAACATCTGTCCTCGAAATGATGTCTGTGTCTGCGTCGCCTTGGTCCCGATGAAGGCATGTGTGTTGTGACCTCACCCCTCACCCTCTTCCATTTTCGTAACATTACTCCAATTGGATATGCATATACATTTCTATGTGATCCTGAGGTAGTTGGATTTGATCCATGTTTGCCCAATGTGACAAAAGATGCAATGATGTTGGAAGTCGCCTAGAATAGATTAGATTGAGCTTTACATCAAAGACTTGGTCATGCCACTTTGAAAATCCTGAGGCCTAAATTTAGTAATAAATTTTATTTTTGTAATAATAATATTTTATGTGGAACTTGTGAGATGGCCAAACATTGTAAAATAACTTTTGTAAAATCACATATTTGTAACTCAAAGCCTTAGCAAAAGTTTCTTGTGAGATGGCCAAACATTGTAAAATCACATATGCTCACAAGTCTCACATCATTGAATAGAGTCCATCTTTGTAATGACTATCAAGAAACTTTTGCTCATATTACAAAGATGGACTCTATTCAAGAACTCCTTTCATGTGTTTCATTCTTGGGTGGGAATTACAATAGTTAGATGTTAAAAATGTCTTCCTGTATGCTGAGTTGGAAGAAGTATACATGACGCTTCCTCCTAGCTTTTCCAAAGAATGTTCTAATGGAAAGGTCTGTCGTCTGAAGAAATCCTTATATGGGCTGAAAATCCTCCAGAGCTTGGTTTGGACGGTTTCATAAAACCATGATATAGCTAGGCTATGTAAAAGGACATGCTGATCACACCCTCTTTGTTAAGAAGAGAGAACTAAAGTGTCAGTGCTCGTTGTATATGTGGATGACATCATCATTATGGAAAATGATTTGGAGAAAATCATGCACCTGAAAGAGCAATTGTGCACAAAATTTGAAGTTAAAGATTTAGGAAAGCTGGAATATTTCTTGGGGATTGAAGAGTCGAGGTCTAGCCATGGGATCTTCATATCTTTTTAGCAAGTATGTCCTTGACCATCTCGGTGAAACTGATATGCTTGGATGTGGTCCGGCGAAAACCCCTATTGAGGTCAATCACAAAATTGATGAAGACAGAAAAGGAGATAAAATTGACTCATCTAGCAAACAGATATTGGTTGGTAGACTCAAATACTTATATCATACTCACCCTGATATTATGTATGTTGTTGGCATTCTGATTAAATTCAAGCATGCTCCCAGAATTCGCCATTAATACGCAGCTTATCGGGTCTTGAGGTACCTCAAGAAGTTTCCAGGACATTGGATTATGTTCTGCAAACCAACCCTTGAAAATGAAAATTTTATTGATGTTGATTGGGCTGGTAGCCAAGATGAATGAAAATCCACTACAGGATATTGTTCCTTTGTGAATGAAAATCTTGTATCTTGGAGGAGCATGAAACAAAATATTGTAGCAAGATCTAGTGTTGAGGTAGGATATATGGTTATGGCACAAGGCGTGTGTGAGGGATTGTGGTTGAAATCAATTCTTTAGGATTTAGATCTCTTTGAGGACAAGCTTATTACTCTCTATTGAGACAACAAAACAATCACTAATATTGCTCATAATCCAGTTCAATATGATCGGAATAAACATGTTGAAGCGGATAGACATTTTATTAAAGATCACCTCGAAAAGAGTAATATTTATACTCTTTATGAACTCTCAAGATCAACATACCAATATCTTCACCAAAGGGTTAAGCTATGACAACTTTACTGACAATACATTCAAGTTGGGAATGATGGACATATACTCCCAACTTGAGGGGGAGAGTTGAATACAACAACACTCAAGCCTTTATCCCATTATAGTGAGGTTGGCTATATGAATCCTTTGTTGCCATTGTGTCCTATCTTTAGAAGGAGAGACTTGAATAAGTGTAATATTTTTATATTTTATTTAAGTATTGTTGTATCTGTTAGATATTGTAAATGGTAGATATAACGTAGTTTTACCTAGGGTGTTGCGATCACCCTCTCATGTACATATATATGTGTATACCATATTGTTGATGATATATGAGAAATTGTTTGATTTTATCATGGTATCAGAGGCCTAGGGTTTCATCTTCCCACTCCCGCAATCGATTTTGCAGCAGTGAGGGTTCCGCCATTCACCTGCTCCTGGTGTTTTCGCGACTTTCGCCCGCCGCAGTTACTTCCGCGCTCGATCCCGCGACTGTTTTCGATCCTGCAACTGTTTCCTGTGTCTTCGCTCGATTCGCGGTTGTTTCCTTGACTGTGTCTGATCCTGTGTCGGTTACGATCCCGTGACTGTTTTTGATCCTCGGTGCTTGTTTCTCGTTTCTTCCCCGGTGTGTGTTTCTTCCCCCGTGCCACCACAGATTTTAACTCCCATCGCTGATCCAGGAGAAATTCCTATTGTTGTGTGTTGCTTAAAAAGAAGTCCAGTCATTAGTTCTCTCGGCATTACCTATGCGCAGCCCTTTGCAAACTTCTACAGCCCACTCTCGTTTTCGATCTCGTCGAGACTTCTGATCCCGTCTTCAGCAGCACTTCTGCAGCAGCTCAACCATCCAGCCGTTTCCGCCGCCGCTTCCGCCGCTGCTTCCAATCCAGCGGTGTCGTCCGCCGTTGATCCAAAGTCTTCCTCGGCGGTTCCAGCGTCTACCGGTGCCGATCCTCAGAACTATCGCTCCGAGCTTCTATTCTGGCTAATCTCGCAACCCCGACCACCTATGTTGATCCTCTTGATGGCATCTGGTGCTCGTCCTCCTCTGACACCTACAACTCAGACTGGTGCTTCTCGTCGCCCGCCTGTCTGCTGTCATTACTATCAGTGTCTTGGTCATATCAAATTTAAGTGTCGCAAGCTTCAGAGGACTCAACAGTCTGGTCAGCAGCATACTCTGGGTGCACCTTGCGCTCATTTTTCAGCTCTGGCGCAGTCTCTCTTTGTATCCTGACAGGTTTCACTGCCTTGCTCCTCTGTCTCCGCACTTCATTGGATTCTTCTGACGCCTCTGCCTTTCAGTTGGCTGCCTCTATCCTTATAGGTATCTCTCCCTCCGATTGGTTGTTTGACTCTGGAGCCTCTCTTCACATGACATATGATGTCACACACCTCTTTTTCTATCAGTCCGTCTCATCTGCACTTACCATCATGGTTGCAGATGACATCATTCACCCTATCACCAGTCGCGGTCTCCTTCATACTAGTCATTTCCATATTCCTGATGTTGCCTACATACCCAAGTTATCCATGAACCTTATATCCGACAGCCAACTTACAACTCACGGTTGTCTTGTTATTTTTGATGAGTTCACATGCAGTGTGCAGGATCGTCTGATTGGGACACTTCTAGGAGTTGGTCGTCGTCGTAGCGGGGTGTACGTCCTTGATCGTCTCCACCTTCCATCAACTTCATCGTCGTCGGCAGCTTCCACCCTTTGTCTTCCTTCAGTGAGCTTCTCTCAGTGGCATCACCGTCTTGGTCATCCCAATGGTTAACGTCTAGTTTCCTCTCATTAGTCATGGTTTCCTTGGTCGTGTTTCTATTGATCTGTCTCACTCTTGTTCAGGTTGTAAGCATGGTAAACAGCTATAACTCTCATATTCATCTAGTGAGTCCAGGTCTCAACGTCCATTTAATATAGTTCATTCTGATGAATGGAGCCCCACACTTTCTGTATCTAAGAGCGGACACCGGTATTATGTTATTTTTACTGATGACTATTCTCGTTATTGTTGGATCTACTTTATGCATTCTCGATCTGAATTTTTTCAGATCTATGTTACTTTTTTTTGGTATGGTGCGCTCACAGTTTTCTGCTTCCATACGCATTTTTCGTTCTAACTCAAGGGGGAGTATCTGTCTCATGCTTTTCGAGATCTGTTAGCTATCCACGACACTCCCTCAACTGGTTTGTCCTGGTGCACACGGTCAGAATGACACCGCTGAAAGGAAGCATCGCCACATTATTGAGACAGTTCGCACCCTTCTCATCTCTTCTCGCGTTCCTCCTCATTTTTTGGCTGAGGTTGTTTCCACCGTTGTCTATCTTATTAACCTGCAGTCCTCCACTTTCCTTCAGGGACAATGTCCTGGTGAGTATCTGTACTCTTGACCCCCGCGTTAACACTCTTCTTCGTGTTTTTGGCTGTCGGTATTATGTTCTACTCTATCCACGTGAGCGTAACAAACTCTCTGCTTAGTCTGTTCCTTGTGTCTTTCTTGGATACAGTATTGAGCACAAGGGCTATCGATGTTATGAACATGTTGCTCGTCAACTTGGCATCTCACATGATGTTACTTTTGACGAGTCTCACCCTTTCTTTGTATCATCTTCCCACTCGACCTCACGTTCATCTATTACTTCATATGACGTGCAGTTTCTCATTCTTCTCATCTTCCCACCTCATGTATCCTCTCCTCCAGTTTGTCCACCTCCTCTTCCCTTACCACAGTCTACTCCACCTCGTTTTCCCTCGCCACAGTCTACTTCCTCATCTTCTCACTCCTCCCTTTCACCACCTACCTATCCCTCTGATGCGCTCGTCACCCCCATCAATATCTTTACACTCGTTGTCCACCCCCAGTTCTCTCTCCTCCAGTGCCCCCAGATTCAGTGCATGTCTCATCCAGCAGTGTCTTGTAGATGATCCTCCTGTGTGACGCAACCCACCACGTGATAGACGTCCTCCTGACCGACATAGCCTTGCTACTCTACCACAGGGCCTTCCTTCCCTTCCTGCTACAACCTGTGATACTCCTAGGCCGACAACCTATCGTGAGGCTGCCCAGATAACTGAGTTGCAGGTTGTTATGTCTGCTGAGTTGAAGGCGCTTGGTCACTCTCGTATATAGGACCTTGTTCCTCTTCCAACTGGTGTTGTTCCTATCACTTGCAGGTGGGTATTCAAGGTCAAGACTCACTCTGATGGTTCTGTGGAGAGGTACAAGGCTCGGCTAGTTGCTCATGGTTTTCAGCAGGAGCAGAGGAGAGACTATGACAAGACTTTTGCTCCACTCGTACACATGACCATAGTTTGTAATCTTATTGCAGTTGCAGCTGTTCTCTAGTGATCTATGTTCCATTTCGATGTGAAAAATGTCTTTTTTCACGGCGATCTTCAGTAGCGGGTGTACATGTTTGCTCCTCCCGGTCTCCCCCCTCCTCCAGGACTTGTCAGCCGCTTACGACGAGCTCTTTACGGGCTCAACCAAGCACCCCGCGAGTGGTTTGCACGTTTCAGCTCAGCCAATACAGCTGTCGGTTGCCAGCCGAGTCCACATGATCCAGCCTTATTCGTGCACTCCTCTCGTGGTCGGACTCTTTTGCTACTCTATGTGGATGATATGATACTGGTGATGATCCTTCTCATGTAGTCTTCGTCAAGCATCATCTTCAGCAACAGTTTCAGATAACTGCTCATGGACAGTTGAGCTACTTCTTGGGCCTTGAGGTCATCTCTATAGACCGCGGTTTTCAGCTCTCTCAGCGGCGTTACACATCAGATCTCTTAACTCGGGCTACTCTCTCTGACTCTCGCACTGTAGACACCCCTATGGAGCTTCACCTTCAGCTGCGTTCAGATGATGGGGTTTCGCTTTCTGATCCTACTCGTTATCGTCACCTTGTTGAGAGTCTCAATTACCTCACTATTACTCGGCCCGACATTGCCCATGTTGCTCATGTGTTGAACCAGTTTGTTGGTGTGCCTACCTCTGTGCACTATAGTCATCTACTGTGGCTCATGCGCTACCTCCGATCGATGACTTCACGTGATCTCTTCTTCTCTAATTGTAGTTTTCTGCAGTTGCGTGCTTACTCGGATGCTACCTGGGCCAGTGATCTCGTTGACCGTCGATCTGTCATTGTTTTCTATCTATTCTTGGGTTCTTCACTTATTGCATGGAAGTCCAAGAAACAGACTGGTGTTTCTCGTTCCAGTATTGCGGTTGAGCTTCTGGCTATGGCTACCACCGCTGATAACATTATTTGGCTCCGCTGGTTTCTTGAGGACCTTGGTGTTTTTTCTTCAGATCTCACTCCACTGTGATAACACTGGTGTCATTCATATTACTCTGAACCCAGTGAAGCACACTTTTTCCAAGCATATCGGGGTGGATGCTTTCTTCTTACATGAGCAGTATGGTCATGGTACTCTTACTCTTTACTTTGTTCCTTCTGAGCAGCTGCTTGTTGATTTGATGACCAAGCCACAGACATGACACTGACATACCTATCTATTATCCAAACTCTCGATGTATGATCCCTCGTGAGTTGGGGTGGTGGTGTTAGATATAGAGTAGTCTTACCTTGGGTGTTGCGATCATCCTCTCATGTATATATATGTGTGTGTACCCTATTGTTGATGATATATGAGAAATTGTTCGATTCTATCAGTATTGTCACGTGATATGTCACGTGTCTTGTGTGGTTAGTTTGTCCGCTTATAAATGATCTTTAGTCTCTTGTATTGGGGCAGATTTTAACCTAATAAATTTTTTTTCTTTCAGGCCGCTCCGCTCGACTTAATCTTGTGTCCTGGAATAGCAAGAAACAAATGATGGTGGTTTGATCATCAGCTAAAGGAGAATACAAAGTCATAGATATAGCAAATATGAATTAATGTAGCTTACATCAATCGTAGAAAATCTTGGAATTGAATTAAGACAGGTTAAGCTTTCAACATTATTGCAATCAATCTGTCATTCATGTTGCCTCTAATCCATTTTTCATGAGAGGCTCAAACTTAATGATATTGCTTTATCATTTTCTAAGGAAAATTAGTCGGCCTAAAATTATGTCTAGCATTTTTTTGGCATCGAGAAAACATTTGTGGATACGTTTACTCAGGCACCATCATGCAAAATGCTTCAACAACAAAACTAAGGCAGGTATGATCGATTTATATGATGAGAGTTTGTAAGGAGGGTGTTAAAAATAACATTGTTCAAGCTGAATCTATCCAACATACAAGCCACAACCCACAAGGCCAATTAAATGGTTCATGCCAGCATATCTTCTTATGGGATGTGACTTAGGCTCAAGTGTTTATTTCTCCCTATATTAATGTTGTACTGAAATTGTGGTCGTATATAACCAGACTGTGACTTGACTAATATCCTATAACTTTGTCTCTGTTGGTATATAAACCTAGAGGAGGCTTAATAATAATAATAATATAAGGAATTTTAGTCAACATCGTATCAGAAACCGGTTCCGACCTAAACTGCGCAAGTGCTCGCCTTTTGCTCACCGCTTCTGATCAATGCTCGTCGGAACAGGCTCGTCTCGTCTTTGCCCGATGACCACCCAAGCCTGGTAGTTTTATCTCTTCCATAACAGTAACGCCGAGCGTTCACTCGGCAGTCACAAGATAGACAGTCAGCACTGGCTGAGGGAATGAGGATTCCCGCTATCCTCCGACGTCTGATTGACTCCAAATCTTGGAAAAAGTTTCGCTTTGATCTTCTCATCATCATACTGAATTTCTAACTGATTCCAACAGTTGGATGCTTCCAAGAACTAGATCTAGGGATTTCTCCTTCAAGTAGGGCATGGATCCTACCCCTATAACGATGACTTCTTTGACCCCAGCTCTTTGAAGACTTGTGACATGCAAAACCGTTCTAATGGAGAAGTTGGCTTCCAAGATGGAGGAGGTGGATCTGAAGGTGTTCTTTGAGTTATTAAGGATACCGAAAGGCGAGGGATCGACACAACCATGGCAAGTGAAGCTGGATCTTCCTCCTGTAGAGTTGAAACTTGATGGAGCAGGTATGTATTTCAGCATTTGAGTTGGTCGCGTCGGGTCAAGAGGGCTCTATCCGGACAAAACCTGGAGGGATATTTGTTGGGTGAGAAGGGGGGAGCCAGAGAAGGACTTGACTGGCTATAATGAGTGGATGATTACACATACCTTGTCGCACACTTAGCTCCTAAACTCGATGGTTGTGTTTATAGCTGTCACGGTGGATGACATAGAGACAATGAGTTGTGTTTGGGGGAAGTTGAAGAGAATCTATGCAAGAGTTGACAACAACTTGAGGGTGTTTCACATTGAGAGGGAGATAAAGATAATTACACGGGGAGACAAATCGATCCAGGAGTATGTCGCAGATGTGGAGAGACTATAGGCAGACTATGGTCATTTCTCGTCCGCTTCATGTTGCAAAGATCCCAAGTGCGGGAAAGGGCAGCAGGATGCTCAAAGGAAGACTATGCATTTTATGAAGGGGTTGAACCCGGCGCTTGAGCCAAGGTGTGACGTGTTGCTAGCCCAGATGAAGATTCCCTCACAGGATGAGACGATCTCGACAATGATGGAGAAGGAGAACAGGATTAGGCTCCAATCTGGTGTTGTTGGATTTGCATGGGTGAATTCCACACTAGTGGTCACTAGTACAAGTTACCCAGGATACAGAGGGGAGACACGATAATGCTTCAACTACGGTCTACGGTGAGATAGGTCAACTGAGATAAGACTTGTCTCAAGCCACCAAAGCAAAGAGATGCACGTGGACGAGGACAAATTGGAAGAGGTGATCGTGGTCATGGGGTAGTAGAGGCGGTGGAAGAAGGGGACACCGGGAAAATCTAATGGTGGCAAAAGAAGAGGCAAAATGTGGTATGGCTGATGTGAGTCACTATGAGGAGGAATAGACAGTCTTGGATGCATACTCTCAGCTCATAAGGAGAAAGCAGAAGGGTGTGATCAATGATTCGTTCACTTCATCTTCATCTTGGGGTAACGTAGCCTTTTTTGCTCATTCAGTCATAGGTACTTGTGATACACTTGCTCTCGCCTCTATATCCACCACTAGATCACCAGATTGGATAATCGATTCTAGTGCTTCTCGTCATGTCACTAGATGCTAGAGAGTTTTCTTCCTATACACCCCTAGCAGTCCCAGAGACCAAAGCACATTCATACTGTCGATGGTACTGCCCAACCAGTAGTTGGGAAGGGCACTGTGCAATATAATAATACTTTGACTCTGTCCAATATTTTGCATGCTCTTTCCTTTCCTGTGAATCTCTTATCCATTAGTATCATTATATCCCTAAATGTGTTGTTTTGTTTGAAATTACAAAGGCGATCTCCTAGGAGAAGGGGACTGGCAGAAGACTTGGGACTGGCAGAAGACTTGGGACTGGCAATGACCTAGTGGCTTGTGGTGTCTGGATAGGGAGAGTATGGACTCAGCTCTTCCATTCATTGTTCAGGGTACTGGAGGAGTTGGGGGGTGTGGAGGACTTATTGTTTCTTCATCATCGGCACTTGGATCATCCTTCTTTTACTATCGTAGGTAGGTTGTTAAGCATCCCGATGGAGCGGGGGAGGACGAAGGGCGACCACCAGTGTGGAGGGTGTACCAACGCCGCGAGCACGGCGCGCGCGACTTGTCGTAATAGAGGACGGGGGTGAGGAGCGTTATTTTATCATTTACATTATTGTTTTCATAATTTTCGGTACCATTACTTTATGTTATGACCATCAGCTATATAAGTCGGGAACTACTGTTTTCCATGCATGCTTGAATGAATTTGAAATTTCAGGTTTTCCCTCCCTTTCTTTCTCTCTAATCTCTTCCCCCTTCCTAACCCTCCTTTCGGAACCCTAACATTTGGTCCGACCTGCCATCTTTCGGTCGCGGTCTCTGTCGCCCGAAGAAAATCGCGTCTTCTGGACCATAGCAGAGCCCCGCTCGTCCACTTCCACCATCCATCGTCCAGCGCGTTCATCGGCCCTCGCGTCCAGCGTGTTCGACGTCGGCCTAGAATAAACCGCACGGCTTTGACGCGTGCGACTCCGTACGGCTTCGCGCCTTTGACATCGTCCTGAAATCAACCGCACAGCAACGTCGCGCCCATCCGACTTTACCCGCTCCTCAGCCCAGCCGGCCCAAGGGTTCGCTTAGCCTCCAGGAGTTGTGGTTGTGTCTTGCATCACTGCCTCCCATAGCCATCGCGACAACTGAGTTTGCGCTTCCGCCCTAGGGCTGCTGCCAGTTTCTGAGTTGGTTTCCTCCACCAATCGAGTGCATGCCCCCTCGGTTGCGATCGATGACCAACACTGACGCAACAACGTCGGCCCCAACCACGGATCTCGCCATCCTTCGTCGTCTGGACGACCATGACGGATCCATTGCATCGTTGCAGGCCCTCAAACTCTGCATGGATGCAAAGATAGATTTCCTCTTCGTCGGACACCCATCCCCATCTGAAACGTCTGTGGCGGACTCGTCATCCCTCCTCGGAACTCCCCCAGAACCTTTCCAGGCACCAGCCCCTTACCCAGGGCTCTCTCACCTGACCCTCGTTCCTTTGATATTCCCTTGTTCAATGACACCGATCTCATGTGATGGATTGTCCGGGCCGAACAGTTCTTTGAGATACAACAGATCTCGGAGCCACAGAAGGTCAGCACAGCCTTGATCGGCGTGGAGGGCTCCGCTCTCCACTGGATGTGTTGGCAGCAACAATCCAAACCGACTATGTCCTGGTCGGACCTTTAGCAGGAGCTCATTCGTCGTTACGACACCCGCTACTCAGGCTCCGCGAGGGAGCACCTCTGCGGCGTCCTCCAAAAAGGCTCCCTCGACGAATACATCGATGAGTTTATCGCCCTCGCGACACATGTGTCAGGACTTCCGTCGGATCACTACCTCGGCTTCTTCATGCATGGGCTCCGTGCACGGATTCACACCCACCATCCTCTGTCGATTGCAGAAGCCATGGATCTCGCTCGCTTGGTGGAAGCAGAATTTCAGATTCGGCCTCTGGACCTAGGCAAACCGCCCCTACCTCCGGCGCGGCCGATCACCCGGCCAGTAGCAGCATACCATCCACCACAGCAGGAGATACCCCCGGCCCCCAGCCCACGGCCGTGCCGCAGCCCCATCCCGCCCGCCTAGGCTAATGGCCCACCCTTGGCTCTCCAATCAGGAATACCATGACCTGCACACCAAGGGTTTGTGTTTCCGCTGCAAGCAACTCTACTCTCCTACGCACGAGTGTCCGCTGAAAAACCTTTGGATACTCATTTGTGAGGAGGAACCCGAGGTGACACTCACGGATTTCAAGACCCTCGAGTTGGATGCGGTGACAAAGGACCCCCAGCGGCCACCTTCCACTGTTTGGACCTTCCACTATTTACCGTGGGTTAATCCTCGGGCCCACAAACGATTAAGCTTCAGGGGACACTTCATGGGGTCTCCGTTGTGGTGATGATCAATGGCGGGGCGGGCCACAATTTCATCTCTCGGCACTTGGTGGACCATCTGTGCTGCCGGTGCAGGCCGCCAAGCGTTTCTCGGTCAACTTAGGAGATGGAAGACGAAGGGATACAGGTGGCCTATGTCCGGCCCTCACTCTCACCAACGGCCGCTGCCCATTTCAAGCAGACTTCTACACCTTCTCCTTGGGCGGGGTGGATGTTATTCTCGGGGTGGCTTGGCTTCGTACCCTGGGGGACGTCAACATGAACTAGGGCTGCATGACCATGTGCTTCCTCCACGGGGGCACGCCCTGCTTGTTGGAGGGCGACTCGGCTTACTTTGACAGGCTGTCTCCTTACGGTCACTCCAAAAATCCACCGATGTGGATTGGGCGGCCTCCTTGTGGCACGTGGAGGGGCAGTCCGCCCAATGCTCTCCGACCGCGCCGGCGTTGCAGGCTATCTTGGACCTCTTTCTGGACGTCTTCGCCGACAAGTTCCGTTACCCCCCCCCCTCTCGGCCAGGCCGACGGACCACTGCATCCCCCTGCAACAGGGGGTGTCTTCCATCTCGGTTCGACCCTACCGCTACATCCACGCTCAGAAGGGAGATATCAAGAAACTGGTGAGCGGCATGATTGCAGCAGGCATCATTCACCCCAGCTTTAGCCCCTTTTCGAGTCCGGTCCTCCTGGTCTGCAAAAAGGACAGTACCTGGCGCTTTTGTGTGGACTACCGGGAACTCAACAAATCCATCATCCTGAATAAGTACCATAGGCTAGATCGCATTCAAACTACTCATGGTACTGCCCAGCCAGTAGTTGGGAAGGGTACTGTGCAATATATTAACACTTTGACCATGTCCAATGTTTTGCATGCTCATTCCTTTCATGTGAATCGCTTATCCATTGGTATCATTATATCCCTAAAATATGTTTTTTGTTTGATATTACAAAGATGATCTCTTAGGAGAAGGGGACTGACGGAAGACTTGGGACTGGCACATGACAGAGGCTTATGGTGTCTGGATAGGGAGAGTATGGACTCTCTTCCATCCATTGTTGAGGGTGCTGAAGGAGTTGGGGGGAGTGTGAAAGACTAATCGTTGCTTCATCACCAACATTTGGATCATCCTTCTTTTACTATCTTAGGCAGGTTGTATCCATCTTTTTTGAAAAGGCTAATACAACAAAACTAGTGTGTAATGCATGAGAACTGAGAAAATATACCAGGAGCTCTTATTGTAGTTATGGTAGTCGGAATTTTTTTGTTTTTGACATAGTACACTCGGATGATGGGGATCATTGAATTGATTTCAATATTTTTGACATTCATTGGTTGTTTTTCTCATATGACATGACTCTATTTTATGAAAAACAAAAATGATATGTTTGTTTGTTTGTTTCAAAGATTTTCACAAAGGAGTTCAGACTCAATATGATGCAGTTGTGATAGTGTTGAGGTCTGATAATGAGACAGAATACACAAACAAGGCGTTTAAAGAGTACTTGTTATCTCGGGGAATACAACCTCAAACAATGTGTCCATAAACACTAGAGCAGAATAGGGTTGTTGAACGGAAGAACATGTACCTTCTTGAGGTGACCCGGAGTATGATGATGTCGATGAAGGTACAAAAGTATCTGTAGGGGCAAGCAGTTCTGGCAGCGACTTTTTTGACCAATAGGATGTCCTTGCGGGTATTAAATTGGAAGTCTCTGGTTGAGATGTTGAGAGGTACGAATGAAGATATTCTTCCTCAGAACTTTTGATTGTGTGTGCTTCGTGCATGATACTAGACTAAATGTGGGAAAGCTAAAACCAAGGTCTGTGAAGTGTGCTTTTGTTGGGTATTCAGCTACTCAAAAGTGCTATGTATATGGGATTCCAATGGAGAGGAGGTTTCTTGTTAGTACGTATGCCACATTTAGAGAGTATGAGTCATACTAAACCTCTCAGGTTGACTCTCTCTTTGGGGACTCGCTCGTTACAAGCAGAATGAGGCGAGAGGGAGATGATAACAGGTGTGGTGAGAGGGGGATAGTCAGTATCTCTTGCCCTTTTGTGTCGAG
Source organism: Platanthera guangdongensis (assembly GCA_039583875.1). Taxonomy (NCBI): domain Eukaryota; kingdom Viridiplantae; phylum Streptophyta; class Magnoliopsida; order Asparagales; family Orchidaceae; genus Platanthera; species Platanthera guangdongensis. Next base: position 272,929,534 of record CM077150.1, read on the forward strand.
TGTGGATTTGTCCGTGGTGTCGGTGCATAAGGGGAATGAGTCAGAGACTAGTGAACCACAGGCTCAGAGGCAGCTGAGAGTGTATATGAGGAGAAGGGAGCAAAATGAGGTACCTACACTGCCTAAAATGCCACTTATGTCAAGTCCCATGCCCCTGCCTACTCTGACTCCCGTGACACCTGCACCATCTACCTCAAATTCTGAATACACTGGTGATATGATTTCTCTCTCTACTCTCACTCCCTTACCGATAAAGAGGTCTTCCCACAGCAATGCAGGAGTCTCACCTGATCAATGTGATTTGCCTCATAATATTGTTTAGTTTGTTTCTCACTCTTAACATATCACCTGTGTATAGAGCTTTCATTACATCGTTGGACATTGTCTCTATTCCTAAGTGTTGGCAGGTTGCTAAGGAGGATCTAAAGTGGAAAGTTGCAATGCTAAAGGAACTTAGGATTCTTGAAAAAGAACAAAGCCTGGGAGCTTGTGTCACTACCACCAGACAAGAAGGTAGTTGGATGTGAGTCTTCACTATAAAGCAAAATTCAGAAGGTTAGGTTGAGTGCTATAAGGACCGATGATAACAAAGAGGTATAGCGAGACTTAAGACATCGACTATGATGAGACTTTTGCACCCATGGAGAAGACGAGCACGGTGCGTACACTAGTATCCTTGACTGTGAATGGGGGATGGAAACAATACCAGTTTGATGTGAAGAATGCATTTCTTCATGTGGATTTTTGGAGGTGTATATGCGGTATCACTAGGTTTTGGCACAAAACAAATAACTGGTAAGGTGTGTAGACTCAAGAGAACACTTTATGGGTTGAAGCAGTCTCCTCGAGCCTGGTTCAACAAGTTTAAAAGATCTATGGTAAGCATGAGGTATCAGCAGATCAATGCTGATTATACAGTGTTCTTTAGGCGTTGTGGAGTTCACACTACAATGCTTGATGTGTATGTGGACGATATTATTATCACTGATGATGATGAGAGTGAAATTGCTCAACCGAAAGACGAGATTGGACAAGAAATTTAAGGCAAAGTCTTAGGGCAGGTAAGGTATTTCCTTGGGATTGAGATAGCTCGTGATGCAGAAGGGATTATTCTATCCCAACGAAAATATGTGTTGGATCTGCAGACAGATACAAGTATGGTTGGGTGCAGGCCTGCGGTTGCTCCAATTGACTAGAAGTTCAACTGGTGAGGCGGGAGAGCAAATCAATAGAGAGAGGTACCAGAGGTTGGTAGTACGATTGATCTATCTAAGTCACACACGTCCCTACATATATTTTGATATGTGTGGTGGCCTGCTATATGCATGACCCTATGAAGGGGTACATAGATGTTGTGTATCAGATTCTAAGGTACTTAAAAAGTGCATCAGGGAAGGGGTTGATCTTCAAGAAGAATGGACATTTGAACATCGAGGGTTATTGCGATTTCGACTTGGCTAAATACGCCAATGGAAGGAGCCCCAAGTCAGGATATTACATGTTTGTAGGGGCAATTTGGTGTCCTGAAAGAGCAAGAAACAAACTGTAATTGTGAGATCCATATCAGAGATAGAGTAAAGGGTCATGGCCTTAGGTGTGGGAGAGATGTTATGGTTGAAAGCTCTGCAGGCAGAGTTCAAGATGGACCAAAGGGTTAGATGACATTGTAGTGTAACAGCAAGACAGTTATTAGCATTGCAAATAACTCCGTTCAACATGACTAAACCAAGCATGTGGAGATCGACATGTTTTTTATTAAGGAAAAGCTAGATAGTTGTGCACTGGAGCTGGGACATGTTGTTTCTAAAGAGCAAGTGATGGATTGTCTTGCTAAGGGACTTAGCTGACTTGATTTATCTAGAATGTGTGACAATATGGGCTTAGTGGATATCTTTTAGCCATTTTGAGGGGGAGTGTTGGTATGTAAACATAGAGAAGGCTTAATAATAATATACGAAATTTTAGTAGACAGTCTCGCACAGTGAGAGTGAGAATAGAGTGTGACCGAGGTACTCAAGACTAGCAGGCTTCCTTGGTCTGTTAGTTTTCTCTTTCATCTACCTTATGCACACACAAACACAGCACACAATAAAGATACATTTTTAATAAGTTATATTAATTAGAAACTCAATTCATTAATATTTTAATATGTTATACATTATGGACTATACAGTGCTTATATTTTCAATAAAATTTTAAGACATTATTTAATTAATTTGATTTTTTTACACAAACATTTTTTTCAGTTGAGTGTTCATGTTACGGAGATTGTGAATGCATTTCCACCGGGCTGCTTTATAATCTCTACCTAAAGTCAATTAACCATAAAAAGTATTACTTAGCATCAACTCCGGCAATATTATGAAAGTATCAAGAGAGCATGAATGTTTGTCACCAAGAAGCTTAGCAGATATAATGGAATGCTAGTCACATTTTATGGCCATTAAAACGTTTGTTCTTTCCTCTGTAAGTTGCAGCTGAAGAAAAGTAGCAGGTTTCTATTTTATTTGATAGAAGACACGTACTGGGAAAAAAGAAAGCATAAAACAGAAATTGCTGAATATGAGAAAATTCTTACACAATCATGGCATCCTCAACTGTGGCTGCTAAAGGGGAAGATACTTCCACGGTTCCACAATCACACACTGATCTAAAAAAAATAATTGAGAATCCCAATTTTAGACAATAAAAAAAATTTTTTTTTTTGGCAAATGAAACAGGAAATGCCTTTCTTAGAAAGTTGCGGCAGAATAGTAGGAAAAAAATCAGAATAGTAGGAAAAAAAATCAGAATAGTAGGTAGTAATGAACAAAACAAAAAAAAATACAACAAGCTTACATCAATCAAGGGAGAAGTTGGTTCTTCCTTGACAACTTTTATTTACGTCCCGACATAAAATACCATTAACCATGTGATTGGGATTGCGGGCCGAGGGTTGGTCGACATTTAACATAGCCCACAAGAGTCAACGTACGCAGGAGGCGGACATAGGATCATTGAAATGATGATCAAGCCAGTAGCCGCATTCAGAGAGATGATGGCATATTTTTATGCATATTTTATATTTTTATTTTTGTTAGAGAATATATGTAAAAGCCCAAAGATTGACCCATCTTGAGGCCCATTTTGGTTGTTTGTTTTGTCCCACATCTTAGGATGAATTCCTTCTCTCCTTCTTATCTTATATAAATGTACAAGTGTACAAGTATGTATGATGGTACCATTAACATTTGAGAAATTAATAAAATTTACTGTTTTTCTCAATTTCTACAATTTTTTTCATGCTATCAGAGCTTAATCTGTCCTTGTTCCCTCTATTGGGCGGCTACAATACTTCTAACCGCAACGCTCACTGTGGATTCCTTCTTTTTGGGCGGTTAGATCTTTTCTAACCGCAGTCTTTGTCGTGCTCCTCTTCCTTTCTTTCCCTCCTCTACCCCTGCTCATAGAAGCTTTCAACTGGGACCCACCTGCTTGGTTTTTTTCTGCGGCCTGCGGTGTCTCCCTGTTACATAGGGCGCCCTCTTTTTTAGTCGTGCTTTCTCTACCTGCCTACCTCTTCTCCTCACCTAATAGCAGCTTGCCTAACCGCCCCTCACCATGTTGTGTCTTGGCTGAGGTCGTCGGACTACTGCCGCCCAGTCGGTGTTTCCTTGTCGCAGTCTTCAACTTGTTGCTTGTGTGGTTTTCCTTTGCTTGTCGCCGTTCCTTTCCAACTCCACTGATCATCGGTTCTTTGCTGACAGCTGCTCAGTTCGCCGCTTCAAAATCTGCCTGCTCCGTCGTTCTGTGTCAAGTCGTAGCTTCGAAATCTCGTGGCTTCTATCTTACCGCCGATCTGTGTCTAGCCTCCGAAACTCTTCTGGCAGCTAATTACTCTTCTTCGCTGTGTCGGGTTCTTTAATGCCTCCTTCTTGCCGCTACCCTAAGTTCTTGTCGGAAGTCTTGTCTCACCTCTTCCTGTAGTGTCTGTTGTTGTCCTTACCGAAGTCTTCTGCCCGCAGCCTTTTGGAAGCTCCTTCTTGTCACGGATTCCAGCTACTCTTCTCCTGCTGTCGCTTCCCGCAACAACTTTCAGCTAGTCTAGCCGCCAGCTCTACCCACCGGCTAATCTTCAAACCGCAACTGCTCTATTTGCCAGGTCGCAGTTACCTTGCTTCCTGTTCTGTTCTCTTGTCGCTGATCTTGCCGCTACAGTTGCCTGTCCGCTGTTGTTGTTTCTTACCCGTTGCAGTGGTTGTTACCACCCTCAATTTCCTTTGCCATCTTCTGGTATGATTGGCCCCTCTCCAATGTCTGCCCATTCTCCTGCACATGACATTCAAACTGACATTGATGCCTTACGTACTCAACTCCTTCAACTTCAACAAATGATTGGTCGTTCCTCGGGCTTTGTTGTGTCTATTTTTGATGGCGGCGTCTCATGTCACGCTCATAGTCCCTCTTGGATTATGGACTTCAGGGCAACACATCACATTACCCCCAATGCAACCTTCACGTTACTCGGGCTCTGTGCATCCCAAGTTCATTATTGTTGCTAGTGGGGTCACCATTCCTGTAACTGGCTCAGCTGACATCAACCTTACTCTCTCCATCACTCTTCGCTCAATTCTTCATGTTTTGGGTTCTTCTTTTAACCTCCTCTCAAATAGTCGTCTCACTCAAGATCTTGATTGTTATGTAACATTCTCTTCTACCTCTTGTGCTATGAAAGATCGCAAGACGCGGACTATCATTAGCAGAGGGCATCTATCGAATGATCTCTACCTCCTGGACCCCTCTCACTCCACTATTCTCTCCACTATTAGCTCTGTTGAGTGGCACCGACGTCTTGGGCATGCTTCACTCCACATTCTCCGGAAAGCTCATCTACGACAAACAACACCGAGCTACTTTCCCGCCTTCTTCTACATGGAGAGCTGCTGCTTTTGATCTTGTTCATTCAGATATTTGAGGACCTTATAAAACCGCGACTTCTGGTTATCGTTACTTCATCATCTTTATTGATGAATACTCTTGAATGACATGGCTATATATACCTCATGATCACTTTGATCTCACTCGGATTCTTCGTGCCTTTATTATTAGACTCACACTCAGTTATCCATGATGATTAAAACTCTTTGGACCAACAATGCTCGTGAGTATACAAGCCATGAGGTTTCTGACATGTGTGCTGAGTTCGGGATCATCCACCAAACCTTGTGTGCTTATACCCTCAACAAAATGGTGTTGTTGAACGCAAGAATCGTCACCTTCTTGTTGTTGCCCGCTCCCTTATGTTTCAAATGAATGTTCCCCCACTCTATTTGAATTTTGCGGTATCTACAGCCTGCTACAATATTAATCGCATGCTCTCCTCTGTTCTCAACTTTGTCTCTCCCTTTAGTCTCTTGTTTCCTTCCATCAACCCATTTTTCGTCCCACCTTGTATATTTGGTTGTTTGTTGTGTTCATACTCCTAGTCCCTCCACTAACAAGTTTGCTCCCCTGTGCCACGAAATATATGTTTGTTGGTTACTCACGAACTCAGAAGGGCAACGTATGCTTCTCTCCCAAAGATCGCAAGGTTATTACTTTTGTTGATGTCACCTTTCTCGAGGACCTGCCCTATCATTCTCAACCAACTAAGTCTCCCATTTCGCCTCTCCTTCCGCGGTTTGCTGTCTATATTACTTATAACCTCCCACCCCTTCTTCCCACGCCAGTCCTCCCCACCCCACCTTCCCCCTTCCCACGCCTCTCCCACCAAAACCACCTCTGCTTCCGGTGTATACTTATCCCCCTCCTTCGTCTACGGCTCTACGGGAGATGTCTGCGACTGATGATATTTTGTGACCTGCAGATCTGACAACCTCATCTACTGCTCACCGGATGGCGAATTATGTCTCCTTAAACCGTCTCTCTCCGGATGTTTGCTCTTTTTATATCCTCTATTACTACCTCTACCTTTGTGCAGGAGGCTCTCCAACATCCGGGATGGCGGACGGTCATGGACGAGGAAATGTCAGCTCTTTGGGCAAACCACACTTGGGATTTTGCTCCTCTTCCTCCTGCACAACCCTGTGTGAGTTATAAGTGGGTGTTTTCCATTAAATATGGTCTAGATGGGACCGTTCAACGGTTGAAGGCTCGTCTTGTGTCTCATGGTTTTACACAACAACAACGTATGTTGAGACTTTTTCCTCAGTCGCCAAACTCAAAATTGTTCGTGTTTTGATCTCCCTCGCTATTCATCGACACTGGGCGTTGCATCAATTGGATGTCAAAAATGTTTTTCTCAATGGCAATTTGCAGGAGGTCGTCTATATACACCAACCTCCTGGGTTTGAGATGACGGGGGAGTCTCTCGTATGTCGGCTGAAGAAATTTCTTTATGATCTCAAACAGTCTCCTCGGGCATGGTTTGACAAATTCAGCTAGACGGTTAGTACAGCTGGGTTCACTCAGAGTTCAGTTGACTTCTTTTTATTCACTCGAAATCGTCCAACAGTCATTGTAATTCTGTTGATATATGTTGATGATATTTTGATTACGGGAGGCGATCTCACAGGAATACACGTGATCAAACAACATCTGGCGACTGTGTTTCAAACAAAGAATTTGGGCAACCTTTGATATTTTCTGGGTTTCGAGATGGCTCGGCGACCTGATGAGCTTGTTATATCTTAAACAAAGTATTGCCTTGATTTGCTTCAGGATGCGGGATACTCTGGATGCAAGCATGCCGACACTCCCATGGATATCAATCACAAACTCTGCGTTTATGCCTCATACTCTGATTTTCTCCTTTTGAATCCAGAGTATTACTGTCGTCTTGTGGGAAAGTAATCTATCTTACAGTTATAAGACCTGATATATCATTTATTGTTGGAGTCGTCAATCGATTCAATCATGATCCGCGTATCTCTCATCTCCAGGTAGTTGAGTGTATCCTTCGATACTTGAAGACTGTCCCCAGACAAGGTCTTGTATACAATCCCTCTTCACCTCTCTTATCTCTAATTGCATATTCTGACGCTGATTATGGTGGTTCATTGGATGATCGTCGTTCCACAAGTGAATAATGTACTTATTTTGGAGGACATCTCATTACCTGGTGCAGCAAGGAACAGTCTGTAGTTACTCGCTCATCTGCTGAAGTCGAGTATCGTTCAATGACAGTTGTTGTGTCTGAGCTTACATGGCTTGAAGGTCTCTAGGTGATTTAGGGGTCAAGCTTTCCTCACAGGCTACTCTATTTTGTGACAGTCAAGTTGTCATACACATTCCCAAGAATCTCGTTTTTCATGAACGGACAAAACACATTGTAGTTGTTTGTCACTTTATTCGAGAAAAGTTTCAGTTGAAGAAGATAGATTTACTGTTGGGCAAGTTGCTGATATTCTCACCAAGCTCTTATCTTGCTCGCTATACTACCAGTTTTTGTCAAAGTTTGGTGCTTACGATTTGTATGCTCCAGCTTACGGGAGTGTTAGAGAATATATGTAAAAGCCCAAATATTGACTCATCTTGAGGCCCATTTTGGTTGCTTGTTTAGTCTCACATCTTAGGATAGGATTTCTCTCCTTCTCTTATATACATGTACAATTGTACAAGTATAATGTATGTATGATGGTACCATTAACATTTGAGAAATTAATAAAATTACTGTTTTTTCAATTTGCTATGGTTTTCTACAATTTTACATAAATTTAGCAGTTTTATGTTCCGAGCAATCTTAGTCGTTTGTAGTGGGTTATACTTCTATAAATAGTGGTCTAGGGGCTAATTTTCAGAGATCGCAGATTTCAGCGGAAATTCAGGGCTCTCGCGGTCATTCCACGTTGCTGATTCCACATACACACATAATAGTACAAAAAATACCAACAACCGCCAATAACTGCTGCCACTTATGATCGTAGTCACCCTCATTCCACCTTCCGACAACAATTGTGATTCTTAAGACTTGGCAGGAGGCTGTTCAGATACCTGAGTGAAAACAGACTATAGAAGAAGAGATAGGTGCCTTAGAAAAAAATGGAACATGGCGGCTTGCATGTCTTCCCCCTAGGAAGCGAACAATTGGATAACGTTGGATTTTCTCTGTTAAGCAGAATCAAGATGGGGTGGTGGAGCGGCATAAACCGCGTTTGGTCGCTCAAGGGTATACCCAGACCCAAGGAATTGACTAACAAGAAACTTTGGTCCATGTTGCAAAGATGAATTCTATTCGAGTGATCATCTCTTGTGCTGCTTGTCTTGGGTGGGAGCTACAGCATCTTGATGTCAAAAAATGTGTTCTTGCATGGTGACATGGAAGAAAAAGTCTACATAACTATCCCTTCTGGCTTTACCAAAGGGTCCAATGGAAAGGTCTTTCGTCTGCAGAAATCCCTATATGGCCTGAAGCAGTCCCCTAGAGCCTGATTTGGATGGTTTAAAAAGACCATGCTTCAACTAGGCTATACTCAAGGACAAACTGATCATACTCTCTTTATCAAGAGGAGAGGAGCTCAAATATTGATATTTATTATGTATGTAATTGACATCGGCAATACGGGAGATGACATAGAGATCATGCATTTGAAAGAACAATTGGGTAAAGAATTTGATGTCAAGAATTTGGGGAAGTTGAAATACTTCTTGGGAATTAAAGTAGTGGGATCTCATCGGAGGATCTTCATCTCTCAGAGAAAGTATATCCTTGATTTTCTGGAGGGAACTGGAATGTTTGGGTGTGCTCCCGTGGATACACCCATTGAGGCTAACCATAAGATTGATGTTGATACTAGTGGAGAGAAAGTAAATGTGTCAAGGTACCAACGACTGGTTGGGAGACTCATATAGTTATCTCATACTCGCCTTGATATTACATACGTCGTGGGTGTCCTAAGTAGATTCATGCACTCTCCCACAATTCGCCATCAGCAGGACGCGGATCGGGTATTGAGATACCTTAAGAAGTCTCCAGAACGTGGGATTTTGTTCTTTGCAAATCAACCTCTGGAAATTGAAGTGTTCACGGATGTTGATTGGGCTGGTAGTAAAGACGATAGAAAGTCTACATACCGGGTATTGCTCGTTTTGGGTGGAAATCTTGTATCATGGAAGAGCAAGAAACGAAATGTTGTTGCTCGCTCAAGTGTCGGAGCGGAATATAGGGCTATGACGCAAGGAGTATGTGAGGGGTTGTGGTTGACGATAATTCTCCAAGATATGGATCTCCAGGTGAACAAACCAGTTATTATCTATTGCGATAATTCTCCACTCTGGTTCAACATGATCGGACGAAGCATGTTGAAGTTGACAGACATTTCGTCAAAGATCATCTAGACAAGGGAAATATTTATACTCCGTTCATGAATTCGTATGATCAACTAGCAGATGTCTTCACCAAGGGGTTAAGTTTTGACAACTTAATGAACAATACAGTCAAATTGGGGATGATCGATTTATACTCCCAATTTGAAGGGGAGAGTGGAATATACACGTTATACGTGGTTTTGTTTAAGTTTTACTTTTTCCCGCTCTTATTATACGTGATATGTCACGTGCTTTATGTCCTTTATATATGTATGCTTGGCCCGATTTATGGCAACAAAATATATTTTTTCTCTCTTCTCTATTTTCATTTCTATCAAGATTCAGGACCTGTTCTACAAGATACGAACGACAAGAAGATTCACTAAGCTACAACCTTCACTTATGGAATGGATATTTTAGTAAAGTAAATACAATGTATCTTATTCTCAGCAAAACAACACAGTAGTTTCCATAAGCTGAGAACCAAACTCGCACCATGTAACATTTATTTAGACAAATCAATGTTAGAATATCCATACTCGGTGGCAAAGCTCAATAATTTTTAGTGCCAAAGTCACTTCGTGATTACGAGTTCTCATGGTTGAACAATTAAAATATATTCATCGTGGAGTAAATTGGTAGAAGACATGTACATCAAAAGAATGCACGGTTGATGAAAAAACGGAAACACTCAAACAAAATGTTCTTTGAATCATTAGAAGAACTCCTTACCTTTACAAAAGCTAAATACTCATTTACTTGTGTTCAAACTCTAAAATTGTAAAACCAACCACCTTGACCGCGAAGTTTCAAAATCATCTTGAAGGTAGTTGTACTCAAGAAAGTTCTATTTCAAACTCTAGACTATCTTTATGCTTAGCTATGGTTTTACCACTTAGGATTAAGTTGTTGCAACATTTACCAGACACTATTACTTTATTTGCAGATTCTCGATATACTTCTTCAGCAAGTTCACTTATCTCCTGCCAACGCAGATTTTTCTCGGCAGAATTATTTGAAGAGAAGCATCGTGCAAGGCTAGGAAGATGAGCAGCTGTGTTATTATTGACCTAGAGGATATTTATCTCAACTTCACTGACACGTACATAAGAGAGGCGATCAAATGCAAGATAGACTATTGACTTTCAGTTTCGAATTTAAGGGGATGAATTATTAGGTCAAAGGGTAAGAGAAAAAATTTTGTCATTGAAGTTTCAAGTTAAATAAATCTGAAGATTACTTACAATTTACTGAAATTTAATTATTTGATAATTTTAAATTATTTAAGATTATCTTATATCATGGCTTATGTACTGCAAATTCACTGAAAAATTCCCAAATACTCCTCCCCAACATGCGGGTCAGGCTAAATGTCACCTCTGATTGTCCCAAGGCAATTCATTTTTGATACAAACAAGATAGAAATTTGGGAGAAAAGGAGGGATCGAGGGTTTATAGAGGGAAGAGGAAATACTTGCTTGTCTCCTGCCAGGAAACCCTAGGGGTATTTATACCCCTCGAGCCATGGAGGGGCCGTCCGGCCCCTCCCATAGGGGCTGAACCTGTCTGGTTCAGCCCCCAACCGCTGTCTTGTTTTAATTAGGAAGGGCTGAACCAGATGGTTCATCCCCATTTGATGTCGCATCCTTCCGCCGTCTTTGGTGTTGTTGTCGCGCGAGCAGATCGTAATGAGGATTCATAACATTCTATTCCCCTTCAAGAACCAACTTGTCCCCAAGGTGGTAATCTGGGTAATGGTAGGGTCGAGTGTTGGTCTGCTCAATCCCTTCCTTCAGGCTCATCACAGCAATGTCGTTCTCTTCTTCCCGCAGTCTCTCAAAGCAGCGAAGAGAGACGCCTTTCACCAGTGAGAGTCTGATCACGTGCAGGAAGCGCTCTCTCCCATCCTGAGCAAACTCCATGGTCAAGTTGCCCCAATTCAGGGTTACTTTACCCAACAGTGGCAACCACTGGACCCCCAGAACCATGTCTGACCCGTGGATGGGCAACAAGTAGACATCCATCCTGCAGGTGTATCTCTGCACCCTCACCCCCACTCCCTTTAGCACCCCTTCGCACTGCAGCTTATTTTTGTCTGCCACAATAACCTGGGGCGCGGCTTCCTTGTTGATCTCTTGCCCCAGCTTCTGTGCCACGGCGGGGTTGATAAAGTTATATGTACTACCATTGTCAACCAAAATGGTCACCTTCTGTTGATCGATCCACCCCGCAATACTCATAGTGGGCGGTGTGGACTCTACCTCCATGTTCAGGCTAGGCACCCCGAACTCGATTGTACCTAGAATGTGCTCATGTTCCCCTCCTTCTGTATCTGACAACTCGCCTTCTTCCTGCAACATGTACACCTCGATCATCTGGCATTTGTGGCCTGGGGTGAATTTCTCATCGCAGTTGAAGCACAATCTCTTTTCCTTTCTTGGATGTAGCTCTAACCATGTCAATTTCTTCATCGTCGCCCTTTCTGTAGCTCCTTGATTTTTTTTCATGCCTGGCGGATTTGAAGTGTTCTTTGTATTTCCTTCTCAGGATTTCTGTCGGTTGAGTTGCTCCTCTTGAATCCAGGCCAAACTGATAGCATGGGTTAAACTACTCAGCATGTAGGCATGTACCCCATCCTTGATATGCTCTTTCAACCCTCAAATGAAGCAACTTAATGTCTTCTCGCCCCACTGCACTTTGCTAGCTAACCTTTCAAACACTGCTCGTTATTCCATTACTGTCCCTTTCTGTCGCAGTTTCTGAAGAAGGGCCTTGAAATCTTTGTACTCTAGTGGGTCAAAGAGGGCTGTGAATCCGTCAACAAATTCGTACCATGGTGTGTGGTCCCCTCCTCGAAGGAACCATTGAGTCCATTGGTATGCGTCCTCCTCAAGGTGAAACGATGCTAACTTTACCCACCGTTCTTCTAGAATTCCCTAATAATTGTAGAACAACTCTGCCTTTTGGACTCATTCCAAAGCATCTCCTCCTTTGAATTTGGGGCAGTTCATGCGTCACTTTTGGCGGCATGTATGCCCTCGGTTGTGGTTGCCCGGGTCTCTGTACTCTTGTCGAGTCCTTGCGGCCCTCGTCGATCAGCGTCCACGTGTGGGTCCACCAATCCCCTTCGAAGGGATTTATAACCACTACTGGCGGCCTAAACTCCCATCCGCCTCCTCCTTTGCCGCTATCGGCAAGTCTCGGCATTCCTGGAATAAGGAGTCCATCCAGATGTGGGTACCCCATCCCTTTGGGTCTCGGTCCACCTGGCGCCCTTCCCGGTAAGGAGGAAAATCCAAGGCAGACGCATCGATTCTGCCTATCTGGGTTGCCTCGGGCCCTATTGGTGGTCGTTGTGAACCTCCTGCCCTTTCGTTGTCGATCCCAAGCCTCCTTTTGGCATTGGAGACCCGATCATTACCCTCCCTACCCACAGTCTTTTTATCCCGCTGTTGGGGCCGGAGGGAGAATCGGGACTGCGATGGTCTCTTCTGCAACAGCTTTACCCTTGAGGCGTTGAGTCAACAAATTTTTTATCTCATTCATGCGCGCATCCAACTTTTCTTCAAGTCGTTTTTTCAATGCCTTCAACTTTTTGTTGATGACCGCCACAATGTCTGCCAGCCAGGTATAGTCCTCTTCGAGAGTTGCCAACCGATTGGATTCTTCCTGGGAGCGAATCACCATGGTGGCGTTGCAGAAATCGGACGAGGCATATGCCAAAATAGCGGAAAAGAAGCCTGCTGCAGAGAAGTAGAGGGTAAGCCGTGGAAGAGACGTCGCAGCTGTCGTGAGCGGAAAGAACGGTGTGTCAGGATGCAACCTAGGCGGGGATGAAGCGCACGGAGGCTGTGTTCGCTCGTCGAACCCGTCGATGGATGAAGTAGGCGGAAAGAAGCGGTTGCGAACGAAGCGGCGTTCGTCGAGCCGTGGATGATGCGGCGAAGCAGGTGCGAACGAAGCGACGTTCGTCAAGAATGTGGATGATGCTAGTGATCGATGATGCAGGCAGCAGGATCGGCGTTCGTCGATGATGCGGCCAGTTGAAGGTTGCATCTTTCGTCTGGATGAAGCAGTGATCCGATCAATTGAAGTTTATTATTATTATTTTGATGTTGGGATAGGGTTGCGGTTGGAGGAAGTGCCTCTGATACCAAATGATACGAACAAGATAGAGATTTGGGAGAAAAAGGAGGGATCTAGGTTTAGAGAGGGAAGAGAAAATACCTAGAAATACTTGTTTGACTCCTGCCAGGAAACCCTAGGGATATTTATACCCCTCGGGCCATGGAGGGGTCGGCTGGCCCCTACCATAGGGGCTGATCTCGTCCGGTTCAGCCACCAACCGCCATCTTGTTTTAATTAGAGGGTTGAACCAGATGGTTAAGCCTCATTTGATGTCGCATCCTTCCGCCGTCTTTGGTGTTGTTGTCCCGCGAGCAGATCGTTATGAGGATTCATAACAATTTCATCCTCCCAGAGGCGTGCATGAGCTAAAAACCCGAATACTTTTAAAACATAATGAACCTCCAAAGTAACTCATCCTAAATTGAGTGGTCAACTACTCAATAATAGAATAGATTCTATTGCAATAAAATAAAATGATCTTGAAACAGATATATTTTCTTGACTATAATAATAGTTTCCAATTCATATGAAAGAAATGCGTTGATGGTTAATTAATTCGACAAAAAATAGAAAAGAAAATCAATATGAAAATTGTAAAACCATCAGTGAGATATGATACCCTTTCATGTCAATCCTCCCATATGTGGCCTTCAAACCTACAATTCCACAAAGTGAGGATGGTATTCTAATTGAACCTGCCGTCAAAAAAATATTAATGAATTTTCAGTACTTCAAGAGAATAAAAGATAAAGAAATGTAAGACTTTGGCAACCTCCACCATCTGTTCCCACTGCAGCTGAGCATAACCCAGAAGCAATAAGTGCTGCAGGGCCAGATGAAGATCCGCCAGTGTATCTGTCAAATGAGTGTGGATTTCTAGTTGTGCTGCGAAAAAATAGAACATGTAAACTTAATCGGAAATTGGAGAGAAATACGTTAAAGATTATTAAATATGATATAACAGCACAACTAATAAATAAATCATAGGAAGATACGAAGAACAACAATAGCTAGAAATTTGATAAAATTATAGGCAATAAAAATCTAGCCATTATCATCATCATCAATAAACTTATCCAATTTTTTTAGATCAAATTTCTGATTCATCATTTACAATTTATTCTTATGAGTGTTGCCCATAGTATTAAATCTAGACTACGAAATCATTTTTAACAACTTTCATCCATATTACAGAACTCTACAGTGTAAAAGTCAATAATACTTGAAAAATGTTAAAAGTGAAATGAACTCGCTTATTAAAGGGGCACAATTTCGATTATCATTTCGAGACAATCATATTGATGGCCCTCATGGGAATTAAACAGAATGCAAATGAAACAAATTTAATAAACTTAGGGGGGCGGTGGAGGGGTTGTACAAGATAAGAACTATATAATAGAATCAAAAAACAAATTAACCTTTCCACTTTAATGATATTTTAGCACTCCCCTTCAAGTTGTATGTTACCAAATAAAAGTTCGCCCATGAGGACATGGAATCTCTTTGTAGGCAATGTCTTCTTGAGAATATCAATTAACTGTGAAGATTTTACATAAATAAATGAAATAACTTTCTTCTCTTACTTATCTCAAATGAAGTGAAATCAACCTTGATGTGTTTAGTGTGTTCAAGAAATCAGTTCTTTTTTAAATATGAATACTTGTTTGATCATGGTATAAGAGGCAAACTGGTGAGGATGCATTAATGCTAATGTCCCAGGAGAGAATGCGGTCATAAAATTTATAGAACAAGTCCAATTATTGGATTAACTGCTTCAGTTTACTTGCTTTTTAGGGGGGTAATGTTGTCGGCAAAGAATACTAAGTACGTAGACATAAAATATGATCATCATCAAAGACACTCCAGTTAACATTGAAGTATCAAATGAGTAAGGGTAATTTACTACTACAACTTACACCATAAGAGATGTATGGTTTGGTAACTGATAGGCATATGAATTTACCTCCAAATCCTCTATGTTAGGATCTAATAAAAGGTGGATAAATGGTATATTAGATAACTTGAAATTTGGATGCATTGGAGTGTCAATGGGTCGACATCCCAATAATACACTCTCGGAGTTTATAAAAATATATAATTTTATTGCTATTAGAAAAGCCCATGTAAAAGGCCCATTTGATGGCCCATTTTTCCTCCTTCTTTAGTCTCACATCATGTATAGGATTTATTCTCCTCTCTTCTCTCCTATATATTTGTATTCTCTCCTTGTATTTACATACTTGAATAATATATACAAGCTTTGGGCACTTCTCTACATGGTATCAGAGCCAGGTTCGGTCTAGCTGCGACCTGCCCTTCTTCTGTCCGCCCGGTCTCCTGCGGACTGCCTTCCCGCATCCGCCTCTCTGCGGACTGCCCCTCTGCATCTGTCCGCTCGGCTACCCTGCGGACTACCTTCCTGTCCGCTCCGGCCTCGTGCGGACTGCCCTTCTGATTCCGCTCCTCTTCTCTCCCTCCGTGGTTCCACCCTTCTCAGGCTTCTTATAGTCATCTTCTGCTCTGACTCGTGGGGCCCACCTCTCTCTATCCGCTCCGGACGATCATTCCTGTCCGATGCACTCTGTTTGTGTCCGCTCGAGCCTCTTTGCTCGCGGACTGCTCCCTCTAACTTGCTCGCGGACTGCTCCCTCCGCTCGAGCTCCTGTGCTCGCGGACCCTCTCTCTCTCCGCCACCTCTCTCTATCCGCTCCGGACGATCATTCCTGTCTGCTGCACTCTGTTTGTGTCCGCTCGAGCCTCTTT
This sequence comes from Platanthera guangdongensis, assembly GCA_039583875.1. NCBI lineage: Eukaryota > Viridiplantae > Streptophyta > Magnoliopsida > Asparagales > Orchidaceae > Platanthera > Platanthera guangdongensis. The sequence goes on from CM077150.1 coordinate 272,945,710, forward strand.
GCTCGCGGACTGCTCCCTCTAGCTTGCTCGTGGACTGCTCCCTCAGCTCGAGCTCCTGTGCTCGCGGACTCTCTCTCTCTCCGCAGTCTCTTGCGGACTGCTCTTGTCCGCTGCGGGCTCTCCTTGTGTCCACTGCGCTCCTCTTGCTGCGACCTCTGCCGCGACCTGTCTCCAGTTCGCCGCGACTTGCCCCCAGTTCGTCGCGACTTGCCCCCAGTTAGCCGCGACCTCTGCCGCGACCTGCCCCCCAGTTCTCCGCAGTTCTCCGCCGTCTCTTGCGGACTGCTCCTGTCCGCTGCCGCGACCTGCCCCCAGCTCGCCGCGACCTCCTCTCGCGGACTGCTCCAGTTCGCCGCGGTCTCACTCAGTTCGCCGCGACCTCCAGACCGCCGCGACCTCCAGACCGCTGCGGGCTCTCCTTTCTCCCAGTGCTTGCCGCGCGGTTTGTTCTCTCCGAGCCCTGCTGTCTACTGCTCCTCTGTCGCCATGTCCTCCAGCGACTCCACTACCGCTCAACCCCCTGCCGACCACGTGGCTCCTCTCGAACTCCGCGATGAGCTTCAGATTACTACTATTTCTCTCTCTGGCAAGTCCAACTTCATTCCCTGGGTCCACTCTGTCCGCCGGGTCTTACAGGCCAAGGGTCTTGCCTGTCACCTTACCCAGGGCCCACCAACTCCTCCTACTGATGATTGGCTCCGCAATGACGGTCGCGTCCAGACCTGGATCCTGAACTCGGTAGAGGGTGAGTCGTACCAGATGATCATGTATCATGAGACCGCCAAAGCCATGTGGGATGAACTTCATTCGTTGTACTCCGGGAAGGACAGCCTTCAGCACCTTTTTGACATCATCACTGATCTTCAAGCCTTGGATGTTGGCAAAGCTCTGGACATGACCTCCTTCGTGGCCCGTGCTAAAACTCTCACGGAAGCCTGAATTCAGCACCAGCCCGCGACTACTGACCTCGCTGCCCAACGCGCCCAGAAGGAGGTTGTTTGTATTGCTATGATTATGGCTCGCGTCCCGCCACACCTGCACAGTATTCGGGCCCAGGTTCTGGCTTCACCCACTACCCCTTCTTTCTCTGATGTCTGCTCGATGTTACTTCGCGTACCACCTCCACCGGAGGCTCCTGCACCACCCTCGCCGGCCCTTCTTCAGCAGGCCCTTCCTCCTTTACTTCCACAACCCTCTTTTCCTCGGGGTGGCCGTACGGGCTCCCGTGGGCGGGGCCGTGGTGGTCGCGGACGGCCCAAGTGCACCTACTGCGGCCGGGATGGCCATACTGAAGCTGTTTGTCACAAGAAACATGACTACCCCCCTCGTCCGCCTACTGCTGCTCTTACAGATAGCTCTCCTCCGACTGGTACGGATCTTGAGGCTCTTCGCCTTCAGCTGCAACAACTCCAGGGGCTCCTCAACCCACCTTCTGCTTCCATTGCCTCCACCTCCCATGCAGGCATTGTCTCTACCTCCACTGCAGGTACTGCCTGTCTTTCTTCCAGCTCGCGCTGGATCCTGGACTCGGGGGCCACCCACCACATCACTTCCATGCGGCCGCCCCAGTTCTCTGCTGCTGCTCATCCCCCGTCTATTACTGTGGCCAATGGTGCGCTTGTCCCGGTCTCCGGCTGCGCGGATCTCCTCCTCCCTCCCTCTCTCTCTCTTCGCTCCGTTCTTTATGTGCCAGCCTCGCCTTTTAATTTACTCTCTGTTGGTCGTCTTACTACTGATATGAATTGTTTTATCACCTTCACCTCTTCTGGTTTTTTGATACAGGATCGGCAGACGCGGATTACCATTGGTAGGGGTCGGCTGCAGAACGGGCTCTACCTCCTCGATGTCTCTCCCACATCCCTTTCCTCTGTTTCCTCGTCTGATTGGCATTGCCGGCTTGGGCATGCCCCTCTACCTATCCTCCAGAAGGCGCTTCCCGACCTTTCTCTTCCTGCTTTTAAATGCGATTCATGTATTATTGGCAAACAGCCTCGCTCTTCTTATCTCGCTCATTGTACTAGGAGCTCTGCTCCGTTTGATTTAATACATTCTGATATTTGGGGACCATATAAAGTGGCTAGCATTTCTGGTTATCGTTATTTTCTAACATTTATTGATGATTACTCTCGCACTACTTGGTTGTATCTCCTACATGATCGCTCTGAGCTTGCTCGTGTCTTTCAGGCGTTTGTGTTAGAGACTCGTACGCACTTCTCTACCACCATTAAAACTTTCCGCTCTGACAACGCCCGGGAATATAGTAGCCACGAGTTTGCCAATCTCTGCGCAAACTTCGGTATTGTTCACCAGACCTCTTGTCCCTACACCCCTCAACAAAACGGGGTCGCCGAACGAAAGAACCGCCACTTGCTCGATGTTGCTCGCTCCCTCATGCTTCACATGCACGTTCCCAAAGTCTTCTGGAACTTTGCGGTGTCCACTGCATGTTTTCTTATCAACCGTCTCCCATCTCCCATTCTCCAGAACGCTACCCCCTTCAGCCTTCTTTTTCCCTCCACACCTGCCTTCCCCCTCACCCCCCGGGTTTTTGGATGTACCTGCTTTGTCCATCACCTGGGCCCTACTCTTGACAAACTGGATCCCCGTGCGGCCAAACACATTTTCGTCGGCTACTCCCGCACCCAAAAGGGCTATGTTTGCTACTCTCCGGTCACCCGGAAGGTCTCTGTAACGGCTGATGTTACTTTCCGGGAGGATCAACCCTTCTTCCCTCCTCCTTTGCCACCACTTCTACCACCACCTCCTACAACACCCTCCCTCCCACGCCCGGTGATCCCCGTCCAGTCCCCCCCCACCATCCCTCCGCCTCCTCCCACCCTTGACCCTCCTCGGCCCCCCGTCATTCGGGTCTATACTCGTCGCCCTCTTCCTCCCGTTGCTCCTCTGCAGTCGGCTTCGACCTCGGCTTCTCCGTGTTCTGCTGCTCCGGTGTCGGCCTCTACCGCTCATCCAATGGCGGACTATGTTTCTCTCCATCGCCTCTCTCCACCTCTTCAGACCTTGGCTACTTCGCTCTCCTCGGTCTCTATTCCTACTTCTGTCCAGGACGCTCTTCAACATCCTGGGTGGCGTGCGGCCATGGAGGACGAGATGGCTGCTCTTTGGGCCAACCACACTTGGACCTTGGTGCCCCTTCCTCCCGGCCAGAAACCCGTTGGGGGCAAATGGGTTTTCGTCATTAAACATGCTCCTGATGGGACCATCGATCGCCTCAAAGCTCGTTTGGTTGCTCGTGGCTTCACCCAGCAACCAGGGCTGGACTATGACGAGACTTTCTCTCCGGTCGCTAAGCTCAACACGGTCCGCCTTCTCATCTTTGTGGCTGTCCATCGCCAGTGGCTCTTATTTCAACTCGACGTCAAGAACGCTTTCCTGAATGGCGACCTTCAGGAAACGGTTTACATGCAACAACCTCCCAGGTTTGAGACCACGGGGGAGTCACGGGTGTGTCATCTTCGCAAATCTCTATATGGTCTCAAACAATCCCCTCGGGCATGGTTCGACAAGTTCAGTAGAGCTCTCCGGGAAATTGGCTTCACCCGCAGCTCGGCTGACTTCTCATTGTTTACTCGCCACCAGGCCACTGGTACGGTTCTCCTATTGGTTTATGTCGACGACATCATTATTACTGGCAGTGACTTGGACGGCATACAGGCCGTTAAGCTACATCTGAGCTCCGCCTTCCAAACTAAAGATCTGGGACCTCTTCGGTACTTCCTCGGTCTGGAAGTAGCCAGACGGTCAGATGGGTTGGTTCTCTCTCAGCGCAAATATTGCATGGATCTTCTTCATGATGCAGGCTACTCTGGTTGCAAACCTATTAACACTCCCATGGATGCAAATCACAAAATATGTGCTCAGGGCTCAGATTCTGATTCGCTTCTACCAAATCCAGAATATTACTGTCGTCTAGTTGGGAAGCTTATCTACCTAACAGTTACAAGACCTGATATATCTTTCGTTGTGGGACTTGTGAGTCGCTATATGCACTCTCCTCGAAGCTCTCATCTCCAGGCTGTGGAACGCATTCTCAGATATCTTAAGACAGCTCCTGGCCAAGGACTTGTATACAAAACCTCATCTTTCATTCCTACACTAGTAGCATACTCTGATGCCGACTACGCTGGCTCCCTCGACGATCGACGATCTACTAGCGGGTTTTGCACCTATTTTGGAGGACATCTGATTACTTGGCGAAGTAAGAAACAAGCAGTGGTTGCTCGATCCTCAGCAGAAGCAGAATATCGGGCAATGGCTGCTGTGGTCTCTGAACTCACATGGATTGAGAGTCTCCTTACCGACCTTGGAGTTAAACTACCTTCACCAGCTCTCCTTCTATGTGACAGTCAAGCTGCCATACATATTGCTAAAAACCCGGTCTTCCATGAAAGAACGAAGCATATTGAGGTAGATTGTCATTTCATCCGAGAGAAAGTCCACATGAAGAAGATCGAGCTCAAGCATGTTCCGGGTACTGAACAGGTTGCTGACATCCTCACCAAAGCTCTACCGAGTACCCTCTTCTATCAGTGCCTATCCAAGCTTGGCGCATACGACTTGTACGCTCCAGCTTGCGGGGGAGTATTAGAAAAGCCCATGTAAAAGGCCCATTTGATGGCCCATTTTTCCTCCTCCTTCTTTAGTCCCACATCATGTATAGGATTTATTCTCCTCTCTTCTCTCCTATATATTTGTATTCTCTCCTTGTATTTACATACTTGAATAATATATACAAGCTTTGGGCACTTCTCTACAATTGCAATAGAGGTTGACTCAATGCCTAAGAAGACATAGGTCCATGATCCTATGCTATTCCCATGAACTTGCTGATTTGCAACAATTGTACCAGGGAATTATTATCAATGATGATAGCATCAACATAAACAAGAAGGATGATGATCCTTTTTGATTCACTCTTCATGAAGAGGAGTAGTCAGCTTTTAGAAAAGACAAAAAATCATATTACCATAACAAACTTCTGAAACCATGCCTGAGTAGACAATCTTAGTCTATAAAGAGAATTCATGAGGGAGCATACTAAACTTTACCCCTTTCTCTCATACACGGGGTTGTTACACAGCCATCATCTACCTTATGTCGACATTTAAGAGGGTATATTAATGTAGAAAACAAGAACTAGGATACATACAAGAATAAGGAGCCGAACATATGTCAATTTAGCCATGGGTGAAAAGATATTGGCAAGATTAATTTGTGCTCCTACGTGAACCCACAAGCAAAAAAAAAATTTAAGACACTCAACTGTCAAATTTCAATTATGTTTTACAAAAAAATGAGTCAAACATATGTCAATTTAGACACCAATAAAAGGGTTGGCAAAACCAATTATGTCTCGTAAGTAACAGGTTTGGCAACAACATGAGCCTTAAGGCCAACTAATTCAATTGACCTATCTGGATTATGTTTTTCAACAGAAAACCACCTACAATCGGCAGCTTCACAACCAGATGGTGGATTACCAAGGAGCCTGCACTTTATCATCCATAGTGAGCAGCCATGATCACATCGGCCTTTTTGAACACTATAAGGGGTATAAATGGAGCCGAAGGCGGATGTAAAGGACTGAAATTAGGGGTGACATGAGAAGAAAAAAGACATCGGGTTCTAAGATGAGTGCTACACGTGTGTTTATCTTTTCTCTGAACAAACAATTATATATGATGATCGAGGTGGAGAGTTAGTGACACTTAGCGGGGAGGATGTACAACAGACCCACATATTCATTAAACTATAATAGGTTTATCCATTACTCGCATATGAATGGATAATTCCAAAATACTAACAAATGACAATAGCATGTGAGTTTTTAATTCTGAAAGATGTTAGATATTGAGAAAAATGGTATAAGCCAAGTCACGAAGTCAAAGATAGAAAATGTGCCAATTAATGGGCTATTCACTCTGTGATATCAGTTGCCTAACGGGAAGTGCGTTTCTTTGCAACGGGTGTAGCCTTCTCAATGATAGCAATTACTTGGCAATACCATCAGCTTTACTATACCAGTTGTGTTTTTTCTGTGATATCTGAGTGTAACATCGCTCTAATTTACCAGACTACAATTTTGAAGGCCACTGTAAAAAGTCTGACATTGTAAAGATGAGATGCAGGGAGCAGCTACAAAAGTCTTCTTCATATTACTTTACTCAGAAAAAACAGACCTAATTTTTCAAAACATGATATGCACACCTCGGGTGAGAATACAATTTAGTAGTTCAGCGAAGGCTAATTTGTCTCTTAGAGGAACAAGAAACAACTCATAGTGGTCTGCTCTAGTGCGGAAGCAGAATATACAAATCTTTTGCTTAGGAGGCATGTAAGATTGTGTGGTGTAGATCTCTCATCATCGAATTGGGATTTACCGTGATTTTGAAGAAGTCTCTTTCACATGACAATCAGATTGTTATTAATATTTTCAGTGATTTTTTTCCATGAAGAACAAAAATAATTGAAGTGGATATTAATTTTGTCCCAGAGAAGGTTTGTGACAGCTCTCAAATGTGCCATATAATTCTTGTACTAATTAGCTCACTGATCTTTTCACCAAGCATGTTGAACCAACCACATTATGAGAATTTTCTAATAGACGTGGTCTGTGTGATATCTACTCTCCTTACTAAGCAAGAATTACATGATACCTTGGCTAGCTTAAGAAGGGTGGTTTGACTATGTATTTATAGTCCATAAGGTATGTAGTATGCTAGTATGTTATTTTGTTGTCCTTGTAAGGTTTCACTGTCCCAAGGATTAACTTGTAACTTTTATTCTTCATTATCACAATTTAGAATAATCTTCAGAAGCCCAAATTACAGGTAATTAAACAGCATGCTTACATAATATCTGAAGGGCATAAGACTACACATCAACATTGAAATGAGAAATTCTAATTATTCACACAGAAGATTCATATATTTATAACAAATAAAATTACAACCACAGTAACTCTGAAAGTTACCGAGGAAATCAAACCAAAAATCAACTAGAGTTGAGCATATTATTCAAAACTCAAAAGTCGCTCGAATATTGAGTTGAATCGGAGTCAGTTGCAATTGATTCGACAAAATTTGAGTCGATTTAACAAAACAGCTCTGAATTGCTCGAAATATGATTTGAATCAGCTCGAATTGATTAAAATATTATGTGCTTATTAACATATTATTTTTAAAAAATATACTAAAGTCTAAACCAAAACTAAAGGGTTAAAGTCTTAAAATGTCTCATTTGCTCAATTTTGAGCTGACTTGGAATAAAGAAAAAATTTGCTCAGTTTCGAGCCGACTCGATTCCAGTTCGAGCCGACTCGGAATCGAGTCATTTCGAGCCGAGCCAACTTGACTCAAAATAATTTCAATTTTGAACCAAGTTTGACTACAAAATTTTGATTACAAGCAGAGCCCAATTAGCATGAACTCGACTTGAAATCAGCCCTAACATCAACCAAAAGTAATATGTCTCTTGAAAAAATTCCCAACAATTCAAGCATAATAAATACCTAGTCAAAAATCAAAGCGCAAATGCAAAAGTAATAAATGAGTGCATCATACCCATGGATTGGATTATTCCCTGTCGTTCCCATGCCCAACTCATGCATATTTGCCTTCCCTATTAAAATAACACCACAACTTCGCAATCTTGAAACACACACTGCATCATTTTTCACAACTCTAGCATTATGCAACCATGATGTTCCGCCTGCAATGTAGCCATAGAACTAAGAACTTGCAAGCTACATCATACACATTTTCCTCTGAAGATCAAGATCAAGTGAAGAAATACTCTTTGATGGATGAGGATAGCAGTCTATATCATCTTTGATTGCCATAAATATGCCATCAAGGATTGATAAGGAATTTCCTGCATGGCAGAATGGTTCAATTATGTATAGAATAGGTCAATCCTAAGAAATATAGAATTTAGAGTATATGGAGAACAATTACATATGAAGCTCTCATCAAAGTACTAATGGAAAAAGTAGTCATTTCCTAATTTCAGGAAAATACACTCAAAATTTTGAAATGGTTCTAGAGCTTAACCCATCCAAAGGAATATTTCTTTATTACACATGTTGACATCTATTAGAAAAGCCCATGTAAAAGGCTCATTTGGTGGCCCATTTTTTTCCTCTCCTTCTTTAGTCCCACATCATGTATAGTATTTATTCTTCTCTCTTCTCTCCTATATGTTTGTATTCTCTCCTTGTATTTACATACTGAAATAATACATACAAGCTTTGGGCTCTTCCAACATGGTATCAGAGTCAGGTTACGTCTAAACGCGGACTGCCCTTTCTCTGTCCGCCCGGTCTCCTGCGGACTGCCCCTTGCTTCTGTCCGCCCGGCTACCCTGCGGACTGCATTCCTGTCCGCTCCGGTCTCGCGCGGACTGCCTTCCTGCATCCGCTCCGGTCTTGTGCGGACTGCCCTTCTGATTCCGCTTCCCTTCTCTCCCTCCGTGGTTCCACCCTCCTCAGGCTTCTTATAGCCATCTTCTGCTCTGGCTCGTGGGGCCCACCTCTCTTTCCGTTCCGGACGATCATTCTTGTCCGCTGCGGGCTCTGCCTGTATCCGCTCGAGCCTCTTTGCTCGCGGACTGCTCCCTCTAGCTTCTCTCTTTCTCGCTGCGGGCTCTGCTTGTATCCGCTCGAGCCTCTTTGCTCGCGGACTGCTCCCTCTAGCTTCTCTCTCTCTCGCTGCGGGCTCTGCTTGTATCCGCTTGAGCATCTTTGCTCGCGGACTGCTCCCTCTAGCTCGCTCTTTTTCTGTCCGCTCGAGCCTCTGCTCGCGGACTCTCTCTCTCCGCCTTCTCTTGCGGACTGCTCCTGTCCGCTGCGGGCTCTGCTTGTATCCTCTGCTCCTCTTCCAGCGAACTGCCCACAGTTCGCCGCGACCTCTGCCGCGACCTCTGTCGCGACCTGCCCAAGCTCGTCGCGACCTCTTGCGGACTGCTCCTGTCCGCTGCCGCGACCTGCCCCCAGTTCGCCGCGGCCTCTGTCGCGAACTACAGCTCTGCTCTCACCAGCTGCGACCTCTTCCAACTCGCTGCGACCTCCAGACCGCCGCGACCTCCAGACCGCCGCGACCTCCAGACCGCCGCGACCTCCAGACCGCCGCGACCTCCAGACCGCCGCGACCTCCAGACCGCTGCGGGCCCTCCTCTCTCTCCGAGCCCTGCTGTCTGCTGCTCTTCAGTCGCCATGTCCTCCAGCGACTCCACTACCGCTCAACCCTCTGCCGACCACGTGGCTCCTCTCGAACTTCGAGATGAGCTTCGGATTACTACTATTTCTCTCTCTGGCAAGGCCAACTTCATCCCCTGGGTCCACTCTGTCCGTCGGGTCTTACAGGCCAAGGGCCTTGCCCGCCACCTTACCCAGGGCCCACCAACTCCTTCTACTGATGATTGGCTCCGTAATGACGGTCGTGTCCAGACCTGGATCCTGAACTCGGTCGAGGGTGAGCCGTACCAGATGATCATGTATCATGAGACTGCTAAAGCCATGTGGGATGAACTTCATTCGCTGTACTCCGGGAAGGACAGCCTTCAACACCTTTTTGACATCCTCACTGATCTTCAAGCCTTGGATGTTGGCAAAGCTCTGGACATGACCTCCTTCGTGGCCCGTGCTAAAACTCTCACGGAAGCCTGGATTCAGCACCAGCCCGCGACTACTGATCTCGCTGCCCAACGCGCCCAGAAGGAGGCTGTTTGTATTGCTATGATTATGGCTCGCGTCCCGCCACACCTACACAGTATTCGGGCCCAGGTTCTGGCTTCACCCACTACCCCTTCTTTCTCTGATGTCTGCTCGATGCTACTTCGCGTACCACCTCCACCGGAGGCTCCTGCACCACCCTCGCCGGCCCTTCTTCAGCAGGCCATTCCTCCTTTACTCCCACAACCCTCCTTTCCTCGGGGTGGCCGTACGGGCTCCCGTGGGCGGGGCCGTGGTGGCCGCGGACGGCCCAAGTGCACCTACTGCGGCCGGGATGGCCATACTGAAGCGGTTTGTCACAAGAAACATGGCTACCCCACTCGCCCGCCTACTGCTGCTCTTACCGATAGCTCTCCTCCGACTGGTACGGATCTTGAGGCTCTTCGCCTTCAGCTGCAACAACTCCAGGGGCTCCTCAACCCCCCTTCTGCTTCCCATGCCTCCACCTCCCATGCAGGTATTGTCTCCACCTCCGCTGCAGGTACTGCCTGTCTCTCTTCCAGCTCTCGCTGGATCCTGGACTCGGGAGCCACCCACCACATCACTTCCATACGGCCGCCCAGTTCTCTGCTGCTGCTCACCCCCCTCTATTACTGTGGCCAATGGTGCGCTTGTTCCGGTCTCCGGCTGCGCGGATCTCCTCCTTCCTCCCTCTCTCTCTCTCTTCGCTCCGTTCTTTATGTGTCAGCCTCACCTTTTAATTTACTCTCTGTTGGTCGTCTTACTACTGATATGAATTGCTTTATCACCTTCACCTCTTCTGGTTTTTTGATACAGGATCGGCAGACGCGGATTACCATTGGTAGGGGTCGGCTGCAGAACGGGCTTTACCTCCTCGATGTCTCTCCCACATCCCTTTCCTCTGTTTCCTCGTCTGATTGGCATTGTCGGCTTGGGCATGCCCCTCTACCTATCCTGCAGAAGGCGCTTGCCGACCTTTCTCTTTCTGGTTTTAAATGTGATTCTTGTATTATTGGCAAACAGCCTCGCTCTTCTTATCCAGCTCATTGTACTAGGAGCTCTGCTCCATTTGATTTAATACATTCTGATATTTGGGGACCCTATAAAGTTTCTAGCATTTCTGGTTATCACTATTTTCTAACATTTATTGATGATTACTCTCGTACTACTTGGTTGTATCTCCTGCATGATCGCTCTGAGCTTCCTCGTGTATTTCAGGCGTTTGTGTTAGAGACTCGTACGCAATTCTCTACCACCATTAAAACTTTCCGCTCTGATAATGCACGGGAATATACTAGCCACGAGTTTGCCACTCTCTGCGCAAACTTCGGTATTGTTCACCAGACCTCTTGTCCCTACACCCCTCAACAAAACGGGGTCGCCGAACGCAAGAACCGCCACTTGCTCGATGTGGCTCGCTCTCTCATGCTCCACATGCACGTTCTCAAAGTCTTCTGGAACTTTGCGGTGTCCACAGCATGTTTTCTTATCAACCGTCTCCCCTCTCCCGTTCTCCAGAACGCTACCCCCTTCAGCCTTCTTTTTCCCTCCACACCCGCCTTCCCCCTCACCCCCCGGGTTTTTGGATGTACATGCTTTGTCCATAACCTGGGCCCCACTCTTGACAAACTGGATCCCCGTGCGGCCAAACACATTTTTGTCGGCTACTCCCGTACCCAAAAGGGCTATGTTTGCTACTCTCCGGTCACCCGGAAGGTTTCTATTTCGGCTGATGTTACTTTCCGGGAGGATCAACCCTTCTTCCCTCCTCCTTTGCCACCACTTCTACCACCACCTCCTACAACACCCTCCCTTCCCCGGCCAGTGATCCACGTCCACTCTCCTCCCACCATCCCTCCGCCTCCTCCCACCGTTGACCCTCCTCGACCCCCAGTTATTCGGGTCTATACTCGTCGCCCTCTTCCTCCCGTTGCTCCTCTGCAGTCGGCTTCGACCTCGGCTTCTCCGTGTTCTGCTGCTCCGGTGTCGGCCTCTACCGCTCATCCAATGGCGGATTATGTTTCTCTCCATCGCCTCTCTCCACCTCTTCAGGCTTTGGCTACTTCGCTCTCCTCGGTCTCTCTTCCTACTTCTGTCCAGGACGCTCTGCAACATCCTGGGTGGCGTGCGGCCATGGAAGAAGAGATGGCTGCTCTTTGGGCCAACCAGACCTGGACCCTGGTGCCCCTTCCTCCCGGCCAGAAACCCGTTGGGTGCAAATGGGTTTTCGTCATTAAACATGCTCCTGATGGGACCATTGATCGCCTCAAAGCTCGGTTGGTTGCTCGTGGCTTCACCCAGCAACCGGGGCTGGACTATGACGAGACTTTCTCTCCGGTCGCTAAGCTCAACACGGTCCGCATTCTCCTCTCTGTGGCTGTCCATCGCCAGTGGCCCCTGTTTCAACTCGACGTCAAGAACGCTTTCCTGAACGGCAACCTTCAGGAAACGGTTTACATGCAACAACCTCCCGGGTTTGAGACCACGGGGGAGTCACGGGTTTGTCATCTTCTCAAATCTTTATATGGTCTCAAACAATCCCCTCGGGCATGGTTCGACAAGTTCAGCAAAGCTCTCCGGGACATTGGCTTCACTCGCAGCTCGGCTGACTTCTCATTGTTTACTCGTCACCAAGCCACTGGTACGGTTCTCCTATTGGTATATGTCGACGACATCATTATTACTGGCAGTGACTTGGACGGCATACAAGCAGTTAAGCTACATCTGAGCTCCGTCTTCCAAACTAAAGATCTGGGTCCTCTTCGGTACTTCCTCGGTCTGGAAGTGGCCAGACGGTCAGATGGGTTGGTTCTCTCTTAGCGCAAATATTGCATGGATCTTCTTCATAATGCAGGCTACTCTGGTTGCAAACCTATTAACACTCCAATGGATGCAAATCACCAAATATGTGCTCAGGGCTCAGATTCTGATTCGCTTCTACCAAATCCAGAATATTATCGTCGTCTCGTTGGGAAGCTTATCTACCTAACAGTTACAAGACCTGATATATCTTTCGCTGTGGGACTTGTGAGTCGCTATATGCACTCTCCTCGAAGCTCTCATCTCCAGGCTGTGGAACGCATTCTCAGATATCTTAAGACAGCTCCTGGCCAAGGACTTGTATACAAAACCTCATCTTCCATTCCTACATTAGTGGCATACTCTGATGCCGACTACGCTGGCTCCCTCGACGATCGACGATCTACTAGCGGTTTTTGCACTTATTTTGGAGGACATCTGATTACTTGGCGAAGCAAGAAACAAGCGGTGGTTGCTCGATACTCAGCAGAAGCAGAATATCGGGCAATGGCTGCTGTGGTCTCTGAACTCACATGGATTGAGAGTCTCCTTACCGACCTTGGAGTTAAACTACCTTCACCAGCTCTCCTCCTTTGTGACAGTCAAGCCGTCATACATATTGCCAAAAACCCGGTCTTCCATGAAAGAACGAAGCATATTGAGGTAGATTGTCATTTCATCAGAGAGAAAGTCCACATGAAGAAGATCGAGCTCAAGCATGTTCCGGGTACTGAACAGGTTGCTGACATCCTCACCAAGGCTCTACCTAGTACCCTCTTCTATCAGTGCCTATCCAAGCTTGGCGCATACGACTTGTACGCTCCAGCTTGCGGGGGAGTATTAGAAAAGCCCATGTAAAAGGCTCATTTGGTGGCCCATTTTTTTCCTCTCCTTCTTTAGTCCCACATCATGTATAGGATTTATTCTTCTCTCTTCTCTCCTATATGTTTGTATTCTCTCCTTGTATTTACATACTGAAATAATACATACAAGCTTTGGGCTCGGCTCTTCCAACAACATCCACAACTTACAGTCAGTTTAGATAAGGAACATTAGAACATGTTTTGATCGTAATCATGTTAAAGCGAGTCAAGCACTCGCCTATGTTCAGACGAGATCATAGTGCTTCTCATGCCACCTAGGCAGGCGCCGTTACTACTATGGTGTTGATTATGATAGTGCCTTTTCCATGCGCCAACAATGACACATGCGCCTTGATTACGGATGAATATTAATAGTTCAAAAGACGAAGAAAGTTGGTTTATATGATGAAAAGTTGACAAAATTAAGGGAGCATCACAAACAAGAATGCGTGTTACTAAACTATTATAACACGAAGCTTAAAGCTACAGGACAGTAAATATCAATGATTAAGAGCATGAGTTTAAGGAGATTAAACTAGATTCCTTGAAGTAAATCTCATTAAAAAGAAAATAGGATGTAAAAATTGATGTAGGGTAGGCTGTGGGGTGAACTCCTAAAACACCTGCTAGTGACGTGGGGGGGTGGACTCACCCTAACCAATGACTATATGCGAGATGAAATTAATCAGGCGTTAAATTAATTTAAGCAACAAGTCAACATATAAATCATTACATTCATTCTGAGCAAGAGAAACGATTTCTATTCGGCAATTTAGGCAATAGCGTTCCTCCGCACGGAGGGCTAATTTAAGCGCGCGGCGAATAAAGCGTCCTGCAAGGCAAGAGATTCACAGACGAATACAACGTGTTATAATTCCGTCGATCACAAGATCCACAACGTGCACAACATATATTAAACCATCAACAATAAAATCCACATAAACAAGTACAAAGTGCTGAATTAAAATTCGGGCTGCAGGAAATATACGTAGATCTGAAATTTCGGAGGCTTGGATGGACTTCCGGGTGGTGTTGAGACGAGATCGGGCAAGGGGGAAGGTGGATCCACGTGGGGGGAATGAAAGGGCTGCTGTTTGGGGGGTGGAGGAGGGCTGTTTGGGGTTGCCGGACTGGTTCCGGCGGGATCCAGCCCGATCTGGACAGATCTGGTCGGATCTGTCCAGATCCGGTGAGGGCTGAATATGTGGCTGGTGGGGGCTGAGTTTGGTGGCTGTGGAGGGGAAGGTAAGGGGCAGCGGTAGGGGGATTGGATGGTGGTATGCTGGGCGGTGGGGAAGGGCTCAGGCAGCCCAAATCTGGGCGGAAAAGGTTCAGGCGGCGGACTGGCTGATTCAGGCGGTGGGCTGGCGTGGGATGGCGGGCTGGTTCAGGCGGCTGACTGGTTCAGGCGGAGAACCAGTTGGGGCTGGCGGGTTGGATGGGGAAGAGGAGAAGGGAGGAGGAAAAAACAAAGGAACTTACCCGAGGCGTCGGCACCAAGGGGCTCCACGGCGTCGGCACCGCGGAATGATCACCGGAAGGAAGGAAGAAAACCTTTTCCAAACTTCAGCAATAGGAATTCCTGCAGCCCTCCTATTCTATTTATAAGAAAGCCAAGTTAGGGCAACCGGAATCGACGGCTATGATCGGCCGGCGGTTCCATCCCCAAAACTATATAAAATAATGTCCGAAATACAAAGTGCTATATATGAAAATGAATCTAAACGACGAGACGGACGCATCCACGGTAACGGATCGCCGGTTCGATGAAGTCCGTCGGCGCGAATATACGAAGGTTGGGCCCGCCTTGCTCCGAAGTGCGCCCGATGGTCCCCCATCAACTCCCCCCGACTGAAAAGCCTTCATCTCCGATGAATGGAGATGGTCGTACTGTAGTCGAAGCTCGGGGGCGAGTCGATCAAGCTCAGCTGCCATAACCCAAGTGTCGTCGGATGAAGAATGTCCAAGCCACCGAACCAAGTAGCGGCACACGGGTCCGTCAGTGGAAGGGACGAACTCAGGTGCAATAATCTCTGTAATCTGCTCGACCCTCAGCTCTCGGGAGAAGTGGTCCGGTGATGGTGGTGGTACCACAGGTGAAGCCACAGGTGGTGAACTCCTGGGGAAGTGGGAGTCAAGGGGAGGCTGTGTGGTGGGAGAACGGGGTGGTGGTAGAGGCTCGGGAGGGCCGCCAAGGTAGGGATCGGGGTACTCGTGGGGTGGAAAGTAAGGTGTCAGGTCCGCAATATTGAACACGGGGTGGATACCCATGCTCGCAGGAATGTCCAGCTCGTAAGCATTCAACCCGATCCGCCTCAAAACAGTGTAGGGCCCAATTCGCCTGGCGCTCAGTTTCTTAGCAGGCCCCTGAGGGAGCCGCTCCGCGCGAACTCGCACCATCACCTGTTCGCCAACCAGAAAATGTTTCTCTCGCCTATGTCTGTCTGGCAGTTCTTTATAATGTTCGTTGCTTAAATTGATTTTACGCCTGATAGACTCATGCAACTCATGCAAATGACGTGTGAAGAACTCAGCAGACTCACTAGGACGTGACTCAGTCGGGACTGGTATAAGATCAATAGGCTTCCTGGGGTCATAACCGGACACTACCTGAAACGGGCTCAAACCGGTCGACCTATTGATGGAACTATTGTATGCAAACTCAGCTATAGGGAGCACGGAATCCCAGCTAGACGCATGCTCACCAACTAGACACCTCAGCAGGTTACCTAAACTTCTATTTATCACCTCCGTCTGACCGTCCGTCTGAGGGTGGTATGCGGAAGAGAACTTAAGTGTGGTCCCGGTCTTCCGCCATAACGTCTTCCAAAAGTAACTGACGAACCGCACATCCCGATCGGACACAATGGACTTTGGGAGACCGTGTAATCTAAAGACCTCGCTCATAAATAAGGCCGCGATGCGGGGGGCATCGGCGGTCTTACTGCACGCAATAAAGTGCGCCATCTTAGAGAACCGGTCAACCACAACAAAAATAGAATCATGCTTCTGCGGGGTGCGCGGAAGTCCCAACACGAAGTCCATACTAATGTCCTCCCAAGGACGATGGGGAACGGGTAAAGGAGTGTATAGGCTCGTGTTCTGCTTTGTTCCCTTGGCCGTTTGGCACACACGGCAGTGTCGAACGATACGAGCCACATCTCTCTTCAGACTCGGCCAATAGAAACGATCTTCTACTATAGCAATCGACTTATCTCGCCCAAAATGGTCGGCGGCACCCCCGGCGTGTAGTTCCCAAACTAAATAATCACGATATGAGGTATTGGGCACACACAAGCGGGAGCCCCGGAACAAATACCTATCAATAATCCGAAATCCCTCAACAGGATCTGGGGGGTCCCTCGATAACGCGGTGTAAATCTCAGCAAAATCTGGACAAGTAGGGTAGTCCAAAATCACCCTCTCGAAACCATCCACCTGGGCCCTCAACGTGTGAAGTAGGGAGACTCGACGACTGAGTGCGTCGGCGGGTTTGTTCTCAACACCGGCACGATGTTTGAGAACGTAGTGGAAATCCTGTAGATACTCTACCCACTTCGCATGGCGATGACTCAGCTTCCTCTGGGAGTCGAGGTAGCGTAGGGCCTGGTGATCCGAATACAGCACAAACTCCCGGGGAAGGAGATATTGTCTCCAATACCGCAACGACTGGACAATAGCATAAAATTCTCGATCGTAATTCGAGTATTTTTGCTTGGCTTCATTCAGTTTCTCACTAAAGTAAGAAACCGGGTGTCCCTCCTGACTCAACACTCCTCCAATACCTACGCCCGACGCGTCACACGCGACCTCGAAGGCTCTGCTAAAATCGGGGAGTCGCAAAACGGGGGCGGACGTCAGCTTGTCCTTAATCTCTTCAAATGCTCGAGTGGCCGCGGCGGTCCACTGAAAATCTCCCTTGCGCAGACAACTAGTGAATGACGCCATGATCGAGCTAAAGCCCCTAACAAATCTCCGGTAAAAGGTCGCAAGTCCGTGGAAGCTACGGGCCTCATGAATGGTCGATGGTATGGGCCACTCGCGGATGGACTGGACCTTCTCAGGGTCAACTGACACGCCTGAGGAGGAAATGATAAATCCCAGAAAATGGACAGACTCGGCTAGGAAGGAGCACTTCTTCAAGTTGATAAACAATTTCTCTTTTCGGAGAATATCAAATAGAAGCCTCAAGTGCTCGAGGTGGTCTGGCTCGGTGTGGCTATAGATCAGAATGTCGTCGAAGTAGACGACTAGGAATTTGCCCATGTAGGGCCGTAGGACCTGGGTCATGACCCGCATGAACGTACTCGGGGCGTTCGAGAGCCCAAATGGCATGACCAGCCACTCATACAGACCGTCCTTCGTCTTAAACGCCGTCTTCCACTCGTCTCCCTCTCGGACCCTAATCTGGTGGTACCCGCTTCGGAGATCGATCTTCGAGAAGATCTGGGCTCCGGACATCTTGTCTAATAGGTCATCTAGACGAGGGATCGGGAAACGATACTTTACAGTAATCTTGTTGATAGCTCTACTATCAATGCACATGCGCCAACTGCCGTCCTTCTTAGGGGTAAGAAGGGCGGGGACGGCACACGGACTCAAGCTCTCGCGGATAAACTGCTTCCGAAGAAGCTCATCAACCTGCCTCTTGAGCTCAGCGTGCTCAACGGGATTCATGCGATAATGTGGCAGATTGGGGAGCGAGGCCCCCGGGACTAAGTCTATAGCGTGCTGGATGTCCCGCAGAGGGGGTAACTCATCAGGGAGCTCCTCTGGCATAATGTCCGCAAACTCACCTAGTAACGGTAGCACGGCAGGGGAAACCTCAGGTGTAGGGCAATCAGAAGCCATAGTGGCTGCCACTACATACATGATACCAGCATCAGTGCTATCTCTCAGAAACTCACTACGCCTCAGGATATGCACGGGTCTCGAAGTAATCGTGCTAGTGGACGGCTCGACCCGGCCCTTAGGCCTCTCTCTGGGCTGGGTGGGGGATAAAGTGATCTTCCGCCCCTTATCATAGAAGACACACGTGTTCGATCGACCGAAGCACGTGACATCGCGATCAAATAACCAAGGGCGGCCCAGCAGGACGTGGGCGACATCCATAGGGATGACATCGCACCAAACTCGGTCCTCAAAAGATGCTATGGTGATCGGAACGAGACAGCACTGGGTAACCTGGATCGCGGTCTTGTCGACCCAGACTACACGATAGGGGTGGGGGTGAGGCTCCGCCTTCACCTGCATGCGGTCTAGACCCTTCTGGGCCACAATATTCACACAGCTCCCACTATCGATAGCTAATTTGCAGGGACCGCCTGCACTCGGGAAATATGTGTAGAAAATGGTAGTGCGACGCCAATCCTCATCGGCTCGTGGGGTATGCAGAAAGCGCCTGACCACTCCCACCTCTAACGACCGCTCAGCGTCGCTCTCCCAGCCCTCCTCAACGGTGGCAGTGACCTCCTCAGTAATCTCCACATCTCCCTCTAAATCGGGCTCCTCATCCTCAATCAACAGACTACGTGTGGGGCAGTGGGCCGCCACGTGTCCTCTACCTCCGCACCTAAAACACTGTATACCCCCAGGCCTCTGGCCCTCGGTAGCGACAGCCTTCCCCTTCAAGTCAGGAATGACTCGGGGGGATGAGGTGGCTGCAGCAGTCTGGGCGGGAGCGGGCTTCCTAAACGTTGACGAATCCGTCCGGGAAGGAAACTGCTTCGTACTAGGGGCACGAAGGTATTGCTCATACTCTAGAGCGAGCTGGAATATCTGATCTACAGTCTCCAAGCGATGGGGAATCAGCTCTCTCCGGAGATCCGAGCGGAGGCCGGCCTTGAATCGAGAGGCGGTGGCAATAGGCTCCTCCGAAATATCGCTCCTAACAACTAGCTCGTCGAATCGAGCCATATACTCCGCTACGGAAAGCGACCCCTGACGTAAGCTCTGCAGCTGATCAAGTAGCTGGTCACGGTAGGAGGCATGGAGGTATTTATCCCTAAGCCTCTCCTTCATGTCATCCCATCTGGTGATGGGGTAGTAACCGTCACGCTCTAGGGCTCGCTCAACACTAATCCAATACACCTTAGCCTGTCCGATTAATTTCATCTTGGCGAACCGGACACAACGATCATCACTCATATCGTACCAATCAAAATAATGATCCATGTCCAGGAGTCAATCACTAAAGGCCTTTGGATCCAGGCGACCATCGAATGTCGGGGCATCGAGGCGAATCCTACGGGTGATGTCAAAACCGCGATCACCTCTCCGCGGGTCAGGATACTCATCAGGATCGTCGTCCCGGTCATAGTCGTGCCGAGCGGGCGGGGGTCCGCGCTCACGTCGACCCGGCGGGTAATACTCGTCTCGATGATGGTCACGGCGACCGTGTGGAGGGACATGGTCACTCGGGCCAGGATGACGTGGCATGCGGTAATCTTCCCGCGGGGGCGGGGGTCGGCCACGTGCTGGCTCAGGATTCCGCCATGCAGGCGGGGTGGGGACTCTCACGGGGACCTCACGGTGGTAGCGGTCTGCCGGTGGCGGATCATCTCTGACCCGCTGCCCGCGACGGGGAGAGTCTCCCGGGTCACCCGCGATCTCATCGTCATGAAGGGAGGGAGTATCTCTAGCGTGCTCTATCAGATCTAGACGACGAGTCACCGCGGCGATATCGTGACGCACATTCTCGAACTGGGTACCCATTGCGTCAAAACGTTCTAAAATAAGACGCTGGAAGTCTGTGGTAGCGGTGCTCGAATTCGAGCCCGCTGCCCGGTCATTGGTGGCTGGAGGATCTACCATGCTTCTAAATGTCCTACCACTACGGAGCATGCACAATGGCCCAACCTTGGGCTCTGATACCAACTGATGTAGGGTAGGCTGTGGGGTGAACTCCTAAAACACCTGCTAGTGACGTGGGGGGGTGGACTCACCCTAACCAATGACTATATGCGAGATGAAATTAATCAGGCGTTAAATTAATTTAAGCAATAAGTCAACATATAAATCATTACATTCATTCTGAGCAAGAGAAACGATTTCTATTCAGCAATTTAGGCAATAGCGTTCCTCCGCACGGAGGGCTAATTTAAGCGCGCGGCGAATAAAGCGTCCTGCAAGGCAAGAGATTCACAGGAGAATACAACGTGCTATAATTCCGTCGATCACAAGATCCACAACGTGCACAACATATATTAAACCATCAACAATAAAATCCACATAAACAAGTACAAAGTGCTGAATTAAAATTCGGGCTGCAGGAAATATACGTAGATCTGAAATTTCGGAGGCTTGGATGGACTTCCGGGTGGTGTTGAGACGAGATCGGGCAAGGGGGAAGGTGGATCCACGTGGGGGAATGAAAGGGCTGCTGTTTGGGGGGTGGAGGAGGGCTGTTTGGGGTTGCCGGACTGGTTCCGGCGGGATCCAGCCCGATCAGGACAGATCTGGTCGGATCTTTCCAGATCCGGTGAGGGCTGAATATGTGGCTGGTGGGGGCTGAGTTTGGTGGCTGTGGAGGGGAAGGTAAGGGGCAGCGGTAGGGGGGATTGGATGGTGGTATGTGTTATGCTACCGCTAGGGTATTTATGAAGAAGAAGATACCTGAAAATAGATCATTGATGCCTCAAAGAGGGGGGAAAAGGGGGTATTTATGGAGCCCCCTTTTCCCAGGGCCGGCCGGCCCCAATTGAGGGCTGAACCGGTGTGGTTCAGCCCTCCCTCCTCTTAATGATTAATTGCGGGCTGAACCGGATGGTTCAGCCCGGTCTTGGTCCGGCGCTCCTTTAGGTCTGCTGGCGTACTTGAATCCTCGGAACCGCAGATCGTCCGGGGCCATAACATTCCCCTCCCCATCAAGAGGCAGCTTGTCCCCAAGCTGGAAGTCGGGAAATAACTCCCGGAACTCCAAGAAATCCACCCACGTGTTGTGAGCCTCGGATAGATCCTGCCACTTGACCAGAAGCTCTGAACGGTACTCTGTGCCATGTTTCTTCCATCGGGACAGCAAGACAGCTTCGGGACTGGGGCGCAGCTCCCCCGTCGTAGTGGCCGCGGGTAGAGAGGGAAGCACTGTGGCGGCTGCGCCCAGCTTCTTCTTCAGCAGTGAGACATGGAAAGTGGGGTGGATGCGAGAGCCCTCAGGAAGGGCAAGCGTGTATGCGACCGGCCCCACCCGGCGAGTGATGCGAAATGGCCCATAGAACCGTGGGGAGAGCTTCTGATTGGAGCGGCGAGCAACTGAAAGCTGTCTGTACGGCTGGAGGCGGAGGAAGACCTCGTCGCCAACCTGGAAGGTCCGCTCCGTGCGGTGCTTATCGGCCTGCAGCTTCATCCGGTCCTGAGCAACCCAGAGATTGTCCCGCAAGAGAGCCAAGGTCTGATCCCTGTCACGTAACACACGATCCACGGCCGGCAGAGCGGTGCTGCCCGGCTCATACGACCGCAGGGTTGGTGGTGCGCGCCCGTAGACAACCTCGAACGGAGTAATCCGCCCGGCCGTGTGATACGAAGTGTTGTAGCAGTACTCCGCCCAGTGTAACCATCGAGTCCACGTCCGGGGCTCATCCATGACGAAGCAGCGAAGATACGTCTCGACGCCCCGGTTCAGCACCTCTGTCTGACCATCTGTCTGCGGGTGGTGCGCGGTGCTCATGCGCAACCGAGTGCCCTGCAACCGGAAAAGCTCTTGCCAGAATTTGCTGAGGAAGGTCGGATCGCGATCCGATATGATGGAGCTTGGGAGACCATGGAGGCGCACTACCTCCCGGGCAAAGAGATCCGCAACGGCTTCCGCGGTGTAGGGGTGGCTGAGAGCGAGAAAATGGCCGTATTTGGACAGCTTGTCCACTATGACCAAGATCGTGGACTTGCCCTAAGACCGGGGCAGGCCTTCAATAAAATCCATCGAGACCGTCTCCCATATCTGCTGAGGAATGTCCAAGGGCGTGAGCAACCCTGCTGGTGATGACGTCTCGTACTTCTGCCGCTGGCACATGTCGCACTGCTGCACAAAACGCTGCGCGTCCCTGCGCAACCCCCTCCAAAAGACATTGGCCCGCAGCCGTTGTAACGTGCGAAGCACCCCGGCATGACCTCCGGTCGGGGATGAGTGGAACTCCTGTAACATGACCTCCTTCCAAGCGGACGAAGCGGGAATGACCACCCTCCCGTGGTAGTACAAATGTCCTCCAATCAGCTGGTACCCTGGAGTGGTGGGTTGGCCCTGAGACAAGGCCTCTACAATAGGCTGGAGCGCGGGATCCGCTGCTATCTCGCGCTGAATGTCATCCAAGGATTCAATCAAAGGTACCGACAGGCGAAAGAGGGTGCCTTCCGGTAGGCGGGATAGGGCATCGGCCGCCAAATTCTCCTTGCCCTGCTTGTACACGATCTCATAGTCATACCCGAGCAGCTTGGTCAACCACTTCTGCTGGAGAGGAGATGCTAACCGCTGATCCAAGAAATGTTTCAGGCTCTGGTGGTCGGTGCGAACTTTAAAATGATGGCCGAGCAGGTATGGACGCCACAACGTCACTGCGTGAAGAATTGCTAGCATCTCCTTCTCGTACGTGGAGAGGCCCAAGGTGCGGGGTGCCAAAGCCTTGCTGAAGTAGGCCAACGGCCGCCCCTCCTGCATCAACACCGCCCCAATTCCTACTCCTGAAGCGTTCGTCTCCACTACAAACTCCTTGGTGAAATCCGGTAGTGCGAGCACCGGGGTGGTCGTCATAGCCTCCTTGAGAGCGGAAAAGGCCCGTTCCGCCTCGTCATGCCACGTAAAGTACTCCTTGTGGAGGAGCTGTGTGAGTGGGCGTGCCAGCTTCCCATAATCCTTCACGAACCTCCTATAATACCCCGTGAGGCCCAGGAAGCCCCGAAGTGCGCGTACGGTAGCCGGCCGCGGCCACTCCACCATGCTCTCAATCTTCCTTGGGTCTGCCCTAACCCCGTGTGCCGAAACCAAGTGCCCCAAATACTCCACCTCTGACTGCCCAAACGAGCATTTCGACAGCTTGGCGTAGAACTGATGCTGCCGCAGAATTGTAAGAACCTGTGCCACGTGCTCAACATGCTCCTCCCATGACCGACTGTATATCAAGATATCGTCGAAGAATATGAGTACCGATCGCCGTAGGAGTGGCCGGAACGTCTCATTCATCACTGCCTGGAAGGTCGATGGGGCATTGGAAAGCCCAAACGGCATCACCAAGAACTCGTAATGCCCGCCGTGTGTGCGAAACGCGGTCTTGTGGATGTCTTCCGTCTTCATCCGAATCTGGTGGTAGCCGGAACGGAGGTCCAGCTTGGTAAACAAACTCGCCCCATGCAACTCGTCCAAGAGCTCTTCTATCATCGGTATCGGAAACTTGTCCTTGATCGTGGACTCATTCAGGTTGCGGTAATCCACGCAGAAACGCCAAGACCCGTCTTTCTTTTTCACCGGGATGATAGGTGAGGAAAAGGCGCTGGTGCTCGGCCGTATGATGCCGGTCGCCAGCATCTCCTTCACACTCTTCTCGATCTCGGCCTTCTGAATGTACGGGTATCGATAGGGTCTGACGTTCGGGGGCGCAGCCCCCTCCTTCATCTGTATGCTGTGATCCCTGAACCTGGGCGGAGGGAGGCCCCGGGGCTCCTGGAACACATCTCTGAACTGGGACAAAAGTACCTGTATCTCCTCTGGAATGTCTGGTGGGTCGTGGGCCACTGCCTCTACCCCCACTACCATGGCTAGCGGGGATCCCTGCTCCTCTAACCGCTGCAAGCTCCTCACAGAAATCTCCTTCAGTGGTGAAGACCGGATGCCCTGTAGGCAAAAATCCTTCCCCTGCTGGGTGAATTCCATCGTCAAACGGACCCAGTCGGTAGTCACCCTCTGTAATTGCCGTAACCATTGGACCCCCAACACCATGTCCGAACCCCGAATCGGAAGTAAGTACATATCTGTGTGGCACAAATAGCCCTGCACGCGGATCTCCACCCCCTTCATCACCCCCTCGCATCTCAGCTTGCTCCCATCTGCCACCAAAACCTGGAAGGCCGCCCCCCTGTCAATCGTCTGTCCCACCTTTGAAGCAACTGCTGGGTTGATGAAATTGTGGGTGCTCCCACTATCCACCAGGATGGTCACCCGCTCCTTGCCCACCATGCCTGTGAAACGAAGCGTCACTGGGGCGGTGCACCCCTCCATGGCCTGCAAGGAAACCCCGAACTCTGCCAAATCCAGATCCTCCACGTCGGCTTCCTCCGGATGATCCTCCTCGTCATCCTCCTCCCGCAGCATAAACACCTAGACCTTCTGGCAGGCGTGTCCCTTGGTGTACTTCTCATCGCAATTAAAGCACAGCCCTTTCTCCCTCCGGGCCTGCATCTCTGGCCATGTCAACCTGGTCACTGTCGGCCGTATGGCCGGTGGCTGCTCGCGTCGTACCGCCGCAGGAGCCGCGGGTGGCTTGGTCGTCATCCGGCTCCGCTGCCTGTTGTAACGCTCCTCCTGTATCCGGGCGATGCTAATGGCATGATTCAGACTGCGTGGTAAGTATGCGTGGACCTCGTCCTGTAAGTGGTCCTTCAACCCTGAGATGAAGCAACTCAACAAGGTCTGCTCCCCCCATGCGACACGGTTTGCTAATCTCTCGAACTCCGTCCGATACTCCGTGACGGTCCCCCTATGCCGCAGTTTTTGAAGGGTGGCTTCCACATCCTCGTACTCCAGAGGCCCAAAACGAGCCGAGAAGGCCTCGATGAACTCCGGCCACGGGGCAAAAGTGCGTCCCCGCAAAAACCATTGCGTCCACTGATACGCGTCCTCCTCCAGATGGAAGGCTGCCAGTTGTACCCACTGAGCCTCGGGAATCTCCTGGTATTTGAAAAACAGCTCTGCCTTTTGTATCCATTCCAGGGCGTCCCCTCCCCGGAACTTAGGAAAATTCATCCGTGTCAGTTTGGGTTGCATGTATGGTCTCTGATAAGCCCCTCCCAAACCGCCACCGTCTGGTCCCACCCCTCCGGGTTGCCCAAAATCTCCTTGGATTCCTCCCTGATTCCACCCCGGATTCCTTCCCGGTCCCATAGTGGCCGGACCGTATCCCCCGTTAGGAACAGTTGCTGGTGGGGGCGGGAAATTCCCCGTTGTGCCCCCGAGAGGAATCGCATTTGCTCCGGTGGGGCGAAACACCCCAAATCCTTGATGTTGTGGCCTCCATGCTTGTCCTGGATGCTGTCCGGGACCTCCGCCTTGCCGCAGCAGTCCGCCGTGAGCCGGCAGGGGCTGTTCGAACCCCCACGTAGCAGCCGCACCTCCGCCCGGCCCCCAGGGCCCTCCCGCAGCCTCTGCCGCCCGACTGGGCCCCGTCCGGGACTGTTCCGACATCCAGGAGGAAGCCGCACCTCCGCCGAACCCCCCGCTGCCCCATCCACCCGGATCGGGGTATCCGCCCGTCAAGCCGCTGGAGCGGGAAGGAAGCGGAGGCCCGCGCGCGATATCGGGCGCGATTCCCGCGCCGAATCCGGGTCCCGACGCGCCCGTCGTCCCGCCTCCGTGACTCCCGCACCCCGTGCTTCCTCCGTTAGGGAGATTGGTCGCCTCTGTGTCCGATCCCGCGCCGTTTACGGCTTTTCCCTTCAGATTTTGCAAGAGGAGGGATTTCAACTCCTCCATCTTCTCATCGAGGCGTTCCTCCAAGTGTTGTTGTGAGTCCTTCATGTTTGCTTCGATTGCCGCCACGGAATCCGTCAACGCAGCGTAGTTCTCCTCGATGGCGGCCAAACGCGCCGTCTCTGCCTCCGTACGCGTCACCATGGTCGCAGGAAGGATGCTCTGATACCAAATGTTATGCTACCGCTAGAGATCTAAGCAAGAGAAAACAAAAGACGGCTAGGGTTTAGTGCATGAAGAAGAAGATACCTGAAAATAGATCATTGATGCCTCAAAGAGGGGGGAAAGGGGGTATTTATGGAGCCCCCTTTTCCCAGGGCCGGCCGGCCCCAATTGAGGGCTGAACCGGTGTGGTTCAGCCCTCCCTCCTCTTAATGATTAATTGCGGGCTGAACCGGATGGTTCAGCCCGGTCTTGGTCCGGCGCTCCTTTAGGTCTTCTGGCGTACTTGAATCCTCGGAACCGCAGATCGTCCGGGGCCATAACAGTATGTTGGGCGGTGGGGAAGGGCTCAGGCAGCCCAAATCTGGGCGGAAAAGGTTCAGGCGGCGGACTGGCTGATTCAGGCGGTGGGCTGGCGTGGGATGGCGGGCTGGTTCAGGCAGCTGACTGGTTCAGGCGGAGAACCAGTTGGGGCTGGCGGGTTGGATGGGGAAGAGGAGAAGGGAGGGGGAAAAAACAAAGGAACTTACCCGAGGCGTCGGCACCAAGGGGCTCCACGGCGTCTGCACCGCGGAATGATCACCGGAAGGAAGGAAGAAAACCTTTTCCAAACTTCAGCAATAGGAATTCCTGCAGCCCTCCTATTCTATTTATAAGAAAGCCAAGTTAGGGCAACCGGAATCGACGGCTATGATCGGCCGGCGGTTCCGTCCCCAAAACTATATAAAATAATGTCCGAAATACAAAGTGCTATATATGAAAATGAATCTAAACGACGAGCCGGACGCATCCACGGTAACGGATCGCCGGTTCGATCAAGTCCGTCGGCGCGAATATACGAAGGTGGGGCCCGCCTTGCTCCGAAGTGCGCCCGATGGTCCCCCATCAAAAATTGTATCAAATTAAAGATTGGATTATACATTAGTCTCTACAGACTACAAAATTAATTAAATCAAATGTACTCATTTAAATAATCTAGTTAGCAAATTTTTCTAACTAGGAATGCACAAGAAATTTGAAATTTTATTTTTTTCAACATAGCCTATATTATGGGCCGCTCATTCAGGCCGGGGCTTAATCCCTAGACCCCAGTCGAGCCACACAACAGGACTGCGACCCATACACCCCAACCAGCTCTCCGCCCCGGATACAATCAAAGCGGTAGGTTGTTGAGGCCGGGGTTTGATCCCCAGACCTCCTTGAGGAGTCCTCATCTTAACTCCCTTCACCAACTGAGCCATAACAGCCTAATCTGGGGGCTATCAAAGAATCAGAGTTGATTCTCAGCTAGGAGTAACAGAGGATTCACAAAGTTGATTCACTATTTGAGAGAAGGATGATAATGAAGATTGTTAACTAATATTTGTATTACCCTATATATAGGGGGTTTTCTCTATTCAAGCAATAATATTATTTTCTGCTTTTTTGTTTGACATGGTATCAGAGTTACAGAAAGAAAAAAAAGCCCTAGCCGATGATACAGCGCTCGCCGATACAGCGCCCGCTCCGCTCGTTCCCGCAGCCCAGTGAACCCACCGTCGTCGGCCACCCTTCTCTCCCTCCACCTCCCTTCACTCCCTCTCATTCCCCATTTCCTCTGATTTTCGCGGGTGGCATAGCCCTCCGATCGACGCACGGTCCGATCGGCGCCCCTACATGGTCGTCGCTCCGATAACTGCTTGTTGTACCCCGTTTTTCTCAGAAAGGTTTCGCTTTTCATCCATCTACCTCCTCCTAGGGGGATCAAGTAATCTCTCCACTAGATCTCTCTATATCATGGATCTTGGGATTTTTTCCTCATTTGCTTTCTCTCATAAAAAGACTTATACCTCCTCCTTCAAGCCTCCTTTGACTTCAGCACTCAAGGATCTACAGCTCTAGGATCCGAGGCAGGCCTATTGGTGGTGTCCGGCAATTTTTTCCGGCATCGCCCTTTTTCCGGCGATCTCGTGGAGGCTGTTTTTTCTTCTTGTAATTTTTTTTCGGTGCATCTTTGTTCTCTGATTTCATTATGTCTGACGTGGTGGACTCTCCTGACTTATCACAACCCGCTGGATCTAATTGGGTTGGGCATGATCATACGGCGTCTCAAATCACCACGATTAATCTTGATACAACAAATTACCTATCATGCTCTCGATTTATTGCTTTGGCCCCTAAGAGTCGTTGTTTGTTTGGTTATGTTAACGGGACTATTAAGGAGCCAGCGCAGACCGCATCTACGTGGGCTCAATGGGAATCAAAGAACTTTTTGGTTATGTCATGATTGATTAATTCCATGCAAGAAACTATTGCATGAAATTACATATTCTTGGATACCGCTGCAGATATTTGGAGTCGTGCTGAATCTACCAATTCCCGGAAAGGCAATACTGGTCAGATCTTTCAGCTACGAAGAAAGATCTTTCTCTTTCGATGGGGTGATCGACCACCGCTTATTATTTGGAGTTCACTCAGCTATACAAGGAGCATGATCATTTACCTCCCTCGACCTTGTATGCACTGCTAATGCTCTTCTTGTTCGTACTCAAGAAGAATGGAATAGGGTGTTTGAGTTTCTACATGGTTTACACGAGGACTTTGATCGGATTATTGTTCGAATCCTTGGCCGCATGCCAGTTCCTTCGTTATCAGAGACCTAAAGTATTGTCCAGAAGGAATATGATCGTTGTCAGTCTTGGAGTTCAGAGGTTCTTTCTAGTGGTTCTGCTCTTGCGGCTTCTCATTCTGGAGTAGGGATGGAAATAGGCCAGGCGACCTATCAGGGGCTTGCGGCCTGGCCTGCCATCGGTCTGGCCTGGCCTGGCCTATTTTCTACTTACCATAAATATAGGCCTATAATTGGGCTTGTTTTAAAATTAGGTCCAGACCTCTATTATTAAGCCCAGCTTGTAAGCCTGCAGGCCGGCCTGCATTATTTTTAAATAATAAATAAAATTATTTTATTATATAAACTTAAATATCTCTAATTACCTAATTACTAATAGTATATTAAAAATGAATTATTAAGTAGGCCTACAGGCCAGGCCAGGCCTACCCGTTTTGCAAAATAGGTCAGGTCAGGCCTATATTTTGGCCTACATCAGGCTAGTAGGTCAGGCTTAGGCCCAAAAAGACTAATGTAGGCCCGGCCTGTTTTCCATAAGGCCTGGCCTGGCCTGGCCTATTTCCACCCCTGTTCTGGAGGCACCACTTCTCGCGACTTCAAGCCCAAACCCTCAGACAAAGACCACTTGATGCGTAATTTTTGTGGTAGGAGTGGGCATACTCACGAAACTTGCTTCAAATTGCATGGGCTTCCTCCATCGAGAGGTGGCATGGTTTCTCGTGGGGGTCATGGTGGACGTGATCGTGGCCGCTCAAATTTCAGCTCTCCTCGCTCTGCTCACCTGACTAAGTTCATTGATGATAGTACTTCTAGTGCCCAAATCTCAGAGCCTCTATCTCTACCTGAGGACTTTTCTGCTGATGAGATGATAACTCTCCATCGCATGATGCAGGGGTTATCCCCGGAGCCGACATCTAGCCCATCATCGTCCTTTGCTCATTCAGGTAGTCCAAGAACTCACTTTGTTGTTGTACCACCTGTCACTCATTGGATCATTGATTCTGCAGCTATAAATCATATGACTGAGTTATTGTCAGGTTTTGTTTTCTATTCACTATTGTCTGGCAGATGTAAGATAAGCATTGTTGATGGAACCCTTTCCTCTATTGCAAGAAAGGCTCTATCACTTACTCTTCTCTTACCTTGGCTTCTGCCCTTCACGTCCCTTCTTTTACTCGCAACCTCTTATATGTTAGTCATATTACAAACTCCATGAACTGCTGTCACTTTCTTTCCTTCTTATTGTGTCTTTCAGGATCTGCAGACGAAGGTGATTGGCTCTGGTAGAATGTGTGATGGATTCTACGTGTTTGATGTTGTTGTTCGCCAGGCCTTTCAAGTTCACCAGCTTCCTCAGTTGGCTACCCGGCATCGTCGCTTGGGCCACCCCTCTATTTCTACTATGCAGACGTTATTTTCTAGTTTTTCATCTTATGTTTTTAAAACTTTTATGTGCGATGTTTTTGAACAAGCTAAGCATAAGTGTGTCTCTTTCAATCGCATGCCTAAGCCTTATGTTGTACCATTTCAAACAATTTATAATGATGTATGGGGACCTGACCCTGTTGCTTCGATCTCCGGTTATCATTATTTGTTACTTTCATTGATTGTTTTTCTCGCACTACGTGGGTTTATTTAATGCATAGTAAAAATGAAGTGTTCCCTTTTTTCAAAAATTCCATAAAAAGATTTCAAATCAATTTGGTGTCACCATTAAAATTCTTCGTGATGAACGAAAAAAATCAAACATCTTCAAAATTTGATAACTAAATTTGAAAACTATTTGACTTCTCATGACATCGTTCATCAAACCACTTGTGTACATCCTCCTGCACAAAATTATGTTGTTGAACGAAAAAATCATCTTCTTGAAGTGACACGATGCTTGTTATTTACAATGTCTCTTCCAAAATATTATTAGGGTGATTTCCTTCTCACTGCGGCTTACCTCATCAATCGCAAGTCGTCTCATCATCTGTACAAATGTACTCTTCTTCATACCCTACCTCCTACTACTCTTCTACCCTGTCTGTTTGTGTGTTTATGTTTTGTTCATATTTATAACATTACTCGAACACAACTTGATCCACGTGTCCTTCGTTGTATGTTCATTGGTTATTCCCCTACATAGAAAGGGTACAAATGTTATCATCCTCCAAGCAGGAAAACTTGTCTTCATGGATGTTACGTCTCATGAAAGTACCTTCTATTATGAGTCCTCACTTCAGGGAGAGTCTTTATACATGGAAGTGAGTGATCCAACTCTTTTTCTTCTTATTTCTCCTCCATACATTACCACTCAGGGGGAAAGTGAGGATATTCCTAAAGAAAAAGAGTTGTGTATGTACACTCGGAGAAGCAAAAAATCAAATACTCAATCGCATCCCATAATACAAGAGTCTCCATCGGATTTGTCTACAGCATCCCTGGAGTTACTTATTGCCCTCTGAAAAGGTATACGCTCATCCACTAACATCTGTTATCTAACTATGTGTCATATGCTCATCCACTAACATCTGTGATCTAACTATGTGTCATATACCTTTTTATCCTCTTCTTATAAAGCACTCGTCGCTTCTCTTTCTTCTGTGTTTGTTCCAGGTACATGGCAGGAAGCACTTGGTTATCCAAAATGTACAAAGGCGATGATGGAGGAAATGCAGACTCTAGAAAAGAACCACACATGGGACCTGGTTGATCTCCCCCCTCGCAAGAGAGCAGTTGGTTGTCGATGGATTTTTACAGTAAAGCAGAACTCTGAAGATATTGTGGAGAGATTCAAGGCACGATTGGTGGCAAGAGGCTACACTCAAACTCATGATATTGACTACCAAGAGACTTTTGCTCCCGTGGAAAAAATGAATACAATACAGGTCCTATTATCTTGTGTCGTGTGTAAAGGGTGGGACCTTCAACAGCTAGATGTAAAGAATGTTTTCCTTCACGGCGAGTTGGAAGAGGAAGTTTATATGTCGATGCCTCCAGGTCTTGTCCCTATCGGGTCTGAAGGGAAAGTGTATAAATTGAAGAAAGCTCTATATGGGTTAAAAAAATCTCTGAGATCTTGGTTTGGGAGACTTCACAAAGTCATGATCTCATTGGGGCATATCAAAAGCCACACTAATCACACTATTTATCATACGAAAAGAGAGAGTGCTATCCTGATTGTATATATTGATGATATGGTTATTACAGGTGATGACATTGATGAGATTTGTGTCCTGAAACTTAAACTTGCTAGCGAATTTGAAATGAAAGAATTGGGCAAGTTGAGATATTTTTTAGGGATTGAAGTTTCCAGATCAAAATATGGTATTCATATTTCTTAGCGGAAGTATGTCCTTGATTTATTAAAACAGACAGGAATGAGTGGTTGCAAGCCTGCTGATACTTCTATTGAAGTGAACCACAAACTTGGATGTATGGGGAGTTAGTGGAAGATATTTTTGGTTATCAGAAGTATAACACCCTTCTCAGTTTTACAAAAATCAGTCGCCCGGTCGGGTCAGCGATATAAAGAGAACTACGAAACGGTATTAAAACTAGTACACAACAGGTAATAAGAAGAATACTGAGAATTTAAACTTACAACGGAAGCTATGAAAGAAAACTAAGGGTAACCACATATCTTTATAAATTGAATTCACAGAGCCACTAAACATGAATTAATATGAAATAACTGAAAATCTGAAATAACATAATAAGTCTGATACATGATATTCAAAACATTAACCAGATACAGTATCCAAGGCTACAAGTGTATACTGAAAGAAAAGAAAACTGAAAAAGAAACTAGCTACAAACTGACACCACAAGGACACTCATCCTAGGCGTAGTTTCTAACATGTGTCACCTGTAAAAACATTGCCCACAAGGGGTCAGAGTAAGGAAAAATAACTTCTCCTAGTGACACTAAATATTTTATTAAATGATGCATGTATGCCTTTACAAAATAGTTTGGTTCGTTAAAAACCTTCATGTTAGATGTTATGCATGTCTTTACAAAGTTTCTTGGTCAACACACATACTCGTTCCAGGTTCATGAACTTTCATTTTATTTACCCAAGTCCCGGCGTTCACACCTAATGTACTGTCTCACGTCAGGTCTATACTTGAGTTCTAGGTGGCTTCAAATCTGCACTTCTACTTGAAAGACTCTAGGCAGAGTAGCTCCTAACGCGCATCTGAAAACTGACGACCCGAGACCATCTTACGAACTCAATTATCCTAGTGTCGCGCGGACACGGTCTCGAATCTACTAACTGTCTCAGGAGGAGTCAGCTCGCAAGACTCTACTGCTCATAGGGTAACATATGTCTTATGAGAAAGGTAGTGCGCCTCTACCTAGCACAAGAAGACTTATGTGTGCTTACTGACCCTTTTTAGTTATGTCGCTACTCTGCTCGGGACATCTTTTTAGTGTACTACTGAGCGACCCTTGATTTTCTTGTGGTCAAATAGAAGGGACGTTCACGCCCTTAATTAGACAAATTTTCAAACTTACGTACACGTATAAAGGTTTTGAGTTAAACGTTAATATACATGATCTGACTATTTAGGTCTGGTAAGGGGTGTTATACTCCACTAATTTCGTGACCGTTTTCTTACCGCCACACATTTCTATGTATGGTTATGATGCTTATAAGAAACTTACACATGCGTATATAAAATAATTTTTTTGATACTTCTAACTAACAAGGATTAGGTTTCCTTACAGTGGTGATGCGGCGCTCGTACACTCGGCGCGGCGACATTTGCTTTTCCGAAAAAAAAATCTGACTATTGAGGACTTCCAGAACCTTGTCCCGAGCCCACCAAAAATCTGCAATCCATGACAAACCTAAATTACACATTTTTCTCCTTAGGGTTATCGGTAAAGGAAACTCAAAACGGCTAGGGTAAACAATATGAATGACCAAAATGGTGTAGTACCTCTACGTGAGAGCGATTAAGACTCAACAATGCGATCAACTCCAAATTTGCGGTGGATCTAGTACTCCGATCCCTAATTTGGGCAAGAGGAAAATGAGAAGATAGTTAGAATCAACTTCCAATTAGAAGGATTTCCACGAAGAAATGAAGACAAGTGAGGAACTAAACTCACCGGGACCAAAACGTTGTCTTTGCACCCTTGACTTCCACCGGAAGGGATGAAATCGACTCTCCTACCACACAGGAAGGGAGAAGGGAACACATCGGCGCCCGTAGAGGAAGGAGGAAGGGTTTGCGTTGAGAAACGGAGCGGGGGAGGCATCGCTAGGGCTGCGGGAGGCGGAACGCCCACTGTTGCGGAATGCCGAAGTCGGGAGGGGGAAGTTTACGGTTTCCGTGAGATTGGGTCACGGGAATTAGGGATTTGCGGCTTTAAAAACTCGGTAAGGTGCGGTTATGGGAAAACCGCCCCTTTTTCCCACCCAAAGAGGTGAGATTTGCTATACGCAACCCACTCCTAGAGAGCCGCTCCACATTAACTCCTTACGAAAATAAAAATGTGTTGCGCAACCCTATTAAAATAAAATGTGTCACACAATCTTTACGACTAACATAAATCACTAATTAACGAACGCGATTTTTAAGCATACTAACATTGTACCTCAACGACGCGCTTCCTCGATCAAAATCTTTCACGATTTGACTGTACAATTTAATTAAATTTTGCGTCAGATTACGGATGTTACAAATCTCCCCTCCTAATAAAAATATTTGTCCTCGAAAATTGTAATCATACCTGAATCAAAGAGGAACGCATAATCTGCATTGCTCCTAAGCTCATCCCCTCGCTCCCAAGTATACTCTGGACGGCCATAGTTTATCCAAAGGACTTTGACCATGCGAATTTCTCTATTCCTGAGCTTTTGTATCCTTGAATCTACGATTCTAATTGCTTAATCTCAATGTTATGATCTGTCCCGATTGGTGCTTCCTCGGATACTAATGATCTGACTGGAATCTCTGACTGCTCTCCTCAGATAGGAGACGTGGAATACATCATGTACACAACTCATTTCCTCAGGTAAGGCCAACTTATATGCAACCTCACCAACTCGTTCCAGTGCCTCAAAAGAACCAACGAATCTGGG
This sequence comes from Platanthera guangdongensis, assembly GCA_039583875.1. Classification (NCBI taxonomy): domain Eukaryota; kingdom Viridiplantae; phylum Streptophyta; class Magnoliopsida; order Asparagales; family Orchidaceae; genus Platanthera; species Platanthera guangdongensis. The sequence goes on from CM077150.1 coordinate 272,980,604, forward strand.
ACTCAGTTTTTCATCCGCTTTATTCTAGAGACTTCTCTGACTGGTCTGACGTTCAGATAAACGTAGTCTCTAACACTGAACTTTACTGACCTGTGCTTCTGATCATGATACTTGGCCTGGCGATCCTGAGCTGTCTTCATACGCTCTTGAATGAGCTTGATTCTGTCAGTGGTCTTATCAATCCATGATTCCCTGATGGTAGACCTTTCTTCACTTTCAGCCCAACACAATGGTGTCCGACAATGTCTACCATAAAGAGCCTCGAACGGTGTCATCCCAATACTTTTCTGAAAACTGTTATTGTAGGAGAATTCCACAAGGGCGACATACTTCTCTCACTTCCCTCCAAAGTCCAGTATGCACATCCGAAGCAAATCTTTCAAAGTCCTATTTGTGCGTTCAGTCTGTCCATCTGTCGGGGGATGGAAAGCGGTGCTGAAATGTAACTTGATGTCCAACCGCTCCTGAACGTATCTCCACTACTTGGAGGTAAACATGTCATCTCGGTCTGAAACAATAGTCTTGGGGACACCGTGAAGTCGAACTATCTCATCTATGTATAACTGTGCCAGTTTCAGACCTTGATCCGTCTTCTTAAGAGGAATGAAGTGGGCGACCTTAGAGAGTCGATCCACTATAATCCATAAGGAATCATTCTCACTCTGCGATCTCGGAAGACCATGGATGAAATCCATGGATATATCCTCAAAAGTCCACTCAGGAATGAGAAGTGGCTGCAACCTGCCCCCAGGCCTTTGACACTCGGCCTTAACTAACTTGCACGTCTCGCACTTCCTCACATATTCAGCAACATCTCCTTACAAGTCTGGCCACCAGACTACCTTCTTGAGATCTGCATACATCTTCGTGCTGCCCGGATGTATAGAATATCTAGAGTTATGTGCCTCATACTGAATGTCCTCACGAAGGTGACTAACATCGGGGATACACACTCTGTCATCATGCAATAATAAATCATCCTGAATAGTGAATCTTTCTTTCTGACATGTCTGTGCTGAGATCCAAATCTCTGCCATCTTTGGATCCACGGGTAGAGCTGTCCTGATTTTATCCTTGATGTCACACGTAATCTCCATCCAATTCAACCTTGCAGAACCAAAACTAAAACGTGGCACAATGATGATGTCTTATCTCTCCAGTTCTCGCACCAACTCCTTCTGCTGAGTGAGAAGGGAAAAACACGAACCTCTACAACTAAGGCCATCAGCTATAACGTTCGCCTTTCCTGAGTGGTACTAAATGTCTACGTCGTAGTCCGATAGGAACTCTAACCATCTGCGCTGCCTCAAATTGAGCTCCCGCTGACAAGGTTGTCAGGATCTTGATCCAGATCATAAGATCTTACGATCCTACTGTTGAAGCCAAATATGACCTCAACTGAAGTTCGAAGAAAAAGGGGTGCAGCCAAAACCTACTTCTCTCAAGTCTCAACCCTTGACTGGATTCAAAGGACCTAAGACTGACCCAATAGCCTCAGCAGGGAGGTCTCACCTCACACCCGGAAGATCTCTGAGAGCTTCCCCTCCAAAGCCAAAGCTGGGCTAGGAGCTCCTCAGAAAGCACTGAAATTTTGAGAGACAATGATAGCTTGCTTTCTAAGGAGCCCTTATGGGTCTATTTATAGCATTTTGCTGTCCTGAATTTACTGAAAAGCCCCTAGTTGGTCTGCCAATAGCCGAATCCCGCTGTTTCTCTGAGGGTACTGAAGTAATTTCTCCTGAGGGCAATTAGGACATTCTTCCTAAGGCCCTGGGCCCCACTCGGCGAGAGCTGTGCCGAGACCCTTCTGCCCAGGGCATGGCGCGAACGTTCTCGCCCGGCGTAGGCGAGAACTCTTTGAGATAGGAGCTTGGCTCGGGCGCAAGCGCTTCCGCGCAGGCCGCGCTCGACGATCTTGGCCTACGGTTCCTCGTTCAACGATCAGGCGCGATCGTTCCCGCCTTCTTTGGGCGAGATCTTCCTTAGGGCGGGAACACTTCGGCTAACCCAACTGTGACCATTGTGCCTCCTTGTCTGGCTCAGCGAATATGGGGTTGTACACAATCCCCGCTCTTTTTGAGCTAGCACCGCGCTCGAAAAGACATGTCCAACCCAAAATATTCGCTGAGCACGTGTCAACATCAGGGAATCTTTCGGTGGGTCGTACGGTGCCTATAAATATGTGTGCCGATAGACGGCCATAATACTTCCCTCGAGTCGTCATTCTCCCCTGAGCTCTCGCCTTCTCTCGCTATGCCTTCCAAGCGTGCCGACAAACCGCTTCCGCAGGATCTGCAGGACCGTATTAACGCGGCACAGGCGCGAGCTAGGGCTAACAGCGCCCTGGTTGCCCCATGGCTAGCGAGACAATCGTCGGCTGCTGAGCCTTCTCTGCCTAAGAAGAAGAAGAAGAAGGCGAAGGTGGTTCAGCGGGACCTGTCCCGCGAGAACAGGAGCCCGCCCACCCCGACCCCTAGTCGCGCGGACGGCCCCTCGCCGCGGAAGGTAAGCTCGATATACCAATTACTAAAAACCAGTTGTCCAGTTGTTTAACGTGATACCTCTCGCAGGAGACGGTTCCCGACGCTGCCGCGTCCCCGCGAGAACCCTTGGATCCACCCTCTAGCCGTCACGATGATCAACCGCGGGTTCCAGAGGTGGCCCCTCCACCTGACCCGAACATCGCAGGTAACGGTTCCCCTCTCGCCCTCAACTTAAATTTTTAAGTGCTGACCTGATTTCCCGCAGCGTCGGTTTCCGCACCTCCAGATCTCGCCACCCGGGAGAGCGGGGCGAGAGCTGCGAATCAGTCTGCCCATGCGGTTGATTCCTCCCTACTGGCGGGAGGAAATACTGTCGAGATCTCCGTGCCTTTGTTAGACGCTAGCCCTCCTGCGGGAGAGGAGACCCGCTCCCCCGCTCCTGACCAAGCCGGGATCACCATTCGCAAAGTTTACCCCCCCCCCCCCCCGGAAAAGGAAAGTCAATCCACCTCCTCTTTGGAGCTGAGGGGGGGGGGCTGGGCCTTCTCGCCTGCCGTCGACCGGGGGGCCTCGTCACTCTGAAGGTATACGGAAACTTTATCGCAGCTATCCTTTAGCTCCCGCTAAAATGGGGATTCTTTTGACAGGGGACATGGGCTCGCGGCTTGGCGCTGAGGTAGAGGAAGAAGAAGAAGAAGAAGAAAGAGAGGGAGAAGATGGCGAGAGCTCTCCCTTCCCTTCGTCTGACGAGATGGAGGAGATCCTGACGGGTGCCGGGAGCGCGAAAAGACGGGGGAAGAAGGTCGCCGCCGTTCTGTCGAAGCTCATCCGGCGAGAACGGGTCCGCGACCTTGCGGCCCAAGAGTTCCGCCTATCAGTGGAGAAGAGGCTAGAGACCCTGGAGCGGGATTACCTTATCGGCGAGATGGATCGGCCGGGGGGAGCTACCGCTGGATCCTCACCTGAGAGGTGCATCGAGCGCATCCGGGATCTGTCCCGCCGGGTTGACCTGGGATGCAGCGTCCTGTCGTCCTACTTCAACCCGCAGGCGCCGCCCCGGACCAAGCTGCGGGACCGAGGAAAATGGCGGTGGGAGCAAGGGAAATGGCGCTGGGAGCCATACTGAAGCGCGAGACCTCCCCTCCTCTACCACAGGCCTTCCCCTCTCTGATGTACCCTTATTTACTTGCATAGAGTTGTAACTAATGATTCTGCACTTTATCGCTTATTATTTTATCCCGTTCTCGCTGAGCGAGAGCAATAACTCGGTTTTAATATTTTTGTATGCGTATGAGTTATTTTCCCGGGTCCTTGGGTGGCGAGAGCCACCTCGTTTCCGCCTACCTTGCCCGTCGCATGACATCTCGCAACGTTTGCGCTAGTCACTTAATCAATCGGTCACTGTCAGACTCGGGCGGGAAAAACGAAGCGCCGCTGACCTAGGACGCGCCGGCTGTACCCCCGCCGCCTTTCTGAAAACAGCCATCATTACCACGATTTTCTATAAATAGGAGGCTCACCTACCACATTCATTTCTCCGATTCCAGTCTCTCTCCTCTCCTGTTGCTCTCGCGGTTTCTCCAAAGCTCTCGCCCGTCTCCGCCTTCTACTTCCGTTCTCGCGCCGTTCTCGCTCTCGCCCTCTTCTCGTAGATCTCGCCTTCAAACTTTTTCGTGATGCCGGGCGGAAGCGAAGGACGATCCAATTGCGCGGAAGCTTTTCAAAAGCATCTTTTCCCTTCCTGCACCCTTTCCGTGGATGAGTTCAACCTGATCAAGGCTCAACACGTTCCCGCCGGCTTCACCGCGCGGAACCCGGGTAATCACGACAAGGTAAACTCCGCAGGGGAGGGGGAGCTCGCCATCCCCATCGAACACTTCGAGGTGGGCTTCCGCCTCCCGCTGTGGCCTGAGATGCGGCAGGCCCTCCGATATTACGGGGTGGTTCCCGCGCAGCTGAACCCTAACTCAGTGGCGATTCTTATGGCATTTATATGTTATATGCGGTCCGAGAGGATCGAGTTTAGCTTGCCGATCTTCCGCAAGCTATTTACTTTCCGCGCGAAAGGAGGCGTGGTGTTCTTCTCCGGGCAACTGCTGAAGACGATCGGTCTCGCTAACAAGCATCATCACTGGGGCGAGAGGTTCATCTACGTTTCTGGCGACTTCGGGAACGTACCCCTTGCCCCCATCCAATACGAGGATGCCGCCTATAAGCCTCCCTCCTTGGGCTCGCGCGAGAGCGCCCTCCTTGAGTTCTTCGGAACCAAGGACTTCGACGTCCTCTACCTCCGGCGAGACGTCGATTCTCTCTCCCCTGTACTTCCGGGAGAAGGTAGGGTCTCGCCTTTATCTGTCTTTTACTTGTCTTTTCCAAGGTCGGGACTTATTGTCATTATTTTCGCAGGAGAGCGCGAGATCCCCCTACGCCAGCCTTTCGACGAGGCTCGCGCCGGAGGGAGTCAACCTCCTAAGGACCCGCTGGCTCTTGCGAAAGCCGCAGCTCAAGCCTGCCGAAAAGAGTCGGGTCCTCCTCCTTCAAGCGGTGCCGCGAAGCGAAAGCCCGGTGCCCCCGCGCCTCAATCAATTAAGAGACCCAAGACGACGGATACCGAGAAGGGCAAGGCTGTTGTGGTGCCGCCCACCCAACCTCTCCCCGCAGGCCGCTCCTTTGAGGAGGTCTTGCAGACTGTTAGCAAGATTGCCGCCTCCAGGGGCGGTCCCGAGACCCCTGCCGAGAACCCTCAGGCCCTTGGTGCCGCAGAGAGCGAGGGTGCCGCCGCCGGGACCTCCGGCCAGGCCCTGTCTGAAGAGGTGCCGCGAGGTCATCGCAACTTCGGTCTCGGCATGAGGTGCCTGGACGCGGAAAACAAGCCACTGCTGCAGTGGGATCCCGATGCCAACAAGGTCTCGATCTCGTCCCTCCTGCCAAGCTGGGCAGAGCGAGACGAGGTCACCAGCGAGGCTTTCGCCCTAGGTTATTGCCTCTACAGCCGGGAGGACGCTAGCGTCTACGACAGGATGTCGACCCGGCTGCTGGCCTACGACTCCACCCGCGCCCTGATGCGTGGGCTTGAGCTTGCGCACATGTGTGCCCGCCGGAGCATCACGATAGACCGCAACTTTCAGGACATGTTCAAGGCCAGGGACGATGCGGTGGCTCAGGCGGCCTCTCTGGCCAAGGAGCTGGCCGAGGCCCAGCAAATGTTATCCTCGCGCCAAGCGGAAGGGGTAAGCGAGACCTTTCACAATCACTTGTTCTCGCCTCCCTAACTCTTCTCTTATGCTAACCTTCCGCCGTTCAGGATTCCGCCCAAGCCGCACTTCGCGAGGAGCTGTCCCAGGCCCGATACGACAACGTTCTCCTGCGGGAGCAGATCGCGCGCCTCGAGGCGAGTGCAGCCCCTCCGTTGGACGAGAGATTGAAGAGCCAGTATTACTCGGCTTATGACATCGACAAGCTGCTCCAGGGGAACGCGCAAGCCACAGTAAAGTTGACGCTGAAGACGCTGCGAGACATCAACTGCTGGGACGGGAGGGGCAAAGACATCACCGCTCAACAGCTTGTTCCATGGCTCTTCGAGCCCATTCCAAAGCCCCCGGGCGCCCCTGATACCCCACCCTCGGACGTCCCGAAGTCCCCTGCGGCGGGTGGCGAGACCTCCGGGGAGAGCTCCGGCGAGAGCTCCAGCGGGAGCTCAAGCGGGAGCTCGGAGGGGTACAGCTTGTCTCCGTGAGGGGCCTCCTCTTCTTTTCCTTTCCGCCTCTACTTTTTTCTTCCGCCTTAATGTAAACGCGAAACGTTACTAGTTTGTTCTTTTAATATATTTAATGCAAATGTTTTTATTTGTAAATATCTCGCTCCGTTATTGCGAATGCGCCTGATGTAATTGTTGTGGTCGGATGTTGTCTGCGCGTGCTTCCGTCGAGGCCCTTGGTCGTCTTAAGATAGCCTTCCCTAGAGATGGATCAGCGGGATCCTGCGCGAATCCTTAGGCGGGAACCTGCTGCGAACTGCCAGACGGAAGCGTGGCTCGCGCACCCTTGGGACGGAACCGTGCTCTTTAGCCTGCGTGAGTCCCTTCTGGACCGTCGCCTAACGATCCCGCCCATTTGTTTGAGAATGTTAAGAGTCTTCTTGGCGAAAGCCCCCCCACTGCGAGATCTCTTTGACGGGGACTTCCCTGCCGAGATCTATCCCTGCCGAGACCTATCCTATCTTTTTCATTTTGTATTCCCAATGCGCCTCCTGCCTTGTCCAAACCAAACCAAACCTATCCCCCACAGGCGAGCCTACGGACCTGCCAGCTAGATGAGAGCCTGCGCAGCGGGTCTACCTGGGGCCGAGCCGAGCTCGGGGTGCCGATGAAGATCTCAAGCCAACCAAACCTATCCCCCACAGGCGAGCCTACGGACCTGCCAGCTAGATGAGAGCCTGCGCAGCGGGTCTACCTGGGGCCGAGCCGAGCTCGGGGTGCCGATGAAGATCTCAAACCAACCAAACTATCCCCCACAGGCGAGCCTACGGACCTGCCAGCTAGATGAGAGCCTGCGCAGCGGGTCTACCTGGGGCCGAGCCGAGCTCGGGGTGCCGATGAAGATCTCAAACCAACCAAACATATCCCCCACAGGCGAGCCTACGGACCTGCCAGCTAGATGAGAGCCTGCGCAGCGGGTCTACCTGGGGCCGAGCCGAGCTCGGGGTGCCGATGAAGATCTCCTATCCCCCACAGGCGAGCCTACGGACCTGCCAGCTAGATGAGAGCCTGCGCAGCGGGTCTACCTGGGGCCGAGCCGAGCTCGGGGTGCCGATGAAGATCTCAAACCAACCAAACCTATCCCCCACAGGCGAGCCTACGGACCTGCCAGCTAGATGAGAGCCTGCGCAGCGGGTCTACCTGGGGCCGAGCCGAGCTCGGGGTGCCGATGAAGATCTCAAACCAACCAAACCTATCCCCCACAGGCGAGCCTACGGACCTGCCAGCTAGATGAGAGCCTGCGCAGCGGGTCTACCTGGGGCCGAGCCGAGCTCGGGGTGCCGATGAAGATCTCAAGCCAACCAAACCTATCCCCCACAGGCGAGCCTACGGACCTGCCAGCTAGATGAGAGCCTGCGCAGCGGGTCTACCTGGGGCCGAGCCGAGCTCGGGGCCGATGAAGATCTCAAACCAACCAAACCTATCCCCCACAGGCGAGCCTACGGACCTGCCAGCTAGATGAGAGCCTGCGCAGCGGGTCTACCTGGGGCCGAGCCGAGCTCGGGGTGCCGATGAAGATCTCAAACCAACCAAACCTATCCCCCACAGGCGAGCCTCGGACCTGCCAGCTAGATGAGAGCCTGCGCAGCGGGTCTACCTGGGGCCGAGCCGAGCTCGGGGTGCCGATGAAGATCTCAACCAACCAAACCTATCCCCCACAGGCGAGCCTACGGACCTGCCAGCTAGATGAGAGCCTGCGCAGCGGGTCTACCTGGGGCCGAGCCGAGCTCGGGGTGCTACAAAACGAATGATCACGTCATATTATGAAAAACTTGGCAACAGTTAAGAAAAAGCCACTCGATATAGTATAATAAATTTATTTTTGAAATACATGGTTACATCCTTCCCCCCTCAGGGGTAGAAGCGTTTTAGATCATCACCACTCCAAGTGTGGCTTAGGGCTCTTCCCTCCACGTCCTGGAGGTAGTATCCCCCCGTTCCGAGGACTTCCTTCACAATGTATGGACCTTCCCAGTTCGGGTGGAGCTTACCCACAGGAGCCGACCTTCCTGCCGCGTCAACCTTTCTCAGCACCAGATCCCCTTCAGCGAACTGCTTGACCCTGACATGCTTATCAAAATGCTTGGCCATCCGTCGCTTGATCTCTTCTTGCCTGATAGCCGCCACGTCTCGCAGTTCCTCCACCATATCTAACGAGAGGCGCTGCCCCTCTTCATTCTCCACCCTCCAAGCCTCGTCCCCTTCGCCCGCGGCTATGACTCGCGGGGACCGGACCTCGAACTCCACTGGTAGGACGGCTTCACACCCATGAGAGAGCTTGAAGGGGGTCTCACCGGTGGCCGTGTTCGGAGTCGTTCGTAGTGCCCACAGGACCGACGGGAGCTGCTCCACCCAATTCCCCTTTAAGTTCTCCACCTTTTTTCTTAGTAGGTTTACAATGATTTTGTTTGCAGCCTCCACTTGGCCGTTACTCCGAGGGTGATGGACGGAGGCAAACCGGAGATCTATCCCCAATTGAGCGCAGAAGCTGATGAACTCCTCGCTGGCAAACTGGGGGCCGTTATCGGTCACTATCGCTTGGGGCAACCCATGTCTACAAATGATTTCCCCCCAGACGAAATTCCTTATGACCTGCGAGGTGACCTTGGCTAAGGCTTTAACCTCTAGCCACTTCGAGAAATAATCGACCATGACCAAGAGGAACCTCCTCTGCCCACTAGCCGGAGGAAAGGGTCCAACTAAGTCCATTCCCCAGATAGCGAATGGCCACGGCGCCGTGATACTCCGGAGCCTCTGAGCTGCCAAGAGCTGAAGGGGGGCGTAGAGCTGACATTTTTGACATCTCCTCGCAAATTCCATGGCATCCTTCCTTAGGGTGGGCCAGAAGTACCCCTGTCTGACCACCCTTGCCTCCAGCGTCCTTCCTCCAGAGTGACTGTCGCACTCACCCGAGTGCACTTCCCTTAATATCTTCGGGATCTCTTCTTCGGTCACACATCTAGCTAGGAGCCCTGACAACATCTTACGATGCAGACCCCCCTCCATCATCAAGTAGTGAGCCGCTTTGCGCTTGAAGCTTCTCCCGATCTTGGTCTCCTCAGGCAGTTCACCGGTGGTCAGGAAGGTCACAAATGGATCCACCCACGAGGGTTGCCGATCCACCAGCATCAACTCTCCTTCCTCGATAGCCGGTCGGAATAGCTCCGTCAAGGTCCCTCCCCCGCGAGGTCCGAACTTGGCTAGTCGATCGGCGGCTACACTTTCTTCCCTTGGAACATGTTGAATTGAGAATGACCGGAATCCTCCGATGATCGCCCTTACCTTGGAGAGGTATCTGATGAGGGTTGGCTCCCGAGCTTCAAATTCTCCCCGGATCTGCGATGCTACTACCTTTGAATCAGTGAAAACCTCCATATCCTGAATCTCCAGCTCCTTTGCCAGGCGGAGGCCGGCGATCACGGCCTCATATTCCGCTTGATTGTTGGTCACGGGGAAATGTAGAATGACCGCTTGCTCTATGGTTACCCCCTGGGGACTTGTCAACACCACCCCTGCCCCTAGGGAGTGCCTTCCTGAGGCCCCATCAACCATCAACTTCCATGTTTCTCGCGGTTGCTGCTCTCCCCCCTCGACCTCAACAACGTAGTCTGCTAGAAAGTCCGCCACTGCCTGTGCCTTGATGGAGAGCCTTGGGACAAAGGAGATGTCGAACTCGCTTAGCTCAATGGACCACTTAGCCAGCCTCCCCGAGTGCTCCACTCCTTCGAAGATCTTGCGAAGAGGGTGGTCGGTCACCACCCTAATCGAATGCGCTTGAAAGTACGGCCGGAGTTTTCTAGCCGAGATGACCAAGGCATAAGCGAGCTTTTCCAGGATGGGGTAGCGAAGCTCCGCTTTCCTCAATATCCGGCTGACGTAGTAGATGGGCAGCTGCTTCTTTCCTTCTTCCCTCACTAGGACGGAGCTCACCGCCTCTGCTCCTACCCCGAGGTACAAGGTCAGGTCCTCTCCTTCCTTTGGGCTCTGAAGGAGAGGAGCCTGAGAGAGTTGTCTTTTTAGCCCTTGGAAGGCCTCTTCGCACTCGGCTGTCCATTCGAACCTTTGATTTCCCCGCAGCGCTTTAAAGAATGAAGAACACTTGTCTCCTGCCCTGGAGAGGAACCTGCTTAGCCCAGCCAGCTTGCCTGTCAAGCGCTGGACCTCCTTGGCATCGCGAGGTGACTCCAAATCCAGGATGGCCTTGACTTTGTCCGGGTTGGGCTCCACCCCCGCCGGAGTCAGAAGATGCCCGAGGAACTTCCCGCGGCTGGCCCCGAAGACACACTTCAAGGGGTTCAGCCTCATTTTGAACCTTCTCAGGGTGGCGAATGTTTCCTCCAGATCTTGCAGGTGCGAAACTATGCACTTGCTTTTGATCATTAGGTCGTCGACGTAGACCTCCAAGTTTCTTCCCCTCTGATCCCGGAAGACCCGATCCATCATGCGCTGATAGGTAGCCCCTGCGTTCTTTAACCCAAAGGGCATCATCTTGTAACTGAAGCATCCCTCCCTCGTGATGAAGGAAACATCCTTGGTGTCAGGAGGGTGCATCCGGATCTGGTGATAACCTGAAAAAGCATCTAAAAAGCTCATGACAGAAAAACCGACGGCTGAATCAACCAGCGCGTCGATCTGAGGCAGAGGGTAGCAATCCTTAGGGCACGATTTATTCAACAAAGAAAAGTCAATACACATTCTCCATTTACCACCTCCCTTCTTTACCATTACCACATTGGAGATCCAGCCTGGATACTGGATCTCTGAGATGAAGCCTGCCTCCAGGAGCTTCTTGACCTCCTCGCGAATGGGCTCCTCCAGCTTGGTGGCGATGGCTCTCATCTTCTGACGAATGGGGCGAGTGCGGGGGTCCAAGTTCAGGCGGTGGCAGGCTACGTCGGCGTCGATGCCCGGCATGTCCGCCGCGCTCCAAGCGAAGATGTCGACGTTGCTTTGAATGCAAGCCCGCACCTGCTCCCGGGCCTCGAGACTCAAGCCCCCGCTGACCCGCACCCTTTGCACTTGTCCTGCGCTGGTGAAGACCTCCATCTCCACTACTTCTTCGGCCGGCTCCAGCCGCGACTGCTCCCAGCCGGCCCTTGCCTCTTCCTCCAGCTCCAGCTCTCTCCCTTCTACCCCCTCCTCAACCTCCATCGCTTCTACCAGGCCCTCCTGCTGCTGCTCGACTCCTACGCCCCTCGGGGCCTCTCCCTCGACTCCTTCTGCCGCTTGCCCTCCTACTTCCATCGCCCCTTCCGGGCTCTCCTGCTCCTCGTCCCCCCGGACCACCTGCACATCTCCTTGCAGCTTCTCAGTCTCCCCTTCTCCGACTTCCCCCCCTGCTATCCCTCTTGCCTCCTCTAGGACCATCTCCTCTTCCTCAACAACCTCCTCTAGGGCCGCCATCTCTATCTCCAACTCTTCTGCCTCTGCCATCCACGAAATGGTGTTGACTGCTGTAACGTAACATTGTCTTGCCACCTTCGGGTCCCCTCTTACCCTGACCTGCACCCCCCCATTGTTGAACTTGAGGCATTGATGGAACGAGGAGGGGACGCAGCGAAAGGCGCTGATGAGGGGGCGCCCAAAGATGGCATTGTAGCTGCTCGGGGCGTCCACGATCACGAACCTACAGTTCCGCGACACGCCCCCCAACCTTACGTGTAACCCTACTCCTCCTTCTACCTCTTTCCTCTCTCCGGAGAACCCAAACAGAGGTCCATCCGACGCCAAGACCCTCTTCCCTTCAACCCTCATCTCATCAAAGGCCTTCTTGAAGATGACATTTACCGAGCTCCCGTTATCCACCAGTATCCTTGAGACCGTATAATTTTCCACCGCCGTCTGGATCACCAGGGCGTCACAGAAAGGATCCTCGTAGTCTGGCATGTCTGCTGATGAGAAAGTGATCTTTTCTTCTGGTGGGGGGACCTGGGAGGTGGAGGCCACCCCCCTTCGGTACATGGTTTGCAGGCTCCCCTTGCGGGTTGCCTCAATCCCCACTCCCTCGTGAATCACCCCGATTCCCCCCCGGGTTCCTACATCCACCCGATCTTCACACCTATCTTCCGCCTCGCCTTGCTGCACCTCCACTATCCTCACCGGTGGATCGTTCCTCCCTACTCCTCTCGCTTCTCTTAACTCTAAGAATTCCGGACAGGTGGCCGTCGCGTGACCTTCCTCCTGGTGGAAGTCACAAAAGAGCAACCCCCCCCCCCCCCCCCGCCCCTTCTGCCGTCTCCCCTTCCTCTTCTACCTCCTCCTCGAGCTCCTCTGGCTGCTCCTCTCCCCCTTCCTACTTCCATGGCCTCCTGCGGTGGTGCGGGACGACCCCTCGGTTCCTGCCTCCATGCCGGTCGATCGAACCTCCGGGGCTCCCGCAGGTTATCCCTCCCCTGATAGCCTTCTCCTGGGCCCTGGGGGCGACCCTCCTGGGGCCTCCAACCTAACCGGTTGTTCGGCTCCCGGGCCCCCCAACCCTGCTGCTGCCCAAACCTTCGGGGCTCCTCCCTTCTCCTTTCTTCCCTTTGCTCCCTCTGTTCCCTCGGCTCCTTCTGTCTTCCCGCTGCTGGTTCCTTCCCGTCATCCTCTGCTAGCTTGGCCAACTTCCTGGCGAATGCTGGGTTTGCTCTCTCGAAGTCAATCTCCTTTGCCGCCCTCTCCATGAGCTCCTCAAAGGAGAGGGGTGGCACCCTCTTCAACTCCATGCTAAAAAATCCCGGTCTCAGCCCCAGGGTGAAGGCCAGCATCAGCGCGTACCCTGGAACTTCCTGGACCAAAAGGATCTCCTCCTGAAACCGGTCGACATAGTGACCCAGCGTCTCGTCCGGCCTCTGCCTCACCGCAAACAGGCACTCCGCTTCCTTCTTCCGCTTCTTTGAGGTTGAGAACCTCAACAGGAAACTTCTCCGCAGATCTTCAAAACAGTAGATTGACCTGGCTGGCAACTGGTGGAACCAGTCCCGAGCCTTCTCTTTCAATGTGATGGCAAACAGCCGGCACTTGAAGGCGTCCGTCATCTGCCTTATCGACACAACGTCCTCAAACCATTGTACGTGCTGTACCGGGTCATCCTTCCCCGAGTAGTAGGACATGTCGGGCTCCCGGAACCCCTCTGGTACCGGAGCCGAGATGATGAGCTCGCTAAAGGGGCTCTCGCCTCCTGCCTGGCGAGAGGGCACGTCCCGCGGCCTCGGCTGGCTGGCCCGATCCGCGAGACCGTGCCCCGGGAAGAGCTCCCGCACCGCTGCTTCCTTCTCGCCCAGATCCGTCAACGCCTCCTTGCCCGGGCGCTGGCTCTGGCCTGGGAAGAGTTCCCGCGCCGCCACATCTCTCTCGCCAGCCTCGCCCGGGACCTCCTTTCCTGGGCGCTGCCCTGGGGCGTTCTCGCCCAAGAGCGGGACCTCTTCTATTGGGACCTGAGGGGTGGCCCACTCGCCTCTCGCCGAGAAGGCTAAACTGATTGTCTGCAAGACCTCTCGCCTGAACTCATCCAGCATCCTCTTCGTTGCTTCCTCTCCCCGGGTGGGGGATCCTCCAGAACCTGACCCTTCACCTTCACCTCCAGCCATGGGACAAAACTCGAGGCTTTCTTGAATCGGCTGCCTTCCACGCTCACCGCACCAGAACTGTTGAAGCCAAATATGACCTCAACTGAAGTTCGAAGAAAAAGGGGTGCAGCCAAAACCTACTTCTCTCAAGTCTCAACCCTTGACTGGATTCAAAGGACCTAAGACTGACCCAATAGCCTCAGCAGGGAGGTCCCACCTCACACCCAGAAGATCTCTGAGAGCTTCCCCTCCAAAGCCAAAGCTGGGCTAGGAGCTCCTCAGAAAGCACTGAAATTTTGAGAGACAATGATAGCTTGCTTTCTAAGGAGCCCTTATGGGTCTATTTATAGCATTTTGCTGTCCTGAATTTACTGAAAAGCCCCTACTTGGTCTGCCAATAGCCGAATCCCGCTGTTTCTCTGAGGGTACTGAAGTAATTTCTCCTGAGGGCAATTAGGACATTCTTCCTAAGGCCCTGGGCCCCACTCGGCGAGAGCTGTGCCGAGACCCTTCTGCCCAGGGCATGGCGCGAACGTTCTCGCCCGGCGTAGGCGAGAACTCTTTGAGATAGGAGCTTGGCTCGGGCGCAAGCGCTTCCGCGCAGGCCGCGCTCGACGATCTTGGCCTACGGTTCCTCGTTCAACGATCAGGCGCGATCGTTCCCGCCTTCTTTGGGCGAGATCTTCCTTAGGGCGGGAACACTTCGGCTAACCCAACTGTGACCATTGTGCCTCCTTGTCTGGCTCAGCGAATATGGGGTTGTACACCTACGATCCAGTTTTTGTAGATCGATCTTGATTTTGTAAAGCGACCCTCGATCCGACACTACTATCAGATCCGATCCTACCTCGAAATGATCTTCTCTAGGATCTCGATCCTGACAACCTTGCTCGATGATCAAAGATATACTTGAGGCTCTTATGATCAGTGAAGATCTCGCAACGCACTCCATAGAGATAGTGTCTCCAAATCTTCAGAGCATAGATGACCGCTGCAAGCTCCAAGTCATGCACGTGATAGTTCCTTTCATGCACCTTTAACTGTCTCGAGGCGTAGGCTATGACATTTCCATGCTGCGTGAGGACACAACCCAAACCCTGACCTGACGCATCGCTATAAATCTAAAATCCTTCGGGCCCTGATGGTAAACTCAAGATCGGTGCGGTCATCAACCTGCCCTTCAAGTCCTCAAAAGTCAACTCGCACTCAACTGTCCAATCAAAGCTCTTACCCTTCCTGGTGAGGGAAGTTAGTGGTAAGGCTATCTTTGAGAAGTCCTTGATGACTCTCCTGTAGTAACCAGCCAGACCCAAAAAGCTGCAAACCTCTGAGATTGTCGTCGGCCTCGGCTAATCCTTAATGGTCTCTATCTTGTTCGGATCAACACTAACCCCTTTCTGCTGATGACATGGCCTAAGAAAGCAATTTCTGAAAGCCAGAACTCACACTTTGAAAACTTGGCATACAACTGGTTCTTCTTAAGGGTACTCAATACAATCCTGAGATGGGCGGCATGATCTTCTGCACTCCTTGAGAACACCAATATATCATTTATAAAGACGATAATGAAACGGTCCAAGTACACCTGAAATACCATGTTCATCAGGTCCATAAATATTGAAGGAACATTGGTCAGCCCAAATGGCATGACCACGAACTCGAAGTGCCCATATCCTACGATGCAGGTTTTGAAAATCTGACAACTGAGAACTTCCAGAACCTTTCCCCGAGGCCATCAAAAATCTGCAATCCATGACAAACCTAAATTACACATTTTTCCCCTTAGGATTATCGGTAAAGGAAACTCAAAACGGCTAGGGTAAACAACATGAAGGACCAAAATGGTGTAGTGCCTCTATGTGAGAGCGATTAAAACTCAACAATGTGATCAACCCCAAATTTGTAGTGGATCTAGTACTCCGATCCCTAATTAGGGCAAGAGGAAAATGAGAAGATAGTTAGAATCAACTTCCAATTAGAAGGATTTCCACGAAAAAATGAAGACATGTGAGGAACTAAACTCACCGGGACCAAAACGTTGTCTTTGCACCCTTGACTTCCACCGGAAGGGATGAAATCGGCTCTCCTACGGCACAGGAAGGGAGAACGGAACACGCCAGCGCCCGTAGAGGACGGAGGAAGGGTTTGCGCTGAGGAACGGAGCGGGGGAGGCGTCTCTAGGGCTGCGGGAGGCGGAACGCCTGCTGTTGCGGAATGCCGAAGTCGGGAGGGGGAAGTTTGCGGTTTCCGTGAGATTGGGTTAGGGAATTTAGGGGTTTGCGGCTTTAAAAACTCGGCAAGGTGCGGTTATGGGAAAACCACCCCCTTTTTCCCACCCAAAGAGGTGAGATTTGCTATACACAATCCACTCCTAGAGGGCCACTCCACATTAACTCCTTATGAAAATAAAAATGTGTTGTGCAACCCTATTAAAATAAAATGCGTCACACAATCTTTACGACTGACATAAATCACTAATTAACAAACGTGATTTTTAAGCATACTAACATTGTACCTCGACAACGCGTTGGCTCGATCAAAATCTTTCGCGATTTGACCCTATAATTTAATTAAATTTTGCGTAAGATTACGGATGTTACAAGAAGTTGGTTGGTAAACTGATCTACCTATCTCTTACCCGTCCTGACATCTCATATGTAGTAGGAGTGGTAAGTCAATACATGCATTCTCCTAAAGTCTGACATCTTGATGTTGTGCACAGAATTTTGAGATATTTGAAGACCTCGCCTGGCAAGGGAATTCTATTCTCTCCTACTGATCACTTAAAATTGAAATATATACTGATGTTGACTGGACCGGATCAATTGATGATAGAAGATCTACTACAGGATATTGTTCTTTTGTTTGGGCTAATCTGGTCACTTGGAGAAGCAAGAAACAACATGTAGTGACTCGATTTAGTGTAGTGGCTCGCTCTAGTGCAGAGACTGAGATTAGAGTCATGAATCATGGTATATATGAGGGGATGTGGCTTCATCCCCTCTTGAATGATATTGGTTTATTGGAAACCGGCCCTTTCAATTTGTATTGTGACAATAAGACTGCAATCAGCAATGCTCAGAACCCTGTCCAGCATGACCGCACCAAGCACGTTGAAGTTGACCGACACTTCGTTAAAAAAAATATTGTGAAATGGATTGTATGTACCACTTTCGTTCACTCGGAGAGACAACTTGCTGATTTTCTAACCAAGGCATTGAGTGAAAAAACATTTGCATCGATTATTAGCAAGTTGGGCATGAAAAACATTACATGCCCAACTTGAGGAACAATGTTAATTAATATTTGTACTACTCTATGTATAGGGGGTTTTCTCTATTCAAGCAATAATATTATTTTCTGCTTGTCCATTTGACAAAGATGATGGTTGTAAATGTGAGGCTGATGATAAGTTTTTGAAAAGGATACAACTTACAAGGCAGAAGGAAATAACTGGACTAGATGAATATGAGGATAGAACTAGAGTACCTTTTAACTAATACTTCAGACTAAGCCACACGGAACATATAGGAAATTTATTCCAATTCTGAGCTAGGTATTAGAAACTGAAACAGATGAGGTGAATCACCCAAAACTCAAAGATCCAAGGGAGAAGTAAAATTTTTTAAAAATTTAAAAGCATGACTTCTAATTTTGTTGAATTATTAAAAAGTTAAATTTTTTGTTTCATCCAAGATAATAATCAATCTTTTAAGTACAAACATGTTATTGGCCAAACAAAAGGTCTTCAATTAATTTATTACTTCATAAATATCAAACCGTTGCTACCTTCTGCAAATCGTTGGGTGGAGGCTGCAGCTTGTTTCCTTACTTCCTCAGCACTAAACGAAGTCAACAATGGCATCGGAGGTTTCTTGTTGTTATATTCTTCCACTATCGCAATAATATTCTCTGCAACCTACATTAAAACAACTCATATAAATCAAAGACAAAAATACAATCAAAAGCAACAAAATAAAGGATGATTGGCAGCTTACTGCAGATGGAGTTGCAAGCATAGATCTATAAGCATGTGCAAAGTCACGAATTGACCAGTACAAAAATGGTGGCGAGTTTTCATGCCACCTTTGATTAGGATCATAAGAGCGAAGACACCCAAAAGATTTTTCAACTCGTGTTATAGGCTCATCATTTTCATCGAAAACAGCTACACCAATTTCTGGGGCTAAAACACCAGCCAAACAGAAGTGACTAAAATATTTATCATATGAAAAAAAAGTAGTAGCTAGAGAAAAATCAATCATGTGTGTCAAATACCATCATAATGCAGTGTGGTAAAAATCACTGGTGGTGGAGAAAAAAACAGCCTTATCTATCCATTTAATAGAGTTTTTTATAGCAAAGGTACAACATGTGTATAAGAATCAATGGCTAACATAAGGATCCATGAGAAGATAATATAGCAGCTACTAACAGTAATTTCTGAAACAATGGTTACACTGTAGTCGTGGGCAAGGTAGTGTTCCTCTCAAGTGGGTTGAGTAACTCGATTAAGTAAAGAGAAGGTGATGGAGCAACAATGGTTATTAACAAGGAGCAGGTCAACTACGCAATGAAAATAGCTCAGATTTTTAGGTAGAGGTAGAAATCCTTCAGGATGTGCAATAATATTTCCTTACCACTTAAAGGGCAATCAGTCATATTTATACACAATAATACAGATCTACATGAGGAATAAAAGTATAAACATGGTAATGTCATTGTAGAAAACACACCATAAATTGAGAAATAAAATCATTTTATTAATTTCTCAAATAACTATTTACATCCTCGATACATGAATTTGTGCACTTATATAGAAAAAGAGTGGAGAAGATGTTCCAATATAAGATGTGGGACTAAATCCTAAAGATGAAGTAGGCTCTAAATGAGCCTTATATTGAGCTTTTACGCATTGTTCCTTCAGCACACCCGCGCAAGCTGGAGCATACAATTCGTAAGCACCCAGCTTGGACAAAAACTGATAGTATAGCGGGTGAGGTAAGACCTTGGTGAGAATATCAGTAACTTGCCCAGCAGCAGGAACATGTTGTAATTTTATCTTCTTCAACTGAGTCTTTCCCCGTATGAAATGACAATCAACTTCAATATGTTTAGTCCGTTCATGGAAAACAAGATTCTTGATTCATGAATTAGATTGGATCTAAGTTCGACAAATTTTTAGTGTCTAAATTTGTGGGTAAAATATCTGTGAGAAAGCATCTAATACTATTCAATTTCTCGAATGTTTGAGAATAAAATTTTAGGCAATGGATATTAAAACTCGATTTTGACTCATATATTAATCGTCTTGGTTTAGGATTGTACAACTTCCCATGATTAGCCTCCATTAGATGGTGTTTGGCCATGATTGGGCACAATTTGATGTGATGTTAAATTTGATCGAACAATTGTTGATTTTAACTTCAATAATAAATCATCTATTCATTGGTTAATTTAGTCATGTTACCATGTGATGCAGGACAGGTGTCACACTTGCCTTCCACCATAGAGTCTCACCAAGGGCCAACTTGGCATCCCGCTATGGCAGCTTTATCAGGGTTGCAACCTATATGTGAGAAAGCATCTAATACTATTCAATTTCTCGAATGTTTGAGAATAAAATTTTAGGCAATGGATATTAAAACTCGATTTTGACTCATATATTAATCGTCTTGGTTTAGGATTGTACAACTTCCCATGATTAGCCTCCATTAGATGGCGTGTGGCCATGATTGGGCACAATTTGATTTGATGTTAAATTTGATCGAACAATTGTTGATTTTAACTTCAATAATAAATCATCTATTCATTGGATCAATTTAGTCATGTTACCATGTGATGCAGGATAGGTGTCACCCCTGTCTTCGACCCTAGAGTCCCACCAAGGGCCACCTTGGCATCCCGCTATGGCAGCTTTATCAGGGTTGCAACCTATACACTCCAACCCGTCTCCGGTCTCACCACAGGGCACAGTTGGTGATGAGAGTCTTCCTGAAGACTCTTTATCAAGGAGGTCGGATGTTCGATCCCCGGCCTCAACAACCCGTTGTGCCCTGTAGTGGGACCGGAGACGGGTTGGGGTGTGCGGGTTGCATCCCTGATAAAGCCTCCTTGGTGTACACCAAGGTGGTCCCTCTAGTGGGATTTCAGGGTGGCAGGAAGGTGTGACGCCTGTCCTGCATCGCCATGGATCTTACATCCGTGCATTTTGTTGATCTCAATTGTTGGTAGTTAAACGAACTAATATGTCCTAGCTCATCATATGGCATGCATACTTACTCCGAAAGTGTGAAACTCGCTCACCAATAGCTCGAATCTTACTATTGTATATTCAGTAATAATGAGAGAGGTAATTTCTCTCTTATAACTTTTTATATGTAGAAGCAAGAAGAGCACCAATTTAAAATGATGATATGCCATAATTGTGAATTTAGTTTACTCTTTTAATTATTGGAAGGGTTATAAAAATTAATATTATTACTTGTATAAACTTAAATAATAAAAAAAGGACAACCCGGTGCACAAAGCATCCCCGAGCAGCAGCGAGGGTCCGGGAAAGGGTCCCGCCACAAGCGTGAAATGTAGGTAGATCTTACCCTACATTTTTGTAGGAGGCTTCTTTCAGGACTTGAACCCGTGTGACCTAAATATTACACTTTATTAAGTATATCATTTGTATTCTCTAACAAAAATGATGAAAGGTATAATAGAATAACATTTTATTTGTAAATTATTATATAGCACATAATATATAAATTTGTAAAGATAACTTACTCGGTCCAAAATATTGTGTTTCATCAAATTGACTTGATATGTCGTACATGATCATATTTTCTGTCCGGTCCACAGTCTATGTATTTGCATATTAATTATTAAAGTTGATATAGTGATAAATACATATACATAACAAATCATTTTAAAAAAATTAATACAATCATAAATCATCTAAACATTACTTACTAAAGTTAATTTCCCATCACGCACAACAAATGGACTTAAAAACTCCCACCTAGTCAAATCGCAGCAGCTTTTGGCTGGTTAGTCATAAAAGTACAGGAAATCTTCTTGTATGTAAGGAGCCAAGTCATCCATTGATGAGAAGACTTGGCTTGCTTTTAAACTAAATAAAAAATACAACTCCTTCCATAAAATTTGGCACTCTTTATGCCAGGTTATCCACTAGAGCATAAGCATATTCAAAGTTGGAGAGCTAACTAAAATGTGGGTTGATACACTGCAGGTTAACAATTCTCATGGAAAAAGTGTATTCTTTTACAGCTTTGTGATAAGATGCAGAAGAAAATACAAAATATTTTGTATAAAAAGTACATGTAATAGGATATTTTATTTAAATCTAAAAGAAAAAAATAATTAACTAGTACTTTGATAAAAAAACTTGGTATTTTCCTACTGTCTTATGTCCGGATTTTTGCACTAAGTACCTCCAATTAGGAGGTTTTGGGATGCAAACCTTACTATTTAACTTTGGCACTCTGCACCCCCAAATATTTTAATATTGGCACTTTACAGCCTAAATATTCAACTAGAATTGTGCAAAATGCCAATATTAAAGTCTTTAGAGAGTGCAAAATGTCAAAATTAAATATTTATGATGCAATATACAAAAATCTCCTAATTGGAGGGTGCTTAGCATCAAAAAAATTCTTATACTGTGATAAAAAAAATAGATTGAGAAAGAATGATATAATGATTTCCATCACCCATTTCATAGCCTTTAAGGTCAAATAAATGCCTAGTAATTCAAAATTTTAACATCCCCTAATTTATCATACACTTAAATTTAAGGCTTCGTTTGGTTCAGCGTTTCGCCGCCTCTGTTTGGAGCAAACGCCGCCGGACAGCGGGTAAACAAACGGCCGCTGCCGGCGTTTGCTCCGTGTGCACCGGTAGCAAAGAGAAAACGGCTCCGATCTGTTCCGTTTCGACACCCACCTCTCCCCCTCTGGTTCCAAAATGGTGTTA